>CM022706.1:28585545-29061868 GCA_012295165.1 Asparagus setaceus
AGTTCTGATGATTTTTCACAAGTTGATCTAAACATTATATTGAAACTTGCAAAGACCATATTTTGAGCTATGAGCATAGTAATCGTAGTCAATGCAAATTTATCCATATACCATATTGGGGTCAAAGTTTTATACAAACTGCAAAATAAATTGTTTCTATGAACATACCCATGCTTACATTTTTAAATACTGTCATGATAGGGCACTATGCATGTCAATCCTAGGGTCTTAAGTTCTGATGATTTTTCACAAGTTGATCTAAACATTATATTGAAACTTGCAAAGACCATATTTTGAGCTATGAGCATAGTAATCGTAGTCAATGCAAATTTATCCATATACCATATTGGGGTCAAAGTTTTATACAAACTGCAAAATAAATTGTTTCTATGAACATACCCATGCTTACATTTTTAAATACTGTCATGATAGGGCACTATGCATGTCAATCCTAGGGTCTTAAGTTCTGATGATTTTTCACAAGTTGATCTAAACATTATATTGAAACTTGCAAAGACCATATTTTGAGCTATGAGCATAGTAATCGTAGTCAATGCAAATTTATCCATATACCATATTGGGGTCAAAGTTTTATACAAACTGCAAAATAAATTGTTTCTATGAACATACCCATGCTTACATTTTTAAATACTGTCATGATAGGGCACTATGCATGTCAATCCTAGGGTCTTAAGTTCTGATGATTTTTCACAAGTTGATCTAAACATTATATTGAAACTTGCAAAGACCATATTTTGAGCTATGAGCATAGTAATCGTAGTCAATGCAAATTTATCCATATACCATATTGGGGTCAAAGTTTTATACAAACTGCAAAATAAATTGTTTCTATGAACATACCCATGCTTACATTTTTAAATACTGTCATGATAGGGCACTATGCATGTCAATCCTAGGGTCTTAAGTTCTGATGATTTTTCACAAGTTGATCTAAACATTATATTGAAACTTGCAAAGACCATATTTTGAGCTATGAGCATAGTAATCGTAGTCAATGCAAATTTATCCATATACCATATTGGGGTCAAAGTTTTATACAAACTGCAAAATAAATTGTTTCTATGAACATACCCATGCTCATTTTCTTTTGGTCACAATGTTATATCTTATGATTATTGCATTATTCATTATTACTTTATGCAGCCCTTCTTTGGACATAATATGCTGAAATCTAGCAAAGAAAATTCATTAGCAACGATTTTAGAGGAACAAGTGTGATACTCCCCTCTTGTTCGAGAGCAACAAACTTGTGGAGTTCCTGAATAGATTTAAGTGATACATTTTAGAGATTACAAATTGAATAAAAATTTTCTGCTGCGTATAAACATGTACAGGCAGTCTCATTCCACACAGCAAAAGATGCATGTATGGAAATGTAAATATTTAGATCCACTAGAAATGTCATATGCAAGCCTGTGCACATAAAAAGACCTTGCTTTGAACCAGGCATCGTTCCTCTTCTTAAACTTACACGCAAGTATAAACTTTTGTATGCGAACTTATAAAATTAAACGTCTTAAAGATAAATACCAAAAGTTTGACACTTGATTACTAATTACGGTTGCCAGTAGCAACCTATTATTTACGACTTTAACTAACTCTTTGAATTATGAGTAGTAGTACTTTTATTTCTCTCTTTTGGAAATCATTGCCATTTGTTTCATTTGTTTTATATAGTATATATTATGTCTAAAATAGAGGCCCTTCTGCTATCAAGAGAACCTGTTATCTTTCTGCTTTTGGACCCCACATCTTGGAGAATTTAGAGCATTTCTTCTTGATTGCATGAGATTAGAGAACGACTAATAAGGGCGGTTTCTCAATCTTTTAATTAGGCTTCTAGAATTTTTTGGTCAAGGAATTAGTACTAATTTTGAAGTTGATGTCGAGTTGACAGTCAGCTGTAAAATCTTCATTGAGCCATATGCTTTGTGTTGATCCATTTCAGGGCCTAGACGTCGAACTAGCTTATTTTACCACAGATCCATGTGCTCAAAGTACTAATATGTTGTATCATTCTCCTTTGTCATAAGCATTCGATTATCATCGACCATTTTATGATAAGATTTCATAGTAATACCATAATAGTAATAAAAGCTTAAATTAGAAGAACAGAATAAAGCTAAAACTGATTTTTCTTGAAATTCATGAATGGTATAAAAGATAGCTTTATCACTAACAATAAGTTGTGCCTTAAACTGATGCTATTTGTTTTTATGGTCATTTCATAAATTACTCATATCGTACCAACCTCTTTACACTAGATCAAGTTAACTTTGGTCTATCAATTTTCTGTTACCTGCTTGAATAATGCTTCAAGTTTCCTGCATGATTTATGTGTTTTCAACTCCATATTTGCCTTTCTCCAATGCTTATCTTATTAACACCTTCAATCTGACTTGTTTTACTGAACTATCATTGGAATTTCGGATGTTTTGATTCATAATTCACATAATTTTTTTAGTTTTTTTGTGGAGAAACTTATCTGTTGGTTACAGCAAGATCAGAAATCGCAGTACTTATATTGGGATAAATATATTCAGTAGTTTCAGCGGTTTTGGACTGGAAATATTGAACTTTCTGAATCGGCATCTTGAATGATCTTACAAATCAAATACTGTAAAACGTACTAAAGACTATTGGGCAACTACGTGAAATTTTTTAACATTTGATATGTTTTAGATTTATTTTTTAATGAAATAGCATAAATTTTGAATAGTTGATGAAGCGGTCATTTCCAATTAGAGATGGAATTTGCATTAGTAGTCTTAACATAAATGAATAAGTTAAGAAGTTAAACTTCTTAGTTGCATATGTTTAACAACATTCTGTAAGTCATACAATACATAGTGTTGCTTTTTATCAAAAATTTTTTTAGGGAAAATTGCTTCTAGCCCCCAAAATAACAATAGCTAAGCTTCCCCCACCCAAGACTTTTTCAACCCTCCCAAAACCCCTAAAATGAAACACACTAAGCTCTGAGCCCCCAAAACACAAAACTCAATATATAAAAACATGTGAAGACCATAATACCTCTCTCTCTCTCTCTCTCTCTCTCTCTCAGGTGATTACAAATGGGTTTTGGGGGGAAAAAATTTTAGTTCCCTCCAAAACCCAAAAACTTTCCCACTGCTACCCCCTCCCCTCCGCCGGCGGCGACCTTCCTAACTTCGGCCAGGCCTTAGAAGTTCTCGACACCGACTACGACGGCAAGATCAGCCTCATTGACCTCAAGTCCAAGATCATCGCCTACAACGCCGTCATCGCCTCCATGATTTACGCCACCGACACTGACCGAAACGGCTTCGTGGACTTCGACGAGTTCGAGCGCATCCTCGACTTCGTGGACTTCGACGAGTTCGAGCGCATCCTTAGCTAATTATAAAGATCTGGAAATAGTTGAATCTGAGTGCTTTTTTTTTGTTATTTTACATATTATTTTTATTTTAATGTAATGAGCTGGTTGTTAAGTTTGTGAGTTATGAGTTGGTTGTGAAAGAATGTTATGAGTTGGTTGTGAAGGTTACGAGTTTGTTGTTAACCTTATGAGATGGTTGTTAAGGTTATGAGTTTATTGTTAACCTTATGAGATTGTTGTTAAGGTTATGCGATTGTTGTTAAGGTTATGAGTTTGTTGTTAACCTTGTGAGTTTGTTTAGTTGCTAAGCATATGTATTAAATTCTAACGAGCCTATCCAGTTGCTAAACATATATATTAAATGCTAACATTAACAACGAAGCATTAACCTTAACAACGAGGCACTAACCTTAATAACGAAGCCTTAACCTTAACAACGAAGTCCTATCCTTAACAACGAATCCCTAATCTTAACAATAAAGTATTAACCTTAACAACAAAGCCCTAACATTAACAACAAAGTCTTAAACAAAGCCTTAACCTTAACAACAAACTCATAACCTTAACAATAAAGCCCTAACCTTAACAACAAAGTCTTAAACAAAGCTTTAACCTTAACAACAAACCCATAACCTTAACAATAAAATCTTAACCTTAACAACAAAGCCTTAACCTTAACAACAAATTCATAACCTTAACAACAAAGCTCTAACCTTAACAACGAAGCCTTAACCTTAACAACGAGGCACTAACCTTAATAACGAAGCCTTAACCTTAACAACATAGCCTTAAACAAAGCCTTAACCTTAACAACTTTAGTTTGTTGTGAATGTTACGAATTATGGGTTTGTTGTTAAGGTTAAGGCTTTGTTGTTAAGGTTAGGGCATTGTTGTTAAGCTTATGACTTTGTTGTTATGGTTAAGGCTTCGTTGTTAAGGTTATGGGTTTGTTGTTAAGGTTATGGATTTGTTGTTAAGGTTAAGGCTTTGTTGTTAAGGTTATGGGTTTGTTGTTAAGGTTAAGGCTTTGTTTTAGACTTTGTTGTTAAGGTTAGGACTTTGTTGTTAAGGTTAATATTTTGTTGTTAAGATTAGGGCTTCGTTGTTAAGGATAGGGCTTCGTCGTTAAGGTTAAGACTTCGTTATTAAGGTTAGTGCTTCGTTGTTAAGGTTAACGCTTCGTTGTTAATGTTAGCATTTAATACATATGTTTAGCAACTGGATAGGCTCGTTAGAACTTAATACATTTGCTTAGCAACTAAATAAACTAAAAACCTTAACAACAAACTCATAACCTTAACAACCAACTCATAACCTTAACAACAATCGCATAACCTTAACAACAATCTCATAAGGTTAACAACAAACTCATAACCTTAACAACCATCTCATAAGGTTAACAACAAACTGTAGGCGTTGAAAATTGCCTATAAGTCCCGAACGTAGCTTCGTGATGGCGAGAATAATCGACGAGTCATCCGATGAAGTAATGGCAAACCGTTGACGACACAACAAGTGAGCATAGCATAAGCGCTCTCCTCAAGACGCCCTACGCAGAGTTTTCACGGCATTGGCGGGGTCAAGTAAGGGCTGCCCTTTATGTCCGGCACTGAAATTTTTGAAAAGAGCCCTCTCCTTTACGGTGTCGGTGATTCGGAACCTTGGTGAACCGATCGCCATGAGTCGCAGTGAAGGGATAAACCCAACTTTGAAGCCTCAAATTAAGCTCGGAAAACCAGCGAGAGAAGCCACGCAACGCTTCGGTCAAACCGACACAGAGGTGTCTCGCCCGGCGAGACACCAGAGGTGTCTCGCCCGGCGAGACACCAGAGGTGTCTCGCCCGGCGAGACACCAGAGGTGTCTCGCCCGGCGAGACACCAAGCGAATGGGCTTTTGCCCGCCACCGCATCCGCTGCTGCACCTATAAATGTGACGGCTAGGGTTTCATTTTCAGAGGTCGGCAGAGATAAAAAAAAGAGGAGATAGCCGCCGAACTCTTGTGTGTGCCTAGGGTTAGAGAATTTCCAAGGGAGAGGAGATCAAGATCTAGACTTGCGCGGGGGGGATTTGCGATTCGAGATCCAAAGTTTTCGATCGGATCTACAACAACAAACCATCCTTTGGATCAAGCTTGGCCTTGATCCGAAGAAATAACGAAGTTCGCTTGGCGATCTCGTTCACTCGCTGATTAGTTCCTTGGCGAATTAATCTCCGTATTCGTTTAGATCTCGGATCGATCGATCTAAGAATTCCCACGTAAAAAGGAGGGATTTTAGATCTAGATCGAATCCGATCTCGTTCGATCAACACTTGGGAAAGGAATCGCGCGGTGGTCCACGGAATACATCCCCGGCACAGGCAAAGAATCCCACGCTAGCGAGGATCCGATAAACGGATCCCGCGTTTGTTCACAAGGAGGAAAGTTGTAATTTTACCATTTTTCATTGTAAAAGCCTTATAAAAGGCGATTTTTATTTGAAACTCATTTGTAATCCCATCAAGGTAGAATGATTTCACCAATAAAAAGATAGTGACTTTTCGAGAACACAAACTTGTAACCTTCACAACCAACTCATAACATTCTTTCACAACCAACTCATAACCTTAACAACAATCGCATAACCTTAACAACAAACTCATAACCTTAACAATAAAGCCCTAACCTTAACAACAAAGTCTTAAACAAAGCTTTAACCTTAACAACAAACCCATAACCTTAACAATAAAGTATTAACCTTAACAACAAAGCCTTAACCTTAACAACAAACTCATAACCTTAACAACAAAGCTCTAACCTTAACAACGAAGCCTTAACCTTAACAACAAACTCATAACCTTAACAACAAAGCCTTAACCTTAACAACATAGCCTTAAACAAAGCCTTAACCTTAACAACTTTGGTTTGTTGTGAATGTTAATTATGGGTTTGTTGTTAAGGTTAAGGCTTTGTTGTTAAGGTTAAGGCTTTGTTGTTAAGGTTATGGGTTTGTTGTTAAGGTTAAGGCTTTGTTGTTAAGGTTATGGGTTTGTTGTTAAGGTTATGGATTTGTTGTTAAGGTTAAGGCTTTGTTGTTAAGGTTATGGGTTTGTTGTTAAGGTTAAGGCTTTGTTTTAGACTTTGTTGTTAAGGTTAGGACTTTGTTGTTAAGGTTAATATTTTGTTGTTAAGGTTAAGGCTTTGTTGTTAAGGTTAAGGCTTTGTTGTTAAGGTTAAGGCTTTGTTGTTAAGGTTAAGGCTTTGTTGTTAAGGTTAACGCCGTTGTTAATGTTAGCATTTAATACATATGTTTAGCAACTGGATAGGCTCGTTAGAACTTAATACATTTGCTTAGCAACTAAATAAACTAAAAACCTTAACAACAAACTCATAACCTTAACAACCAACTCATAACCTTAACAACAATCGCATAACCTTAACAACAATCTCATAAGGTTAACAACAAACTCATAACCTTAACAACCATCTCATAAGGTTAACAACAAACTGTAGGCGTTGAAAATTGCCTATAAGTCCCCGAACGTAGCTCGTGATGACGAGAATAATCGACGAGTCATCCGATGAAGTAATGGCAAACCGTTGACGACACAACAAGTGAGCATAGCATAAGCGCTCTCCTCAAGACGCCTACGCAGAGTTTTCGCCGGTTAGCGGCGGGGTCAGAAGCGGCGCCCTATGTCCGGGGCATACCGAAATTTTTGAAAAGAGCCCTCTCCTTTACGGTGTCGGTGATTCGGAACCTTGGTGAACTGATACGCCATGAGTGCGAGTGAAGGGATAAACCCAACTTTGAAGCCTCAAATTAAGCTCGGAAAACCAGAGAGAAGCCACGCAACGCTTCGGTCAAAACCGACACCAGAGGTGTCTCGCCCGGCGAGACACCAGAGGTGTCTCGCCCGGCGAGACACCAGAGGTGTCTCGCCCGGCGAGACACCAGAGGTGTCTCGCCCGGCGAGACACCAAGGCGAATGGGCTTTTGCCCGCCACCGCATCCGCTGCTGCACCTATAAAAGTGACGGCTAGGGTTTCATTTTCAGAGGTCGGCAGAGATAAAAAAAGAGGAGATAGCCGCCGAACTCTTGTGTGTGCCTAGGGTTAGAGAATTTCCAAGGGAGAGGAGATCAAGATCTAGACTTGCGCGGGGGGGATTTGCGATTCGAGATCCAAAGTTTTCAGATCCAGATCTACAACAACAAACCATCCTTTGGATCAAGCTTGGCCTTGATCCGAAGAAATAACGAAGTTCGCTTGGCCGATCTCGTTCACTACGTTGATTAGTTCCTTGGCGAATTAATCTCCGTATTCGTTTAGATCTCAGATCTGATCGATCTAAGAATTCCCACGTAAAAAAGGAGGGATTTTTAGATCTAGATCCAGATCCAGATCTCGTTCGATCAACACTTGGGAAAGGAATCGCGCGGTGGTCCACGGAATACATCCCCGGCACAGGCAAAGAATCCCACGCAAGCGAGGATCCGATAAACGGATCCCGCGTTTGTTCACAAGGAGGAAAGTTGTAATTTTTACCATTTTTTCATTGTAAAAAGCCTTATAAAAAGGCGATTTTTATTTGAAACTCATTTGTAATCCCATCAAGGTAGAATGATTTCACCAATAAAAAAGATAGTGACTTTTCCCGAGAACACAAACTTGTAACCTTCACAACCAACTCATAACATTCTTTCACAACCAACTCATAACTCACAACCTTAACAACAAGCTCATTACATTAAAATAAAAATAATATGTAAAATAACAAAAAAAAACACTCAGATTCAACCATTTTCAGATCTTTATAATTAGCCAAGGATGAGCTCGAACTCGTCGAAGTCCACGAAGTCGAGGATGCGCTTGAACTCGTCGAAGTCCACGAAGCCGTTTCGGTCAGCGTCGGTGGCGGAAATCATAGAGGCGTTGACGGCGTCGTCGGCGATGATCGTGGACTTGAGGTCAATGAGGCTGATCTCACCGTCGTAGTCGGCGTCGAGGACGTCTAAGGCCTGGCCGAAGTCGGGAAGGTCGCCGCCGACGGAGGGGAGGGAGTAGCAGTGGGAAAGTTCTTGGGTTTTGGAGGGAACTAAAATTTTTTCCCCCCAAAATCCATTTGTAATCACCTGAGATAATGAGAGAGAGAGAGAGGAGGGGTATTATGGTCTTCACATGTTTTAATATATTGGGTTTTGTGTTTTGGGGGCTCAGAGCTTAGTGTGTTTCATTTTGGGGGTTTTGGGAGGGTTGAAAAAGTCTTGGGTGGGGAAAGCTTACTTATTGTTATTTTGGGGGCTAGAAGCAATTTTCCCTTTTTTTTTTATCAGTTCTATATTCCATACTGTATAATATTGTTAGTTTATGTGCTTATATGCTAAGCAAAGTTTGACTAAATTTATTTTCTGAATGTCGTTAAACTATGTGTTTTCTTATTGCATTAGCTCAATGATTTTTTTAATTAATTTACGTTATTATATTTTATTTGAAATTTGTCATGTTCACTAGTAGGCTTTGAGCTTTTATTGTTATATGTTCTCAGTTGCATGGGATTAATCTCTGTCATTAATTATGACTTTGCAGTAAAGAAGCTTATTGATCACTTACTATGATCATTTTTATTATTATGTTTGTTTGCCTATCTTTATGATATTTTAAAATCTACCATTAGTATCAATGTACTACCCATATCGGTCTGCCTTTAGGGTCCAATGTGTTTTAACCAAGACCAACAATTGACATGCTCAAAATCCAACCGTATAAAACTGATATACGTCAGTATGAACTGATTTTGAAACCTTGATCTCACAAATATTGTGAAAATTTACACTACTTAATTGTTCAAGAGAAATTAGTACATCTTCGTAACAGAGCTCAGCTGTAGTTCACTTGCTTTACTTAATTACGGAAACGACTTTGCCGGTGTAAAAATGACGGGATTGTACGCTCAGAGTTTATAATTCAGGATCTGCCGACAAGTCCCCACCAAAACTTTGTCAACTTGATGGACGGTTAAATTTTCTAGATGAATTTAGTTTGAAGTGTTAATGGAAAATCTATATTTCTATTGGATAAAATATGGGTATGTCATACTATCTTGAGTGGTTGCCTTGTGACCTGGAGGTCATGGGTTCAAATCCTAGAAACAGCCTCTCCGCATGCGGCGGGGGAAAGACTGCGTACATCTGACCCTCCCCAGAGCCAACAATGGTTTTCGTAAAGTTCTAGTTTTATGATCTTCTAAATACCTGTTGGGCGCGCGGACCGCGGAACCGTCGAGAGAAACCACCACAAACGATAGCAAATACACAAAGAAAACAAGAAGACACGAGATTTACGTGGTTCGGCAAGTTGCCTACGTCCACGGGTAAGGAGGGATTTTCACTAATAGAAAGAGAGAATACAAATTAGGATTACAAGTTCTCACAAAGAAACCCTAAAATAAACCTCTCAATCTCTCAAAAGATCTCCTCTCCAAAGATGCACAAAACCCTCGAAGGTGCTCCAAAAGCGTGCTTAAAACTACCTAATAATCGGTTTAGGGTTATATATAAACTCTAAGCGAACCGGGTTTAAAACCAAACCCGTATTCGAATCTGCCCGGATTAGTCGACTACTACTTGATTAGTCGACTAATGCCTTAATAGATTAGTCGACTACAATCTGATTAGTCGACTACTGCTCCCACCAAAACTCGTCAGTCTCATTGCAGATTAGTCGACAACAATGCCTAGTAATTAGACTCTTGAACTGGCTGTCTTGTGCATGTTTTGTGCATGTTCTACAATTCTCCACCTCGTACATCATTTGATTTACCTCAAATTTTGGACGAACACCGAAGAACACCAAGAACATCTAGAGATCTCCATCACCAATCCAGCTAATCCAATAGGCCACTACAACCGTAGCCTGCTCACGCATTCCCTCCACCGATCAAGCTCATCGTAGTTCACCTCAAATCATCTCCACCTTACCCATTACCGCCCTCAAGGGCCATGCCCTCTTAGGCGGATCAACCGAAGTGATATGAAGCAAGTCTAAGCAATGCTTAAACTTACTACGTGACCACCTTGGTTAACATGTCGCGGGATTCTCATTCGTGTGCACCTTCATGAGAGAAATATCACCTTCCTCTATGACATCCCGCACAAAATGATACGACATCGATATGCTTGGTACGAGCATGATGAACTGATTCTTCGCCAAGTGAATTGCACTCATTTGTCACACCACAAGTTCACGTTTTTCGCTCAATCCCCAAATCGTCTAGAAGACCCCATAACCACGTGCTTCCTTCACTCCCTCTGTCATGGCCATGTACTCGGCCTCTGTAGTAGAAAGTGCCAGCGTAGCTGTAACATCGATCGCCAACTAACCGGAGCTCCATGTATCTGAATACATAACCGGTAGTAGATCGCCGTCTATCTAGATCACCCGATAATCGAGTCCACAAACCCGTCAATCGACATGTTTCTCCACCAAAACACAGACCGTATCAGCGGTACCCTTTAAGTACTGAGGACCCACTTCCTTTGCTTCCCGGTCGCCTTTCCGGATTCGCCATGAATCTCGACCACACTAACCGCTGTGAAATATGCAGTGTACACCATTGCATACATTAAAGCGCCAGCTGCACTAGCATAGGAACCGCGCTCCATGTCGCCTTCTCTTCCAGCGTAGTGGGAGATTGATTACCGAAAGTCTAAAGTGTGGAGCCAATGGAGTCACCACCGACTTAGCACTTTGCATCCCGAACCTCGCGATCACCCGCTCTATGTAGCTCTTCGACTCAAGAACAATGCGTCGATTTGCGCTCTCTTCTAATCTCCATACCGGTATTTTCCTAGCAGCACCCATGTCCTTCATCTCGAACTCTTCACCAAGTTGAGACTTCAACCTATCTATCTCCACCCTGCTCTTAGAAGCAATAAGCATGTCATCCACATACAAAAGAAGATAGATAAAATTACCTCCGCGAATCTTCCGAATGTAAACACAACAATCATGATCGCTTCGGGAAAACCCATGCTTCAGCATGAAGGAGTCAAATCGCTTGTACCACTGCCTGGGAGATTGCTTTAATCCATACAGTGACTTCCTCAAACGACACACATGATTCTCCTTATCCTCAACCTGGTAGCCCTCAGGTTGATGCATGTAGATCTCTTCATCCAAGTCTCCGTGCAAGAAGGCTGTTTTAACATCGAGTTGATCCAGCTCAAAATCACCATAAGCAACAATACTCAATAGCACTCGAATAGATGTGTGTTTTACCACCGGAGAGAATATCTCATTGTAATCCACACCCTCTTTCTGTGCAAAACCCTTAGCCACTAGCCTCGTCTTGTATCTTACACCACCGAGCTCTGAAAGATCTTCCTTTCTTTTATACACCCACTTACAACCAATAGCTTTTCTTCCTATGGGCAATGGGACCACCTCCCATGTATGATTCTTCCGAAGGGATTCCATCTCTTCCTCCATCGCAGCCAACCAACTCTCACTATCCTTGTCCCGAATAGCTTTCTTGAAGGAGACCGGCTCGTCCTCCTCCACCGAGAGTGCGTATTCAACCATATTAGCCTGCCCATAGTGCTTCAGGGGTTGATCAGCCCCCAGCTTCAGAACCTGCTTGTATGCTCGCTTTGGCCTAGTGGAAGCCAAATTATCCTCGAGCTGCTGTTGTTGTAGTGCCTGTGTATTTTCCTGCTGAATCTCCTCCTGCTCAAGCTCATCATCTACCTGACTTTCCACTTGAGCACGATTAGAACCTAGTTGGTCTTTAGGTTCTATTTCAATAACCTGAGACTTAGAAGTCTCACCAGTCATAACACCATCATCCTTGGGCGCCTAGCAATCATGGATTTCTCATCAAAGGTAACATCCTGCGACCACGAACTTTGAATCTTCCGTACACCAAAGGCGATAGCCTTTACGCCTTTGCATATCCCAAGAATATTGCCTTCTTGGCCCTCGCGTCAAGCTTTCCCTCGTTGGCGTGATAGTAGGCGGTACATCCGAAAATTCGAGCCTATCATAATCGCATGCTCCTGACCACACCCATAGGGTGTATCACCATCAATGTCGAATGTGGTGAACGGTTCACAATGTAACAAGTCGTAGCCACCGCTTCGCCCACCATTCGTTGCCCAATGCATAAGATCGCATACTCACGCTTTCTCCCGCGGTGTTGGTTCGATCTCTCGCGACCCCATTCTGGCGTGGTGTAGACTGACCGTCGGTGTCGAACAATTCCCTCGATCGCGAGAACTCCTTGAAAGCACCATCGTATACTGCATGCCGTTATCGGATCTCGGCGTCTTCAATTTCTTTCTGTCTGTTCTCAACCATTGTTCTCCACTTCTTGAATGTCTCGAACACCTCATTCTTGTGCTTGAAAGTAAATCCAAGCATACCTAGAATAATCATCTATAAACGAGACATAATACACGGAACCACCATTGGAAGTTGTGCGGCCGGACCCCAAACATCCGTGTGCACATAATCTAGTATCCCTCGCTCTTAGACTTCTTTGTTCGAAACTTGACCTGTGTGACTTTCCATACACACAATCCTCACAAAATCCATGCTAGGTTCCTTGATTCTTGACATACCCTCTTTACCAAGCAGAACTAGACCCTTTTCGACATATGCCCAAGCCGCCTATGCCATAACCGTGTGCTCACATGGGTCTCCACCACTTCCTTCAGTTCCAACCGCTGCATCTCCTGTCACCGTCGTACCTGAGAGAGTATATAGATTACCGTGGCGAACACCCTTCATCACTACTAAGGAACCACGAACAACCTTCTTCACTCCGTTTTCCGTCACAATCCGCAACCACCGAGTCCAAAGCACCAACCGAGATAAGATTCTTCCGCAAGTCGGGAACATGCCTCACATCCGTCAAGGTTCGAACCACTCCATCATGCATCTTGATCTTGATATTACCTAGCCCCACTGTTTTACAAGCATGGTTATTCCCCATCAATACAGTTCCACCATCAATGCCTCGTAGGTAGTAAACCACTTCCTATTTGGACACATATGGTAAGAGCAACCGAATCAAGTATCCACTTTCGGAGATATCCTCGCCACCGTGGCGACATAGCACTCCTTATCGCTCCCTTCCTCAAACGTAGCTCGCTTCTTCCTTGCCCTCTCCTCTCGGTCTTGTTGTTGTTCTTCTTTCCACCTACTCTCTTATTTGGACGGTCGACTTTGAAATGCCCGCTTCCGCGCCAAACATCCTTTACCGCAAGAGGTCTTGATTTAGATCTAGACTTTCCTCCCTTGTCTTTTCCTCGCTCATTGCTCCTTCCTCTTGCAAACAATCCTGCGCTTGTTCCTTGTTACCACCGATGGCCGTATCTTTGGTTGCAATTCGAAGATCGTCGCTAGAAGTGCCGTTCTAGTCTCATCCATCTTCAAATTTTCTCCCACAAGCATCGGTGTTTGCACCAGTTCTCATAAGACTTGGAATCTTCCGTACACCAAAGGCGATAGCCTTTCATGCTGCATATCCCAAGAATATTGCCTTCTTGGCCCTCGCGTCAAGCTTTCCCTCGTTGGCGTGATAGTAGGCGGTACATCCGAAAATTCGAGCCTATCATAATCGCATGCTCCCGACCACACCCTATAGGGTGTATCACCATCAATGTCGAATGTGGTGAGCGGTTCACAATGTAACAAGTCAGTAGCCACCGCTTACGCCCACCATTCGTTGCCCAATTACGCATAAGATCGCATACTCACGCTTTCTCCGCGGTGTTGGTTCGATCTCTCGCGACCCCATTCTGGCGTGGTGTAGACTGACCGTCGGTGTCGAACAATTCCCTCGATCGCGAGAACTCCTTGAAAGCACCATCGTATACTGCATGCGTTATCGGATCTCGGCGTCTTCAATTTCTTTCTGTCTGTTCTCAACCATTGTTCTCCACTTCTTGAATGTCTCGAACACCTCATTCTTGTGCTTGAGAAAGTAAATCCAAGCATACCTAGAATAATCATCTATAAGCGAGACATAATACACGGAACCACCATTGGAAGTTGTGCGAGCGGACCCCAAACATCCGTGTGCACATAATCTAGTATCCCTCGCTCTTAGACTTCTGTTCGAAACTTGACCTGTGTGACTTTCCATACACACAATCCTCACAAAATCCATGCTAGGTTCCTTGATTCTTCACATACCCTCTTTACCAAGCGAACTAGACCCTTTTCGACATATGCCCAAGCCGCCTATGCCATAACCGTGTGTGCTCACATGGGTCTCCACCACTTCGCCGGTTCCAACGCTGCATCTCTGTCACCGTCGTGCACGAGAGTATATAGATTACCGTGACGAACACCCTTCATCACTACTAAGGAACCACGAACAACCTTCTTCACTCCGTTTTCCGTCACAATCCGCAACCACCGGAGTCCAAAGCACCAACCGAGATAAGATTCTTCCGCAAGTCGGGAACATGCCTCACATCCGTCAAGGTTCGAACCACTCCATCATGCATCTTGATCTTGATATTACCTAGCCTTGTTTTACAAGCATGGTTATTCCCCATCAATACAGTTCCACCATCAATGCCTCGTAGGTAGTAAACCACTTCCTATTTGGACACATATGGTAAGAGCAACCGAATCAAGTATCCACTTTCCGGAGATATCCTCGCCACCGTGGCGACATAGCACTCCTTATCGCTCCCTTCCTCACGAAGCGTGGCTCGCTTCTTCCTTGCCCTCTCTCCTCTCGGTCTTGTTGTTGTTCTTCTTTCCACCTACTCTCTTATTTGGACGGTCGACTTTGAAATGCCCGGCTTCACCGCGCTTGAAACATCCTTTACCGCAAGAGGTCTTGATTTAGATCTAGACTTTCCTCCCTTGTCTTTTCCTCGCTCATTGCTCCTTCCTCTTGCAAACAATCCTGCGCTTGTTCCTTGTTACCACCGATGGCCATGTCACTGGTTGCAATTCAGAAGATCGTCCGCTAGAAGTGCCGTTCTAGTCTCATCCATCTTCAAATTTTCTCCCACAAGCATCGGTGTTTGCACGAGTTCTCATAAGACTTCGAGACGAGTAGTAGAAGCGCTGATCCTCGTCTCCTACTTTAACATCTATGTCTTTCAAATCGATATGATCCTATCAAACTTGTTGATGTGTTCGGATTGATGAGCCCTCCTCCATCTTGCATGTATACAATTTGGATTTTAAGTAGATCCGGTTAGTTAGACTCTTCGTCATGAAGGTACCCTCTAACTTCTTCCACACGCGGCCGTTTCCTCTCCATCTACCAAGAAAGCTACATCCCTCTCAATGCATAGGATAATCGGCCTGTGCTTCGGATCCAACTCCTCCCAATCCTCACCGGACATATCCTTGTTCTTCTTCTCCTTTCCATCCAAAGCCTTGTGCAATTTTTGCGAAATTAGAAAGTTTTTCATCTGCATCCTCCAATAGGAAAAGTCGTTCTTCCCATTGAACTTTTCAATCTCGAATTTTCCCACTTTGGTGATTCTTGGTTGGCGTCATCCTCTGTTTGTCTTTGTGAATCCGCTTCTCTTAGGAATCAGAACACCCCTCAAATTAGAAATTACACCACTTCAATCGAACAATAGCTCGATACCAATTGTTGGTAGCGGACCGTGAACCGTCGAGAGAAACCACCACAAGCGATAGCAAATACACAAAGCGGTAAAGACACGAGATTTACGTGGTTCGGCAAGTTGCCTACGTCCACGGGGTAAGGAGGGGATTTTCACTAATAGAAAGAGAATACAAATTAGGATTACAAGTTCTCACAAAGAAACCCTAAAACAAACCTCTCAATCTCTCAAAGATCTCCTCTCCAAAGATGCACAAAACCCTCCGAAAGGCTCCAAAGCGTGCTTAAAACTACCCTAATAATCGGGTTTAGGGTTATATATAAACTCTAAGCGAACCGGGTTTAAAACCAAACCCGTATTCGAATCTGCCAGATTAGTCGACTACAATCTGATTAGTCGACTACAATCTGATTAGTCGACTACAATCTGATTAGTCGACTACAATCTGATTAGTCGACTACAATCTGATTAGTCGACTACAATCTGATTAGTCGACTACAATCTGATTAGTCGACTACAATCTGATTAGTCGACTACAATCTGATTAGTCGACTACAATCTGATTAGTCGACTACAATCTGATTAGTCGACTACAATCTGATTAGTCGACTACAATCTGATTAGTCGACTACAATCTGATTAGTCGACTACAATCTGATTAGTCGACTACAATCTGATTAGTCGACTACAATCTGATTAGTCGACTACAATCTGATTAGTCGACTACAATCTGATTAGTCGACTACAATCTGATTAGTCGACTACAATCTGATTAGTCGACTACAATCTGATTAGTCGACTACAATCTGATTAGTCGACTACAATCTGATTAGTCGACTACAATCTGATTAGTCGACTACAATCTGATTAGTCGACTACAATCTGATTAGTCGACTACAATCTGATTAGTCGACTACAATCTGATTAGTCGACTACAATCTGATTAGTCGACTACAATCTGATTAGTCGACTACAATCTGATTAGTCGACTACAATCTGATTAGTCGACTACAATCTGATTAGTCGACTACAATCTGATTAGTCGACTACAATCTGATTAGTCGACTACAATCTGATTAGTCGACTACAATCTGATTAGTCGACTACAATCTGATTAGTCGACTACAATCTGATTAGTCGACTACAATCTGATTAGTCGACTACAATCTGATTAGTCGACTACAATCTGATTAGTCGACTACAATCTGATTAGTCGACTACAATCTGATTAGTCGACTACAATCTGATTAGTCGACTACAATCTGATTAGTCGACTACAATCTGATTAGTCGACTACAATCTGATTAGTCGACTACAATCTGATTAGTCGACTACAATCTGATTAGTCGACTACAATCTGATTAGTCGACTACAATCTGATTAGTCGACTACAATCTGATTAGTCGACTACAATCTGATTAGTCGACTACAATCTGATTAGTCGACTACAATCTGATTAGTCGACTACAATCTGATTAGTCGACTACAATCTGATTAGTCGACTACAATCTGATTAGTCGACTACAATCTGATTAGTCGACTACAATCTGATTAGTCGACTACAATCTGATTAGTCGACTACAATCTGATTAGTCGACTACTACTTGATTATGCCATCTCTTGCTTGCCGCCAGTTATAGAATCATTTGGAGAATTTTGGTACCAATTCTGGGGAATAATGAGATCTTTGTTATCAAGAGTAATGCTAGGCTGGAACGATGTGACTCCGTAACTAACTTGGTTGGTTCATATTAAGCCTATCTAGCATTTTTATCAAATAAATATGTGACAGTTTGCAGTGCATTCTAGTCTCTAACAAGGTAAATGCTACCAGTTGCTTTAAAATGGTCCAACTCAGTGGTCAGCAGCTAAAATGGTCCAAGTAATAATTGTGGGACCAATTTAGCACGAGAAAGTATCCAGTGGGGATGGTCTATGGTATTTAATGTGCACCAAATAGATGTCAATCATTACATCCGTGCACGAATCCCGATATTTAAAAAGTAATGATAGCTACGATTAGTAATTCCAAGGAAATTATTATCTTGTCAATGCACAGACACTTTGAGCGATATATATTTAGCGAGGATATGCAAATCTCACATTGGGCTAAGATATGCCATATCTCCAAAATATGTGGCTGGTTTTAATTACCTAATACACCGTCACGGATTATAAAAACGAAATATCCTCTTTAGGCCACTTGATATTTTAACAAATTCCTGTCAGACCCCTCAAAATAAGCAAAGGCCAAAGATAACTGGAGGTATCACAAGACATCGAAACGTGGGCCTAATCGGATATGGACTCCAATCTATAATGGGCCCACCCAAGCAAAAAAAATGCCCCACATAAAAAAAAAAGAGTCAGAATACAACTCACCCATTCTCTTGTTAACATCACCGACCATCATCATCAGCAGCAGCACATCTCTCATGAATTATCATCCCCATTCTCCATTAACAAAACCTAAGTCAAAAAGGCTCCCAAAAAGGCAAAAGCGCCCAATCAATTGAGACCATAAACTCAATAGTATTTTATTACAGTGATTAAGACCTTAATTGTAAACGTTAAGGTAATAATTTATAGATGATCATGACCAGCATTGAGCAACTCCATCCATCAACCACAAACATCTAGAAACATCTCACAATATTGTTGAAATAGCATGCACCTCCAACTTAAAAAGAAAAAAAATCAACACAAATGCTTGGTGAGTGGTTTTAGCGTACCAAGACTACATCTCATCCTGTATAAGCACAAAGATGCAACAGCAAATTAGAGAATTAATTGCATGATTCATCATTAAAAAAAAATAAGAACTTTCTAATAATTAATTGTTAGAGTTTTGCTAACCATTGCTCAGGGAAATGGATAAGAATGAGAGAGACGGAGAGAAGAAACCAACCTATACTTATTATAAATACATTAACATATTTCTAACGGTTGGAAGTGGAAACACTTGTTAAAAAGATACCAACTAAACGCATTCTATGAAATTTCATCATCTGCTGTTTCAAATACATTATTGCTATAGCTACATACTTGTGTCACTACACAGTTATTCAGCAACAATCAACAATAACACATGCTACAAGAGAAACAGAGAACAGTAGTATCTTCTGAAGACATGGATGACTACAATAGAGTCCATTAGGATCACGGTTTAATAAATAGACACAGGACAATAACAACAAACACCATTTTCTTTACAAAACCAGGACACAACACAGAGAACCAAGAAGTTGCATACAAGGTCAGCTGCCTATGGAGAAAAAAAAAACCATCTCTAATAGAACGGGTTCCCTTTGTTTACCCATCCAAGCTCAAAACAAGACACCACTCAGTCATTAATATTATTTATGCAGGGAGATAAAAGAGAAAGGGAGCTCAAACCAAGCCTTTCCTAAATTAACCCCGCGCATCAGTGCTCTATACAACTTCCACTGCCGGTGTTAGAGAAAATGTAGACACAACTGACTCTTCTTTCCTTAAGAAAAACTCTTCGTCATCGTTAGACTCCTCTCTCGGAGAAGTTACTGCCTCTTCTACAGCCAGCAGTTGCCGCTGTGAGAACTCTTCAACTGGCGACATTGGCACTATTTCAGCATTCTGCTCTTCTTGCTGTACAAACTCTTCAGGTTGAGAGAGTACCAATGCAGAAATTGGCTCGGTGTAATGGAGCTCAATCTGCAGTCGATGATGCAATGGAGTAGAAGCCATTAGTCCTTTCTTGATGTCAACTTGCAGTTCTCTGATAGGGATTGCAGCCAAGAAACTCTTTATGTACTCTTTACAGGACTCTTTACCCTTGCACACTAGCTCTTGCTCAGTAATGGCGGCATCGTTTTCTCCTACCTCTTGCTCGGTCTTTGAACCCTCGCTATTGGCTTGTTTGTTGTTCTCTGCTGGAATTCTGTGAATCAATGTATTTGCATCGAACTTAAGAATGTAAGCCTGATCGCAACCTTCAAACAGTCTCTCCCCGAGGGTGTCTATGATGTAATATGCATCTCTTTCGACCTTCAGAACAAAGAAGTGATCATTCCAGCTCACTATATAGAGCTGAGGGTTTCCATCAACATAGCATTCTGACCCAGCTCTGCTAATCTCATCCCAGATACTGTCAAAAGACATTGCACCGTGCAAGAAATCAAAGCCACTGTTGTCATCCATGCCTTCAGGATGGAAGAACCCTATGAAGGATTTCCCAGGGGCAACTGATAAAGGGCGGATCTTTGCTTGGAGGACGGTTTCTAAGTCAAAATGCTTGTCCGGGAATCTCTCTCGGTATGTTTGATTCTTGCAAAGGTTTCTCCATTCAAGGGAGCCTTCTCGGATGAGACTGTCAAATTGGGATTTTATTGGCATCGAATCACGATTTGACTGGAACCAGTCAGCAATGACAGCAACAAGAGCAGTGCATGCACTCTCACCAGCAGCTCGCTCGCTCCTCTGGTCGATGGAGGCAAAGAAAACCTGAGTGGATAGCTTCATTTGGCCATCACGGCTAACTACTTCCTTCGACTCCCAGCTGCCAACGGCAAAATTGTCATCACCAAACTCTGATAAGGATGAACTGTTTGCAACTGCATCTTCATCTACCTTGCCCCTCTGCAAAATAGGTAACTCTATCAAGGGTTTTTTCAAGGGCCAAAAAATTGGAAATAAGTAAACGTCTTCCTGATCTAACTTAGCAATAAGAATGCTAGATACAATAGAAAAGATTGAAAATAAGAGCAGGGAGCAATGAGAGTATACCAATCCGGAGAGAGACTCATCAGAGGAACTTAGCTGCCGCCTGTCATAATCGATGTCATCTCCACCCTCTTCTCCATTGCACTTTTTCAGCAAAGGCTCTCCTTTCGCTTTGGGAGACCTAAAGCTTAATTTCCTCTTTCTCCATGGAAGGATGCTTCTCTTTGAAGTCAACACGGTCTGCTCCTGGACAGATGATGTCATATCCTCGGCATGGGAACACGCCACATCTGACTTGCGGTGGCTATAGTACACGCAATCCTCATACTCTCCATTTATTCTCATATCAGAGTAAAATGAACCACCAACATAGTTTGCAGTAGCCAGAGTACCATAACTAAAGGACTTCCTGATGCTAGAATTATCCTTACCCTCTTCTAGTTCTCCTTCAAGATCATCATCAAGGGAGTCAGTGTCAAATGGGTAAGGGTAATCTGCATCCTCGCTCCTAGCAGAACATCTTCCTTCACTACTTTCGTCCTCACGACAAGTCTTCTTAGCCTTTCTAGTCGTCACAAAGTCTGTAAGAATTTTCACTTTCCGCAATCCAGCCTTAAGAGCAGAAAGCTCGTCTTTCTCAGAAGGAAGAGTATCTCCTGAGGAAGGTGACAAAGGAGCTGGCACTATAGATCTTTGCACTGTCTCGGATGATTCCTGGCTTGTTCTCAACTCCAACAGGCTGAGAGCCAACTGCAAATATAATGGCTTTATAAAACAGAAGATTGGAGGAGGAGAAAAATATTGAAGATGGCAAAACATGTGAACTAAGATATTATGTTTAACTGTTGCCAAAAAGAAATGTTGCACATATTCTGACAGATGATTGAAATAAAGAAAAAACTCTATTATGCCAATCCTACAAAAGAAATCCTGTAGGAGAAACACAAACATCTATACTTAATTCAAATTTTTTGAAATAAAACTTCATGAGCAAGCTACAATGGAATGAACCATATGTCCAAAACATCATAGGCATGCAAAAATTTGAACATCAACTTGAAATGAATTAGTACAGTAATTCCTTACATTGAGTGATGGATGAGACTCAGAATTAACACCCGGCAGCAACAATGGAAGATTTATCTCAACCTCCTCTTGAGCAGTACAAGCAAATTCTGCAAGGTTGAGAGAAGCCATTCCGACGACAGATGTCTTATTCTTGGATCCTTGTTTCAAGCCCTAAACCCGGAAAAAGCAAGAGGTTAATATCTTCATAGCATGAAGAATCACAGATTACTAGGACATGACATCTCAATCTGCAGTCTTTTAAAGCTCAACCAGAACATCATTAACGTCCAACTACAACATCATTAACAACTAGTAGTACAAACAACATTTCATTCTTTATTTAATTTAATTGTCAATGAATGAAAATACAAAATGCAAACAAATAGCTAGGAATCCAGGTCGTAAAGTCCCCGAGATAGAAAGAATTATAGAAGCCCTAGTATATCTTAGAAAATAGTTAGAAACTTTTATGACTAAAATTGTGCATTTTATTCAACCAAATCAAACTTAAAGAAAATTTAGTCAATTTCCAAGAGTAAGTTTGATGTTGAAATTTTGGAAAATATGTGCCTTACCTATTTGTCATATATTGATAATTATCTGAACACTAAGACAACCCTACTAATGCCATTTGCATGAAGGATATATTTCAACAAAGCCAAATGTGACTTCCCAGATGCTGATTGAAGCAAAAGAAGTCATCACTGACTAGGAAATAATTATGTTATGCATACTTACATGATACATAGATCTTCTATACTGAAGTCATTGTCATGCATATCAGTAAACTAGAACTAAATACACGAACTTTATATCGACCTATAACAGTATTTGAAAAAGATAAAGGTTTGCAGTTATAGCGAGGCTTCAGACTTCATGTTAAAAAACCATGGATATAACATCTTATTAGAATTAAATGTTTTATTGTTGCATTCTCGCACATCACTGCAGTACTCATAATAATTTCGTGGAGGAATAGAAATCAGATAAAAATCCTATTTCATATTAGGAAATCGAACAGCTTAATTTCTTCCACCGAAAACGACAACAGAAAATGAATATTAAAAAATCAGACAAAAATCCTGTTTCATATTAAGAAATCAAACAGCTTAATTTCTACCACGAAAGCGACAAAAGAAAAGGAATATTCAGAAATAAACAGGAGAAGAAAGAGAGAAGCATATGACAGTTCATATATTCCAATCCTTTTCCTATGGAAAGCATAATTGAAGAGAACAAAAAACCATATTTCCTTCAAAAAGAACAAAGGGACAAGTGTATGGATGGCTAAGAGTATACAGAACACCTAACAAAAAACAGCCTCAAATAAAGCAAAATGATCCTTGACCTAGCAACATAAGCATCTCAATTCCCTCCCATAAAGGTGGTAACTATTGTTGTCACATTGAAATCAAACCTAAGTAATATTCTCAAGGGATCAAATATCGATCTGAAAAAGTCACATGTCATTTCCCTAATCAATAATTGAACAAAAGAAAATCAATCCTAATTCCAGATGCATGCTATGACATAAAATTAAAAAAAAATAAAAAAAAACCGCAAACTACCTACTGAAGAAAAAAAAAAGCTGAAAATTCATAGCAACGTAGAAATCTCTATTCTCATTAAAAAAAAGGGGGCTAATAAGTCTTGACATGATATAGATAGGGATAAATTACAGCAAAAGAATATGCAAAAGAATAGCACAAATTACATAAACAACCTACTAGGTCAGAATATGCTAAAATTAGAAAGAATTTAACCTACAATAACATCTAATTAAAAGAAATTTGATGAAATATGAATCACAAACAACAAAAGTAACACCCTACCAAAGTCTAAACAGTGTAAAATAAATCATAATCCAATAAAACCCCTAAACAAGACAGATTTTTAAGCCCAATTGAAGCAGTAACAGCTAAATTCAAGAAAAAGAAAAAACTCACATTGAAAACCCTAATCTCGATCTCCCACGGATGAAACGCGTTCTCCTTATGAAACGTCAAGCTGCAGATACTCTCAAAATCCTCGTTCCATTCGACGACCGATCCACTCGCCTCCTCCTCCTTCGTGCAATTCCTCTTCACCGTCCTCCTCAACGCCCCAAGCCCCAATTTTGGCCCTTTCCACCTCACCTCCGCCATCAAAACCCTAGCTCCATCCTCACCCCCATCGAAACCCTCGATTCTCCTCAAATTCAACCTCACCTCGAACTTTTTCGCCATTAACGGCGGCCATGGCCGCCACCGCATCATTCTCGCCACCATTAGCGGCTGGATCTGGAGGATCTGCTGCCAAAACCCTAACTTTATAGAGGGCTTCGTGAGAATTTGGGGCAAGAGAGTGGAATACGCGACGAAATTAGACAAATTCACAGGGAATTTAGAGATCGACGAAGCTGAGGCCGGCTCTTTTTTTTAATCTGGAGTTTTTTTCGTCGTAATCGCTATCTAGTTTTGTTTCAGTCTTTTGTAGACTGGGTAAGGGACTATTTAACCCTAACGGTAGCGGATGAGGATTTAAATGGCGAAAATGCCCCTTGATTTAGTGAAGAGGATTAGGTTACTTTGAGGGCAACGGGTAATGGGATACGGGATACGGTACCGGATGGATCAAATTAGTTGTGAAATTTGTTATTTGCATATCTTGAATGGAATCTTAAATAATCATCCTTTTCTTTTAATTTTTATAATACTCTAATATTTTTATTCTTAATGGAATCTATCTCATTGGATCAAATGGATTTAATAATTATCAAATACTTCTTTTATTTACAAAGTAAATGTTGAAAGTTGATAGTTTCTAAGTTGAAGGGTGAATTATGATTCTTGCTTTTAAAATTACTTTTATACTAAGTAATTAATATCATCGTCATATATTTAAAGTATAGAGAAAATAACATATTC
This sequence comes from Asparagus setaceus, assembly GCA_012295165.1. Taxonomy (NCBI): domain Eukaryota; kingdom Viridiplantae; phylum Streptophyta; class Magnoliopsida; order Asparagales; family Asparagaceae; genus Asparagus; species Asparagus setaceus. The sequence goes on from CM022706.1 coordinate 28,610,180, forward strand.
TACTCTAGTTCAATCTAAAGTATATTTTTCACGAATCTAATTTATTAGCATTGCCAATAAATATCTAAGTCTAATTTTCCCCTTAACTTTCAAAATATCGGAAAAGCCCTTAAGTATTAGGATTATCACAAGACTCCCTTTAACTTTTAGAGTTTATCGGAAAATCCTCTTTAACTTTGAGATTTTATCGAAAACCCCTTAAATTAGGGGTTTTACGATAAAATCTCAAAGATAGGAAAATTTTCGATAACTCTAAACAAGGGGATTTTCTAATATTTTCAAAGTTATGGGGGTTTCTAATATTTTCAAAGTTATGGGGGGTTTTCTAATAATCATCCAAAGTTAAAGGGAGGTTTTATGATATTTAGCCAAAATATTACCCACAAGTTATAAATCTTAAGGAACTAAAACGCAAACTATTCAACATTTCAGGTAGAACTCCAACAACAAAACAAGGGTATTTTGGGAAACATAATTGAAGAATAGCGCTCCCTCGTGTGACGTTATGTCCACGGTCGGATTCCAATCCAACGACTGGTATCACGCCAAAAGATACAATTACTGCGGGATCTCAAAAGAGATAAATAGCAATAGAAGCGGTGGGCATTTCGAGAAACTGACAAGGTTATCCCAAACCGGGAGATCATTAAGCCTAGGACGGTACACGTGTCAGCTTTTGAGTTTTCGACGCGTGCATTTTACTCTGATCTATAGCTGGAAAAGCTAGATGTCAACTGTTAAATATTGGCACCAACGAATTGGACGATGACACGTGGATTCATGGGCGGAGATTTCGCTTTTTATACGAATAAAATATGGTGTCGTTGAGCAGTTAATACTAAATACCCGCTCATGATAATTCAGGAATTTTGTCATTCAATGAGTGCTTTATATTTATTTATTTCCTTATTTTGGTGGGACTTTTTTCTCTCTTTTTTTCTTTTTTTTTTTTTTTTTTTTGGGTGTGTGTGTAGTGTAGGTTTTATCGATAGAAAGTGGGGGTTGATGTCGATCACGGGAGGAGGAGAGTGTGGATTAGGTTAAATTGAGAGAGGATTTTGAGGATTAATGCTTGATTGTAGAGTTCATCAGAGTTGAGTTGCACTCACTTTCATTTGTATCTTTTCTGAAAATTAATCATAATTTTTCTTCAAAATTGTGATATTGGGTTTTTCATTTTAAGTGATTTTGAGCTGTTACATTATTAATAAGTTAAGTTACCAAAATAAGCTTTTAATAACGTTAATTTATTTCATATATGTGTACACGAACATGTCAATATCCAACTTCAAAATTTTTGCTAAAAATGTGTCTTATTCTCCCTCCTCTCTATATGATTTTTTTCTAGAGAATCATGTATATATGTTTTCCTTTCGTACAGTGTTGGCATGCAAAAGTCAATGCCTTTCATTCAAAGGACTTAGACATCAATTGATCTAATAATAATTGAAGCTAATCGTCCTTTGACCTTACAGCATGGCTGCCCTGGCCCATATTTATAAGTACCTTTCGCATGGAGACTTATGGAAATGCGAATGGTGTTCAAATATTAAAATTGAAGATATTTTGCTTAGAAACATCAAATACTAACAACTGAAATTAATGTAATGAACCTACTGATCATCATGTTAATAAACTTGTGCTTCTCATATTGGAACATTGTAGTGTACCAAAATAAAGTTTAGTGATACTGTCGAAACGTATTCATACATTCAAGTGGATAATAAACTTCAAATTCTATAAATAAATAAAACCTTCAAATTTGAAATATTAATCGATCTTTAACCAGTTTTCGAATATTATATTTTTAGCTGCAAATTTCCCACAGATGTATCATGCTCGATAGATTGAAAATTGCAGCAATATTGTTTTACGAATACTATAAGTATTTATAACATGCTGTGTTTGCTAACTAAAAGGATATTTATAAATAAAAAAAATTCAGCAAACCTACTGTGTTTTTAAAATTTTAAGTCAATAACACGATGTTAACTCAACTAATCACCTGAATCTTGCTTGGCACCATAATTGCCGCAAGCCCACACATTATTATTATTTTTTTTTTTTGAGAAAAAGGATGGAATATCATAGATATTCCAGCCAGCTAAATTAAGAAGAAAGGTTGTTACAAGAAACAAAACCATATCCCCAACTCCAAGAATATGGTCTATAAGTTCTACATTTTAATCCACTACAAAATAACCATCACAAACCCAAAAGCTGATCATATTACAACACATATCAGCTTCACTAAAAGTCAAGATATCATCATAGTATCCTAAACTTTTGTTACAGATAATATCAAATAGCAACATTAACATCATTCCTTGCTTCAGCCTGAATCGAGCTCCCTCCAGCGATTCCTTGAGCCGCCGCATCATTGATATTCATGGTTGACCTCTGCCTTTTCCTGATCCTCTCATTAGCTCGAAGAGCCCTTGCAGACATCTCAATATTTCCTAACCAGAAAGTTGAAAAGTGAACAATTTTGTTAAGAATATCAAGTGAACATTTGCTCTTGTTGTCAAACAATCTATTATTTCTCTCCTGCCAAATGCACCAAGCAGCTGCACAAACATAAATGTCTCTACAAAGATTAGCATTAAGGTTATCTGATAAACCCAAACTGAGCCATAGATGTCTGAGAGAGAGATGGTTAAAGTCATCATTTATCTTAAGTCTGTGTTGAATTGTTCTCCATAAAGAAAGAACAAATCTACATTGCAGGAAAATATGATCATGAGTTTCTTCAACTAAATTACACAAACAACATGTAGAATTCATTTGCATATCTTTTTTTATCAAGGAATCTTTTGTATTCAATTTTTTTTTAATAGCCAGCCAAAAGAAAATCTTCACTTTCAATGGAATAGGGACTTTCCAAATATTAGCACAATCAAATCTCAAGCCCCCATCAATAAGAAGATTATAACATGATTTTCTTGAATAAATCCACGAAGACTCCCAATTCCATAATCATTATCATTTTCCTCGGACAACCTAACTGAATTAATTAAATTCAGTAATTCAAAATATTTAGTAACTAAACCACCAATGAGTTGTCTCACAAATTGAATATGCCAATACCAAGACTCTCCTTCCTTCTTCCTCAATGAAAGCACAGTCGCATAAGAATTAGTTGCTAAAGTAAACAAGTCAGGAAACAGAGAGGATAAAGAGACAGGGCCTACCCATTTATCAATCCAAAGCAGTATTATCCCCAACTCCTGTCACCACTTTGGTATTACACATAAAAATCAAGGTTTGTACAGATTCCTTTCCAAAATTGAGAAAGGCAAGATCTATCTCTACTTTCAAACATGTTTCTATCTCTATAGTATTTAAAGTAAATAACTTTTTTCCATAAGGTGGGTTGACTGTCAAACCATTTCCACAACCATTTCCATAGGAGTGCTTTGTTCATTGTCTTAATATCAATAATACCCAATCCCCCACATTTCTTAGGCTTACAGACTTCCCCCCAATTAACAAGATTGGAAAGTTTTTTAGATTCCATGGATCCAATTCAGAAAAACCTTCTTCTTAATCTGTCAATTTTATCACAGACCCATGAAGGAAAAAGAAAGTAGGAGAGCCAAAAAATAGGCATTGAAGATAAGACAGAATTAACCAAGATTAATCTCCCTCCTCTAGACAGGGATTTTCCTTTCCATAAAGCAAGTCTTTTTTCAATTTTTTCAAATAAAGGAAACCAATCATCTCTATATAATTTTCCAGGTCTGAGAGGAATCCCTAAGTAAGTAATAGGGAATTGGCCACTTCTACAATTCAACATGGTAGCAAGATTTAATTGAAGTGGTTCATTTTTCTCTAAGACAATAAGCATACTCTTGTTAAAACTTATTTAATTGAAGTGGTAGCAAGCCCACACATTATTCTCAAGTAAACTATAAATAATTAAATAGTCAACTCATGCAACATGGCAAAAATAAAGAAAATGACAAGTGTAGAATTCCAAAGCCTTCATTAAAAAATGTAATTAACATAATATCTCATTAGCCAATGAGCTTGTGATGCTCTCTTGTGTTCATTTTAGGAATTTTAGGAATTGCCAACGACTTCTAAGGAATCGCATTATCACAAAGGAATCATATCTTTCGTTATTTTCAAAATGTCGTGGCATGAGAGGACAACCAACTTAATTGTGATTATAAATAACCTAAGCCCTAACTAATGAAAAATATTAGCATAAATTCTCTCGATATCATTTGACCATTGCAGTCTCAAGTTGTACAGCTAATTGACAAGAGAGAAAATGGAGCTTTAGTTTAGAATCCAACCACCTGCTTGGAATCTTTACAATTAAGGAAGGAATTGTGGGGGATTAGTTAAAATTAATGTCTCTAAATTATAGAGAACCTAAGTTGCATGTGCCTAAGATTAGATTTGTATCTTGCACTTGACGCACTTTGTTCTATATTTTATTAGCCATTGTTAGAAAATTACTTAAACTTCATCTTCAAGTTAATGGTCCTTGTGGAACAACTCTAAAAACTGTGAAGGTACGTAATTAAGAGAAAATATTTTTATATTCCAACAATTTGCCATGAATTACAAGGAAGATATTTTTAATATGGAAAAAAGTATATTGATATTCAAGCGCAACGAAAGTCGATTACAAACTTAGGTTTCGTACAGAGAGAAAAGTACACTAAAATATTAAACTGATGAGAATAGAAACTACACTTGATCTGGGGAGCAAATTAGTTATTTGCCCTTCCATGTGCTGGCGATTTCTAGGGTGATCTGCATTCTGATAGCTCGGTATAGTAATTGACTAGCAAATTACTAAAACAGTGAAAAAAGGGTGTTATGTCAAAATAGTCAAAGTTTATATCCATCTTACGGTGATTGAACTATTTCACATTAACTAGCATATGGCTTTTATAAATTACACCATTCATTTCCATACTAATAAGAAAATATGGACGAATTTTAATGGAATTGCTCACAATAAGAGAATGTTTTTCATAGTGAACAATCATTTAAGAAGGTCTTTAAAAAGGCTAAATGACACTTAAATACTCTATTGTTTCATCACCTTTATACTTAAATACATCAAGTCGTAAACAAGATACTTTGATACTCTAAGTTGTAAAAAGTAGCACTTTAATGCCCTAAATTGTAAAAAATGGCACTTAAATACCTTATTGTTTCACCACATTTACACTTAAATATTCTAAGTTGCAAAAATAGCACTTTAATACCCTAAGTTGTAAGAAAGTGACACTTTAATACCCTAAATTATAAGAAAATAGCACTTTAATACCTTGTTGGTTATTGGGACATATTCCTAGGAATATTTCCATGACAACAACCAAAAGGTACTAATATGTTAGTTTTACAACTTAGGATATTAAAGTACTACTTTTATAACTTAAGATATTTAAGTGTAAAGGTGATGAGTACAATAGATTCTATGTTCTCCCACCACCCCCAAAAAAACACACACACACACCCTCTATATATATATATATGTTCGTTAAAACTTAGTGCTATCGTGGTTGGTTAATATGTGCTCAATGTCTAACTCCACTTTCAAATATTACTGTTTCGAAGTAGATGTAATCTGCAATAGCATACCTTTAAGCAAAGTGGTCTTTAGTGCAATTCCATTAGAGGAGAAACATGATTCAATCTTGTTGGTCTACACCTAACTCATTAGGGAAAATAATCAAGAATACAATTCTATTCTAAGAGTGCTTAGCTTTAATATATTTTTTGAAGTAAAACTTAGCTTTAATATAGGCTTCAGCAATACGTGTGAACGCAGGGTTCTCTTATAATTGAAAGAGTAGAAAAAGTGATGCGTTAACTTTTTTATGGGTGACTATGATGTTTTACTCTAGGTCAACATATATTTTACGATTTTGTTCCTTTAGCATATTGGCGTTATATCTCAGCAATAAAAGAAGAAGAAGAACAACCACAAGTAGCACTATACTTTTAAAATTTATATATTTACCATACATTCTTGATTTTCAAAGATAATCCCAAAATTGATGGGAATAGCTTAAATAATTGCAATCTTTTGAATTTTGTATGTTCAATCTGATAAATTTTCTGCTTTCAATGACAATTTAAGACAAGTCTCCTTATATAATTTTATTGAATATCTTATATGATTTAATTTATTAAGAATTTTCTGATATCTATGACCATCTCCTACCCTCACATCCAAGAAAAAGTAAAGAGGGAGAGGAGGAAAAAAGAGCGCATATATGGACTCTAGTATATATCCTTTCATTTCCAATGGTTAACTATAACCATCAAATACTTCTAACTTAAAATCAAAACCTTAAAATCGCTGTTTATGTTATAGTATAACTATTCATGCTCCAATATAACTATTCAAGCTACAATATGATCTGAATATTAAATTCCTTGTTTATGCTACAATATTACTTTCAGCCATAGATCTACTATTCGCGGTGAGCTAAATATTTTCCATAAACACTGTTCATGATATAGTGCAATTTTTTTATCTTTGGGCATACTCTATATGCTACAGTGAAAAATTTTATCCCTTTATCCACTGTTCAAACTGAAGTAAAATTTTTAAACATTGAAAACATTGTTCATATCTCTCTCTTTTTCTTTTTTTTGTTCTTGTAGATGATGATTTTAATATTTATTAAACATTTCACAAATATATATCTTTTTGAGTCTATTATAAAAATTGATAAAACTTACTATGCGGTATATTATTTTGTTAATTGGTTTGGAGATTCACTCTATAAATAGTAGTAAAAAAATTTGTCACTGCAGCTTTTATAAATAATTATATATAAAAATCATATTATCAATTTGGTAACAGATATATCTCAGTAAATAATACCGTAGCAACGCACGGGCTTAATACTAGTTTAACTTAATTTGGAAACTCAAGCTGGTTGTCAACCTTTGTGGCTTGCAGCAGTATAATACTATTTTCCTCCCTTATATAACATATCATGTCAAGTTATTTCATCATCCTATTATTTAAGATTAGGGTTTTTTAGATATTAGCCCCTTAAATTGAACATAATTTGATATTAGCCCGTTAAATCTCCATATTTTGATATTAGCCCCTCAAGTTGCTATGATGTGTTAATATGAGGGGCTCATATCAACACATCATGGCTATTTGAGGGGCTAATATTAAAATATGAACCTAACCATAGGGGCTCATATCAACATCATAGCTATTGGAGGGGCTAATATCAAAATATGAAAATTTAAGGGGCTAATATCGAATTACTTATGATGTAAGGGGCTAATATCTAAAAAACCCCTTAAGATTATCATCCTAGCTAATATATGTTACGCATATGTACATACAAGCAAAGGACAACTCAGTACATGACGATCTTTCTCTAAACGACTAGGTGCCTGATATGACATAGCATATGTCACGAAAGCATGCTAAGATTGTGGTTGGCTATAGTAGCATGAGTGCTGCTGGCTCGAGTCCTTAGTCTGAAGAGAAAGCCACCTTCAGACGGCGTGTGTTTAGCCGGAGAGAAAAGGGTCAAACCCTTGATAAGAACAGTAAAGAATAAACAGAAATAATAGAAGGTGAACGACATAATAACAGATAGAGAAAGGAGAAAGAAAAATATTTGCATATGTCTCGTTTAATACAAGAATCATGTAAGCTAAGTGCTGAACCAAAGAGTTACAAGCACTTGCTCAATTTACCCAAAGACTCCTCTGAGTCGCCTTCAACCCAGGATTTGGCCTCCATGCTAAATTCTGTAATTGATATGGTGTATCCCTTAGAGGATATGAACACCAATTTTTTGAATCTTCAAAAACAAATTGAAGAAATCAAATCCTTGAATACAACTGATATTCTGAGGAAAAATGAAAGTCCAACCTATAACTCGAGATCACCTCGAAAATGGCAACTCAGTACATGACGATCTTTCTCTAAACGACTAGGTGCCTGATATGACATAGCATATGTCACGAATAAATTCCTAACTGATGTTTTAGAGAAATAATTAATGATTTATATTGATAAAACGCATATTATTTTTTAAAGAGATTCATTACTATTATAATTTTGGCCATAATGATCCATTTATTAAGATAAAAAAAACATGGAAGAATTATGTCGCCACAATAATTAGAAATTATTAGATGGACCCGGCGTTCATGATAAACTGTAGCACAAAAAAGAAAGAGAGGAATCTTTATTCAATTTTGTGGTTATGTACAAATCTCTAACATCCCACTACAATCAATTGGCATGCAATAAAGAAGTTCTTGAAGTATAAAACACTTCCTTTTGAAATTTTCAACCCTCATAGTGCGTGCATTCTAAAACAAATGCAACTCAAAAGAAATTTCCTCTCTTGCATCTTTAAAAGTCCAAACACTACAACTTCGGAAATTTCTCTGCCTTGCTCCTTTGAAACTACACCCTTTTATTATTTTTTGTTTATAAGAATCTCAATATGGAAAGAGCCAATCCCATAAATGCAAAGTTAAAAATCTTTTTTGATTTTTTATGAAGACCCCCATATTTAATCTTTCAAATGTGTGTTCTTGAAGTTTCGGAAAAAGTAAAGTACAGCCTTCAATAATTGTTCACATGGGATAAGTGTACAATAGATATTGATATATCTAGAGATGGGAGTTTCTATGATAGGAATAGTCATTTTCTATTTTAAGCGACATTCAGATATTTAGACAATAATGATTTCTGCGTCTATATTCAACAACCTAAAATTGCACAAATTATAACTTGAAGCAAGAAGGCCTTCGTAGGACGTCAACCTCAATTTAGTGACAGGGATTTCATGGATTGCAATTTGTCAAATTCTCTTTCACCTCTTCAGATATTCATGGAAATACAAAGTTTATTTTCTACTTTATGTGTTTTATTTCAATTCTTATTTTTTTTTTAAAATAGGAATGCTTTATTAAGACGGTTGAGAGTGGCAACAAAGACAAAATCATCTAGAATAAGAAATCCATCTAAAATAACACCTAAGTGACCTAACATGTCTAAAATCTAGTTAAAATGGCAAACATTTTGGTTGCATCAAAAGGATCCGAAAACGTGATTAGCAGCCGACCAGCCGACCATGACCATCAAAGAACCTAGAGTGGGATTGCATTAATCCCACTTAACTAGCACCTAAGGACTAATTAAGAACATTGAAAAGGGAAGTGACGACTAGTTTTAATATATGACAACTCAACATTATCAACTAGTCACCAACTAGTTAAGAAGCTCAATTTTTGTTATTAATAAAATACTTACGACGCATCTTTCATTATTCCAATTCTATGACAAACTTCATTCGATCCTTTTGTAATTACTTGCTCAAAGAATTTCAATACAAAGTTCCATATTGTATAAATATTTCTAAATTCCTTTCTTTTTCACTACGGATGTATGGTGGGTTACAATGCACCTAGGATGTAACTAATTTAGTTATACTCACCTGTAAACATATATGTCTGTATATCGATGTTAATGATCCACACTGTTCATTGTGATCTATGCATTCAGAAATCCATAGAGGTAAAAAAACCAAAAGGATTAAATATTTTCAGTTTATACATCTAATGACCTAAAAATGAATGATCTATAACAATCTTAAATGTCGGTTATTTTGAATTGCTTGAATTGTGGGATAAAAAATTCCAAATCACATGATTTTTTATCCGACCACTTACGTTTGATGACATGTAGATAATAATGAACGTCTTGTATTTACAAATTTTTTGGTTTTCCCACGAGGTATTCCCACACATTTTGGATGAGACTAATCCTCGCTCGCGCTTCGTGGCTAACGCTGGCCCGAGTGTATTTTAAATGTCTTGTATTTACAATATAGATGGACATGCATATACTTTTATAAGTGAGTGTAACTAAGTTACACCTTGAGTGTATTACAACCCTACTCATAGATATATAGTAGAAATAATTTTCTTGATCGTAACTTTCAAATGTTCAATGGACAATTATGATATAGCTTGAGAGAGAATGAATGACAGTTATAGTACTAACTGATGATTATTGGCCTGAGAAACTATTTTTTGACACAAAATCATTGGATCAGTTATGGAACGTATGACATGTCCTTTTGTTAGCCATTAATGTTGATTAAAATCCGAGAATATGAAATGTGTCAAATTGTTGACAACTGAAATGATACAATTTCATTTTATAGTCATCTCTTTCTTTCGTTTCTTTGGATTAATGTAGTTTAATTGTTTATTTTTGTAATTAACCAATCTCCAAGAGTTAAAAATATAAAAATTGTACAGAAATACCGGATTGTAACACGTAGAAAATAACTATCAACTTGTTCTCTTTTTTCCTTCATAATTAACTTATTCTTTATTGTATAAACATTGAACAAAATTAGTTGTTGCTATGCATCCTTCTTTTATGTATATATAACTCACCACCAATCTATTTAAACATCCCTAAAAATAAGCTGCATTTTTTTTTCCTTATACCCAAAAAGTTCAACCTCTTTTTTCAACCGCAAATTCGTAGCCGAATCCTAACAATTTGGGGTAATATGCTCGAAGATCCTCAGAAGCGGGACGTGTTCACAAGTTGCTAACCTCTTTCATTTTTTTGTTCCGTTAGGATGCTAATTATTTTGACTTAGTCTAATTAATCACTCTACGACTTTTTTCCCTTTTAAAATAAAGATAAAATAAAACAATTTTGATGGATACTTGCATCGCCTACTATTTTGTTTTATTTTCTGAATCAATCTCTATCAAATTTTATCGCTAGCAATACTTGTTGCTTTGTCGTTAGGGTTTTCCTCTCTTTAGATGACATATTGATGGATTGTGATCATTCGTGACTAGTTTATGAGTCACTCGTATTAACATTTCAGTAAAACAAAATTAATGCTGATCTTCATAAGTTGCCTCATATTTTCTCTTTATTTCTTTCTTTTTGTTATCTTGTTACCTAATCCTTGTAATTAACCAATCTCCAAGAGTTAAAAATATAAAAATTGTACAGAAATACCGGATTGTAACACGTAGAAAATAACTATCAACTTGTTCTCTTTTTTCCTTCATAATTAACTTATTCTTTATTGTATAAACATTGAACAAAATTAGTTGTTGCTATGCATCCTTCTTTTATGTATATATAACTCACCACCAATCTATTTAAACATCCCTAAAAATAAGCTGCATTTTTTTCCTTATACCCAAAAGTTCAACCTCTTTTTTCAACCGCAAATTCGTAGCCGAATCCTAACAATTTGGGGTAATATGCTCGAAGATCCTCAGAAGCGGGACGTGTTCACAAGTTGCTAACCTCTTTCATTTTTTTGTTCCGTTAGGATGCTAATTATTTTGACTTAGTCTAATTAATCACTCTACGACTTTTTTCCCTTTTAAAATAAAGATAAAATAAAACAATTTTGATGGATACTTGCATCGCCTACTATTTTGTTTTATTTTCTGAATCAATCTCTATCAAATTTTATCGCTAGCAATACTTGTTGCTTTGTCGTTAGGGTTTTCCTCTCTTTAGATGACATATTGATGGATTGTGATCATTCGTGACTAGTTTATGAGTCACTCGTATTAACATTTCAGTAAAACAAAATTAATGCTGATCTTCATAAGTTGCCTCATATTTTCTCTTTATTTCTTTCTTTTTGTTATCTTGTTACCTAATCCTTGTAATTTGACACTTACCTAAGAATAAAACTAATAGTTTTCTTGACATCTTTGCATAATTCACTTCGAGAAAGGTTACCCCGCAATTTCGTAAAGCACATTATTTTTGCTTTAAAGCTTAGAAATTTCAATGAACGTATTATTTTATCACTCCCTAATCATAGGATTCAGTCTCCATCTTCGAATTTTCAAACAATTAGGGTGGATTAAAACTCAGTCAAACACAAGATGCTTAAGAGTTAATTAAGTAGTGCCCTCTTGAAAATTTTTATAGTGGAATATGACCCACCAACTATAAAAAATTTCCCCAATCAAATATTAAATGATAATTCTAAATTGTTTTACCATATAAAACACGGGCAAAGGACAGCCCGAAAACAAAAAGGCAAATGGCAAGGCAACTATCACAAAGGAGAGGACAGCAATCGAGAAGGACAATGGTCCAACAACAAGCTTACAAAGTGGTGCTCTCGGACTTTAGCCAACCACACGCGCATCAAAGACAACCACAAAAATGAGTTGTTGAGGCAATTATATCCTTAATTATGTTCCATTTGTGTCACTAAATTCCTATGAGTTGGGTTTTTTTTTCAAAGTTATCTCATTGTCTTTTTATTTTCTTGCTCCTTTCTTTGAAATTCTAAAGTCATTCATGAAAGTGATCTTTTAGTTTACCTGTGCAAAACAAACCCTCACTATCTCTTAAAATTTGTAGTCGTCGATAGGTAGGGTAGGGTAGGATCATTATTAATTTTTTGTTTCACAAAGACTATAAAAACAAAAACAAAAAGATTTTTGAGCCTGAGGGCATTTTCATCACTTTTGGGGTTAAGTGAAAAATGTTTTTGAAGAATAAAGTATTGGGAATTTATTAGCGCGAAACACCCCAAAGTGTTGGGTCGTTTTGTGAATGTTGATGGTTTAAGTCACGCAGTCAATTGTTTCAGAGTTAAGGATGATCAGGGGCCGCTCACTTCCCCGAATATCCGGTTTTGAGATAAGTTGTTCTTCCTTGACAAGTAAAAGTTCTTGAGAGGGCGGGGTTGGTTTCCCCGGTTGTTCCTCCGACGATCAAGTCAGCAAAGTGCTTAAGTGGAGAAGTTAATGGAACTGTGAAAGTTCTCAAGTGCAGTGAACTGGGAAAAATGCTGTGACAAGGCTTAGAAACTACCCCCCTGATGTAGGGAATAGTCCTCCTATTTATAGTGGCAATAGAGGGATAATTCGGTAACTTTGGCCGAGTATAAGGCTGGTGAGTCGGCCACTGCTTCAGTGGTAGCTGAGTGGAAAGTCACTGGCATTTAATGTGAAGTGACTGGAGGCATGGGGTGCCGACGTGGTCCGATATGTCATAAAGATCTTTGGGGATGGAGAAATAATGCGCCTGTCCATGCATTTAATGTGATGGCGACGAGCTGTCAGTGGGGGGCTCAAGGTATGTCGTCGTCTTCCTACTCGCCTGGCCGAGTGTCGAGAAGTACCGCCTTTCGAGTCAACCCCGCGAGATGTTGTAAGGAGATGACCGAGTGGACCGCTCGCTGAGTCGGCCTAAGAAGAGGGTCGACATGTACCACCTTTCGAGTCGACTTCGCGAAATGTCGACCTGTCGAGTCGGCTATGCTGAAGATTTTGGCCATCCCGAGGTGTTGAGTTGATTTGATTAGGTGTTTAATGCGTGACACTTATCTGCTACTGATTAGAGATTAAAGTTTAGTAATAGAAACACCATAACAGTGAACTATACCCTAATTTTTTGTAAAGAAGTTGTATCTTTTTTCCTTTTGAGAAACATTCAAACATGTAGCAACGAAATTGAATTTCGATGAAGATGAGAATATCATATGGCATCATTGACATGATTTGGATTTGCAATACAAGCAATTAAATCTAGATTACAAATAATCAAAACATGATTACCAACCGTGCGCATATTATTGTATTTACATTATTATTGAACTACCCTTTTTCAAGCTAGAGGCCAAGATTGTGACTTTCTCATGACATACACATGACATATCCCATCATATATACGTGTGTGGCAAGTTACATTTTTTTTATAAACAATTATTCTGCATATAAAACAAAAAAGAACTATATATTACAAGTCGTACATTGCGGGGGAAAAACAACAGAAAAAGATTGACAACGTTGGGCCTCATTTTAAAAAGTAAAATCAACCATCATAGCTAAAATCATCACATACACACACAAAAAGAAAATAAACCATTGCGAGAGTTTATAAGATATACGATACAAAATTTAATCATACTTAAGAGCTTAACAATAATTACAATCTTAGCTTTGATTAAATTGCTTGCTTCAAGCGTTTCCTTCAATCCACATCATAATCATACAAAATTAATAAAGAATCATTTCTATAGCATGCATGTCAAGTGGGGCCCAGAAGCTACTGCCAATTGTGACTGATTCATGGGGGAAAAAAAAGAAAAAAGAGAGAGAGAATTGAAAGAGTGTGATGAGCTTTATGTTACCATCACATGTACTTTTTTTTTGTGAGGAGGGAACTTAGCCTCAAGAAAATTGAAGGATGTGATATTAATTCTAATGGAGGAGATACAATAGAAGTGGCGATGCATTGAGTATTTGAACGAGGGGTATCATGATGTTGATGATGGATAATTAAGATTTGTGGACGTGATGACTACTTTTTAATGAAGGGCTCTTCACTTCTAACTTTTTTGGTTAGTGGTGGGGTCGGATATTTGATTTGGTGGCATATACAGGAGAAAGGGTAGTGACAACAACATCATTTGACTTGGGAGGTGGTTGACTTTTTCCCCCTTTAGATTGAGGGTCAAGATCGATGAAGATTTGGGTGGGTTAATCCCACTTTGGATTGTGAGTCACTAGTTGGTTAGGGGTGAAAATGGGTGGCATCCATACATATATTTACTAACCATGGATATAAATACAAATACACAAATGATCGGTAAGGAAAATTCATAATTTATATCTATCAAAATCAAATACAGATACAATTTGAATGCAAAGAAAACATATATTAGCTTCACATATGAAAGAAACATACTAGCGTAAAAATATAAAGGTCAAGTGATAGAAGAGCTGCTTAAATTAAACAAAATTATCAAATCAAAGTACACCAATATGCCAACATATTAACAAAAAGATGTTTGGATCTCTTGATCATCAAAATCTATTTTAGATCCACTGCTTTAAACCTAAAACAAAAATTTCAGATTAATACAAATATCTAGATATTCAAATAAGGAGTCGGATGCCAAAATTTACAATCAGTCCGCAATGTTCAGCAAGGTAGTATGGGCCTTTAACAAGAGCCCATTCCGTCAGTGGGTCGTCCATGCGTCTTAAATGATTCGACTGGTCTCCAATACTAGTTTCAGAGTCTCGACCAATAAACTGGGCCACAGTCGATAGGTCCAATTATATGTCCACTTGGCCTCTTTTGAGATTTATATTAGAGCAAATCAGAAGAAATTGAATAGAGCGATCGAAAGCTCATCGATCCAATTATTAATGGATTCTTCTTCTTCTTCTAAATTCGCCATGAAAATGAAAGTGCTCGATGAAATGCCACTGAGAGCTCGCGATAAAATTGCGTGCAAATTCTCTAAAGGTGACTGGGCTGCTTTAATTTACATTCTACTTTTTCTTCATTTCATTATTTTGTATTGCTTGCATGACGCAATTAATTCAGATAATGCTACATTCCAATGATAATAATTTGAATGCATGTTGGCGCTAACAGTACACGAGCTTTAGCCATGTGTGATTTTGTTTGAAACCCTGAAATTTTGATGTAACTTAATACTTTATTGTGTTAGATTTAAATCTAATTAAATCTATTTGTGGGCACATATGTTAAATTAATGTGTAAATCTATCACTTAAGGAAACCCACTAAAGTGATCAATTAAGTTGGGTTATCGGGTATTTATATATTGTCATGGGCTAAATGTGCAGATACCAGGTTGTAATTACAATTTGATGAGGGGCCAAATTATAAAAGTGCAACACCTATATATATAGGGTTATGGTCCCTAATCTAGGGTTAACACAAGAATTCTCATCTCTTTTACCCCCATCTCAAAAGAGATCTAAGGAAGAGAAGAAGCCCTAAGATTAGAAGATCCATCAATCCACTCAAGATCCAAACCATGGATTCAGGTATAATTCCGCTTTAGTTTTTTATCAATCTCTTTGAGGTAATCAAGTCTTATTAAAGATCTAACAAGTGGTATCAGAGCCTCTTGATTAACTCTTAGAGATTTTTTTTTTTAAGTTTCTATGGTTTTTCGGGTGGATTTATGAATAAAGATCAAATCTTTTTCGGATTTTTTGGGTTCGGATGAGCAGTAAATGTTTTTAGTCCGATGAACAATAAAGTTTTTTCGGATGAACAGTAATTTATGTTCGGATGAACAGTAAATGATAAATTCGCGATGAACAGTAAAATTTTTCCGTCTTGAACAGTAACTTTTTCGATTTTTGGTTAAATTTTCTATGATTTTAGAAAATTAATATAAGGTTTGGATCTGGATTGAGTTTTTTTTTTTTATTTTAAAAATTTGGTTTTGTGACGGCGACAGCCATCACGAATAAACCCTAATGGGTTCAAAAGCCTAAGCGGCTTTGACGGTTCAGATCTAAACCCTAAGGGGTTCCTCAGAGTTCGACGAGGTTCGAGGTTCCTTTTGGCGAACCTCGCCTTTTGGCGAACCTCGGTTCATTTTGGCGAACCTCGGTTCATTTTGGCGAACCTCGTCTTTTGGCGAACCTCGCCTTTTGGCGAACCTCGCCTTTTGGCGAACCTCGCCTTTTGGCGAACCTCGCCTTTTGGCGAACCTCGTGTTCATTCAGTCGAACCTTGTGTTCACTTTGGCGAACCTCGCCTTTTAGCGAACCTCGTCTTTTGGCGAACCTCGGTTCATTTTGGCTAACCTCGCCTTTTGGCGAACCTCGCCTTTTGGCGAACCTCGCCTTTTGGCGAACCTCGCCTTTTGGCGAACCTCGCCTTTTGGCGAACCTCGTGTTCATTCATCGAACCTTGTGTTCACTTGGCGAACCTCATATTTTAGCGAACCTCGTCTTTTGGCGAACCTCGCCTTTTGGCGAACCTCGGTTCATTTTGGCGAACCTCGGTTCATTTTGGCGAACCTCGTCTTTTGGCGAACCTCGGTTCATTTTGGCGAACCTCGTCTTTTGGCGAACCTCGTGTTCATTCATCGAACCTTGTGTTCACTTGGCGAACCTCATATTTTAGCGAACCTCGTCTTTTGGCGAACCTCGCCTTTTGGCGAACCTCGTGTTCATTCATCGAACCTTGTGTTCACTTGGCGAACCTCATATTTTAGCGAACCTCGTCTTTTGGCGAACCTCGTCTTTTGGCGAACCTCGCCTTTTGGCGAACCTCGTCTTTTGGCGAACCTCGGTTCATTTTGGCGAACCTCGTCTTTTGGCGAACCTCGTGTTCATTCATCGAACCTTGTGTTCACTTTGGCGAACCTCGTGTTCATTCATCGAACCTTGTGTTCACTTTGGCGAACCTCGCCTTTTAGCGAACCTCGTCTTTTGGCGAACCTCGCCTTTTAGCGAACCTCGTCTTTTGGCGAACCTCGCCTTTTGGCGAACCTCGGTTCATTTTGGCGAACCTCGTGTTCATTCATCGAACCTTGTGTTCACTTGGCGAACCTCATATTTTAGCGAACCTCGGTTCATTTTGGCGAACCTCGTGTTCATTCATCGAACCTTGTGTTCACTTTGGCGAACCTCGGTTCATTTTGGCGAACCTCGTGTTCATTCATCGAACCTTGTGTTCACTTTGGCGAACCTCGCCTTTTGGCGAACCTCGTCTTTTGGCGAACCTCGTCTTTTGGCGAACCTCGTGTTCATTCATCGAACCTTGTGTTCACTTTGGCGAACCTCGTGTTCATTCATCGAACCTTGTGTTCACTTTGGCGAACCTCGGTTCATTTTGGCTAACCTCGCCTTTTGGCGAACCTCGCCTTTTGGCGAACCTCGGTTCATTTTGGCGAACCTCGGTTCATTTTGGCGAACCTCGCCTTTTGGCGAACCTCGCCTTTTGGCGAACCTCGCCTTTTGGCGAACCTCGTGTTCATTCATCGAACCTTGTGTTCACTTTGGCGAACCTCGGTTCATTTTGGCGAACCTCGTCTTTTGGCGAACCTCGGTTCATTTTGGCTAACCTCGCCTTTTGGCGAACCTCGCCTTTTGGCGAACCTCGCCTTTTGGCGAACCTCGTGTTCATTCATCGAACCTTGTGTTCACTTTGGCGAACCTCGGTTCATTTTGGCGAACCTCGGTTCATTTTGGCGAACCTCGGTTCATTTTGGCGAACCTCGGTTCATTTTGGCTAACCTCGCCTTTTGGCGAACCACGGTTCATTTTGGCGAACCTCGCCTTTTAGCGAACCTCGTCATTTGCCGAACCTCGGCTTTTGGCGAACCTCGGTTCATTTTGGCGAACCTCGCCTTTTGGCGAACCTCGTGTTCATTCATCGAACCTTGTGTTCACTTGGCGAACCTCATATTTTAGCGAACCTCGTCTTTTGGCGAACCTCGGTTCATTTTGGCTAACCTCGCCTTTTGGCGAACCTCGTCTTTTGGCGAACCTCGTGTTCATTCATCGAACCTTGTGTTCACTTTGGCGAACCTCGCCTTTTGGCGAACCTCGTCTTTTGCCGAACCTCGTGTTCATTCATCGAACCTTGTGTTCACTTGGCGAACCTCATATTTTAGCGAACCTCGTCTTTTGGCGAACCTCGGTTCATTTTGGCGAACCTCGCTTTTGGCGAACCTCGGTTCATTTTGGCGAACCTCGTGTTCATTCATCGAACCTTGTGTTCACTTTGGCGAACCTCGTCTTTTGGCGAACCTCGTGTTCATTCATCGAACCTTGTGTTCACTTGGCGAACCTCATATTTTAGCGAACCTCGTCTTTTGGCGAACCTCGCTTTTGGCGAACCTCGGTTCATTTTGGCGAACCTCGTGTTCATTCATCGAACCTTGTGTTCACTTTGGCGAACCTCGTGTTCATTCATCGAACCTTGTGTTCACTTTGGCGAACCTCGGTTCATTTTGGCGAACCTCGGTTCATTTTGGCTAACCTCGCCTTTTGGCGAACCTCGTGTTCATTCATCGAACCTTGTGTTCACTTTGGCGAACCTCGTCTTTTGGCGAACCTCGGTTCATTTTGGCGAACCTCGTGGTTCGAACTCAAGTCGAACCTCGCCGTTCGAACTCAAGTCGAACCTCATGATTCGAACTCAAGTCGAACCTCGTGGTTCGAACTCAAGTCGAACCTCGTAGTTCGAACTCAAGTCGAACCTCATGATTCGAACTCAAGTCGAACCTCGTAGTTCGAACTCAAGTCGAACCTCGTGGTTCGAACTCAAGTCGAACCTCATGATTCGAACTCAAGTCGAACCTCGTGGTTCGAACTCAAGTCGAACCTCGTGGTTCGAACTCAAGTCGAACCTCGTAGTTCGAACTCAAGTCGAACCTCGCCGTTCGAACTCAAGTCGAACCTCGCCGTTCGAACTCAAGTCGAACCTCGTAGTTCGAACTCAAGTCGAACCTCGCCGTTCGAACTCAAGTCGAACCTCGTAGTTCGAACTCAAGTCGAACCTCGCAGTTCGAACTCAAGTCGAACCTCGCCGTTCGAACTCAAGCGAGCCTCGTGCTCAATTCAGGCGAACTCAAGTCGAACCTCGCAGTTCGAACTCAAGTCGAACCTCGCAGTTCGAACTCAAGTCGAACCTCGCCGTTCGAACTCAAGCGAGCCTCGTGCTCAATTCAGGCAAACTCAATTAAATTTCAGTGTTAATCAAATATTTCATTCAAGTATTATGACACTAAGGAATTAAGTTGGTCTCTCATTCTAAATGATTAATTGAAGCAAGATGTTGCCAAAGTAACCTCTCTTGTGTAGATTGTTCATGAAGGATGTTAGATGGTTGTGTGTATACTTTTTCGAGTAGATATTTAATTGGCCCAAAGGAAGATTAATATTTATTTAGATCAGATATCGCGACTGTGATGATAAACGTGACAATTATAAGGTTTACATGTGGATAACAAATCAATCCAAAGATGGGTTTGTTGTTTGACATGTGTTATTGTCGATGTTTGATCATTGCAACAAGATATCACTTGCGCTAATATTACCGTCCAAAGACTTGATATTAATGTTGTACAAGATATCTTGGATGGGGATATGTCATTATTTGAATTTTATTGATTAATAATTACAACTATTAATGTGAAAATCTTTTGTGCTAATGCATCCGCCGCAACCATTTCGCTAACATCAACTCAATTCCCATACTAAATGGGTCTAATTTCAAGATTTGGAAAGAGAACATTCTAATTGTTCTTGGCTGCATGGATCTAGACCTTGCATTAAGGATGAACAACCTCAACCCCTCACTGCGGATAGCACTCCTGATGTAAAGAAGGAGCATGAGAGGTGGGGCGTTCAAATCGCATGAGTCTAATGATCATCAAGCTGGCGTTCGAAGCCTTTAGGGGCACGAGAATCGAAGGGATTACTAAAGCCAAAGATTTCCTTCGAAATTGAAAGCGTTTTGCTAAAAGCGATAAGGTAGAAACAAGCACGCTATTAGCGCTTGATTTCAATGAAGTATAAAGGCAAAGGAAATATCGGGAGTACATTATGGAAATGTCTCATATTGCTTCAAAACTTAAGGCACCAAACTCGATCTATGTGATGAGTTATTGGTGCATCCGGTATTCTTGTCTCTTCCGTACACTTTAATCAATTTAAGGTCGCTTATAATCGCCGTAAGGAGAAATGGACTCGAATGAGCTCATTTCATACCGTGGTGCAAGAAGAAGACGATTGAAGCAAGATAAGACGAAAGTGCTCATTTGGCTACGCCCATAAGGATAAGGGCAAGAAAAGAAAGAATGATAAGGAAGTCGCTATAGTCCAGTTCAAAGAAACAATATAAGGATAATCGGGGTTGTTTCTTTTGTCATAAGGATGGACACGCAAAGAAGGATCAGACCAAATATCACGCTGGCGTGTCAAAAGTCGTTCCTTACTTTGGTCCGCTCGAGGTTAATTTAGTCTCAGTATCTAGAAACACTTGGTGGTTAGACTCTGGTGCTACTACTCACATAAGTGTTTCTATGCACGGTTGCCTGAGCTACCGAAAGCCAACTGATGGTGAAAGATACATCTTTGTGGGCGATGGCCAATCGGTAGATGTGGAAGCAATTGGGCACTTTAGGTTGCTTTTAGGAACTGGTTCATATTTGGACTTAAAAGATACTTTTGTAGTACCGTCTTTTAGACGGAACTTAATTCAGTTTCTGTATTGGACAAATCAGGTTATACTTGTTCATTTGGAAACAATGAATTCAGTTTATCTTTTAATTTAAATATTGTGGGAACTGGTTACTTGAGTAATTTTGACAACCTATATTTGCTTGATACAATTACTTCCTATAATGAAACCTTGCATGTGGAATCACGTGGTACTAAGCGTAAATTAAATAAGGAAAATTCGTCATTATGGCATAAGCTTGGGTCATATCTCAAAAGGTAGAGTTGAGCGTCTTGTGTCGATGGCATTTTAGATTCTCTTAATTTTACAGACTTTGATGTATGCATTGACTGTATCAAGGGAAAACAGACTAAAGTTAAGAGATTAGGTGCCAACAGATCTTCAGACGTCTTAGAATTGATACATACAGATATTTGTGGGCCATTCCCTACGGCATCCTGGAATGGTCAATAATATTTTATATCATTCATAGACGATTACTCACGTTATGGGTACCTATATCTCATTAAAGAAAAATCTGAGTCTCTGGACGTATTCAAAGATTTTAAGGTGAAGTTGAGAACCAACTCAATAAAAGATTAAAACCGTTAGATCGATGGGTGGTGAGTACTACTGGCAGATATGATGGTTCAGTGAACAACGCCCGTGACCATTTGCTAGATACCTAGAGGAATTCGGTATCGTCTCACAGTACACCATGCCAGGATCACCTAGCATGAATGGTGTAGCTGAAAGACGAAACATGACTCTTAAGGATATGGTAAGAAGTATGATTGCTCATTCTTCTTTACCGAGTCACTGGGAGAAGCACTAAAGATCGCAGCTTACATTCTTAACAGTACCAAGTAAAGCAGTTGCTAAAACACCTTATGAGCTTTGGACTGGTCGAAAGTTCAGTCTAAAGCACTTACATATTTGGGGATGTCCAGCTGAGGCAAGGCCTTATAGGCCAAATGAAAAGAAATTGGACTCCAAAACAGTTAGCAGCTACTTTATTGGGTATTCTGAACGATCCAGGGGCTATAAGTTTTATGATCCCACACTCAGGAATATTTTTGAGACGGGAACAGCAACATTCTTTGAGGATGTTGAGTTTGGGGGGAGAAATAAGGTTAGAGACATTGCCTTTGAGGAGGAATTGGCTTTAAATCCAATCCATACAGTCATTTCTGACAATATTCAAGTACCTATACCTGTTATTGTTTAAGAAATGAATCCGGAACCTCAAGAAGGCAATATTGAACAACTCCCTGTTCCAGAAGAACAAACTCAACAATCTCAAGAACCAGTGCCATTAAGGAGATCCACGAGAGAAAGGAGAAATGCTATTCCGGATGATTATATTGTATTTCTTCAAGAACATGAGGAAAGTAATGGAATGATGGAAGATGATCCAATCAACTTCCTTCAGGCCATGAAAAGTTCTAACTCTCAAAAGTGGATTGATGCCATGAATGAGGAGTACAAGTCTATGCAAGACAATAAGGTTTGGGAACTTGTTCCATTGCCAGAAGGTGCAAAACCAATTGGTTGTAAATGGATATTTAAAACCAAGCCGGATGCAAATGGTAATGTGAAAAGTATAAAGCACGCCTTGTAGCTAAAGGCTATACTCGGAAGGAAGGCATTAACTATCTGAGACTTTCTCTCGGTTTCATCGAAAGACTCTTTCGGGACTATCATGGCACTTGTTGCTCATTTCAATCTTGAGTTACATCAAATGGATGTTAAGATCGCATTTCTCAATGGAGACATTGATGAGATGATCTATATGGTACAACCGAAAACTTTGTGTCGAGACCAAAAGAATATGGTTTGTAAACTAAGGAAATCCATTTATGGACTCAAGCAAGCTCCTCGTCAATGGTACCACAAGTTTCAACAAATAATTATCTCGTTTGGTTTTGAGATGAATATTGTTGATGATTGTGTATATCAAATATTCGATGGGAGTAAGTATATTTTTCGGTTACGTATGTGGATGACATTTTGCTTGCCACTAATGATATAGGCTTGTTGCGAAACCAAGAGATTTCTATCAAAGAATTTTGAGATGAAAGATCTTGGGGGCCTCTTTATATTAGGAATCGGATACATCGAGATCGTTCTCGAGGTATACTTGGATTATCACAAAAGAGCTATATCAATAAAGTACTCATAAGGTTTGGCATGCAAAATTGCGCACTGTGATACCCTGTTTCTAAAGGAGACAAGTTTAGTCTCAATCAATGCCCTAAAGGTAACCTTGAAATTAGGAAATGCGAAGATTCCTATGCCTCACCGTAGGAGTCTAATGTATGCTCGAGTATGTACGCGTCCGGATATTGCGTACATTGTTGGGATGTTAGGCAAATACTTAAGCAACCACGGATGGATCATTGGATCGCGATCAAAAGGGTTATCGCGGTATCTTCGAAAACAAAAGATTATATGCTCACATACGAGAAATCGATCGGTTGGAGGTCATTGGGTACTCGATTCGATTTTCTTTGAATAAACGAAAGTCTACTTAGGCTACATTTATATGTTAGCGGAGGAGCTATATCATGGAAAAGTGTCAAACAAACACTTGTAGCTTCCTCCACTATGGCGTGAATTTATAGCTTGTCATGAGGCATCCAATCATGCAATATGGCTGCGAAATTTTGTCACCGGTGCAGTATTCGGAAAATATTGAAAGACCACTAAAGTTATTTTGTGAAAATAAATCCGTGATCATGTATTCCAACAACAACAGAAGCTCAACTAAGTCAAAACATATTGACATTAAGTTCCTAGTTGTGAAAGAAAGAGTACAGAGTGGACGGATATCCATAGAGCATATTGGGACAAACTCCATGATAGCAAATCCTCTTACTAAAGGATTACCACCCAAAATTTTTCAAGAGCACCTGCTCATATGGGGTGGTAATATTTGAGGATATCATGTTTTAGTGGGAGTTTGTGATTTTATTGCTTTATGAGTATTTTGGACCTATTCAGGCTTTGGTTATTTTTCTCATTAGAATAAAGTATTCAGTTAACCACTCTGTTACATTATGATTAAAGTTGACCTCACTAAAGTTTTGGTAGGACCGGTTGAAAAATAGGCATGCAGATCACATTGCATGTAATTTTTCATCTTTGTACATCCATGATTGATCTATGTCATTTGGTCGTACTAGTATATGTGACCATTGATGGGTTTAGTCACGATAAATGTGACGAAAACCGCTTTGATCCTATATTGATATGGTCAATGGGCGAGATTGTTTGGAAATACCCTTGTATGTGATAGAGATTTTGAGCTCATAAGGTAATACACATTTAAGGATACATATGGTGCCCAAGTGGGAGATTGTTAGATTTAAATCTAATAAATCTATTTGTGGGCACATATGTTAAATTAATGTGTAAATCTATCACTTAAGGAAACCCACTAAAGTGATCAATTAAGTTGGGTTATCGGGTATTTATATATTGTCATGGGCTAAATGTGGATACAGGTTGTAATTACAATTTGATGAGGGCCAAATTATAAAAGTGCAACACCTATATATATGGGGTTATGGTCCCTAATCTAGGGTTAACACAAGAATTCTCATCTCTTTTACCCCCATCTCAAAAGAGATCTAAGGAAGAGAAGAAGCCCTAAGATTAGAAGATCCATCAATCCACTCAAGATCCAAACCATGGATTCAGGTATAATTCCGCTTTAGTTTTTTTTTATCAATCTCTTTGAGGTAATCAAGTCTTATTAAAGATCTAACATATTGGGCTTAAATACCCTATAGTTTCACCTACTGTGCATATATGTACCCCGGTTGTGTTTGATTGCACTTAAAATACCTTAAAGTTTTTAAAATTTGCACTTCAGTACCCTCAATTATGCAAACGTGAGAATTTCCACTAAAAAATTCCCATGCGACCCTCACATGCTAATTTTAGAACATTCTAACCCTTATTTTTTTTGTAAAATCTAATGTTAAACCTATCGAAATCTTGTTTTAGACCTGCCCTAATTCTATTTTAAAATAGGATTTTGATAGATTTAACAGTAAGTTTTACAAATATTAAAAATTAAAATGTTCTAAACTTAGCATGTGAGTGTCGCATGAGAATTTTCGGGGAGAAATTATCATGTTTGCATATCAAAGGGTAATAAAGTGCAACTAAGCCATTTTATTGTGACAAAGCTTGGGCATTGAAGGAAGCCTCTTTCTTTGACTAAAACCTACTTATTTCACACTAAACATGCGACCATTGTTTATTGATTACACAATAGATATGCAGGATTACATAGGTACAGAGATTCATGTTAGAAATTCTTTATTTGTTTGAACTTTGAAGTGTATGAAGGAAACTATTAACAATGAAATGACATATGTGGTTATTCTGTTCAGCCTTCGCAATTTAGCATTTTATTGAAAGGTAAGATCTTTAAAGGTTTTTTCACATGATATTTGATCTATGTTTTGGGGACATTCTATTTGCTGGACCGGGATATGATTGCTCATGTATGCAGTGTGGTTTTCAGACTCAATTTTATTAGGCTCAGTATCTATATATTTCTAGACCTCATAGTCATTTTATACTGGACCTTTTGTTACTTGCTTTTTGTCAATTGCTTTAGCATACTATTAGCTTGCCTGAATACAAAGGTAAAGCATACTATAGTGAAAATAGATAAAAGCAAGAATTCAAATGGGCAGTTGGGGAGAAACTTAGAAGATGAAAGGAACTTTAAGTTGGTTATTTTCTGAGAAAAGTAGTCATGGTTACATGCTGAATTCACATCTCTTAAGAACTCATATGTTTTAGTCAGTTATGTTTGAATCCTGCATTTGATGTGCCGTGTTTGTTTTCTGAAGCCCAACATTATTTCAAGATCTGATGGCAATGAAAATGCTGCCATGGCAACTGGTTACAAGGATGTTATTCTTCAATCACATTTTTAAATGGAATAAGTTAAGAGAAAATAACTAATACTCCCCCTCTTCAGATTTCTTCTGGCCTACACTTTAATGTATATGCCGAAATGCATCATTTGGCTGATGTCAAATGACCGTTATGAATTTGACAACTGCAATTAACATTTTGCTTGTAGCACGTGACTTGTTATCTTTGCACTCTTTAAAAAAATCAGACCTAACTTCTTGGATATGTTACTCATGCCATTAACTGAATCTTTGAATCAGGGTTTGAAATGTTATCGTGGTTAGTAAGGAAAATATCCATTTTCAGCCGTTATAATTTCTAGTATCTTTATATAATTTATGATTATCTTTATCAATTAATATATTTGAAATGTTACCTGAATTACACTTGTAGAGTATGCACGATCGACTTGGCTAAAGAATGGTATACTGTTTACGCAACCAGTAAAATTCCTTAATCAATTTGGCATGCTAATTATTGTTGTCAGTTAACCTTGCATTCTGAAACTTGATGATTATATGGCTTAGTTAGTGTTCCTACTCTATTACTTCCTATATAATTAACCTCTGGAATTTCTTCTCATCAAATTTTTCCATTGAGATCTCCTGCAAAATTAACAGTCTTCGTCAGCAATGAGCAATCCTGCAGGAATGACTGCAATCTGCTTTTATTGGCCAGATAACTCAAAATGGCACCAGGATTTTCATACCAATAGCATCCCATTATTTCTCTAGATTGTGGTTTTGTTATCATCTTATTCTTGAATTCTCTATTCAAAATTTTGTCGCTCGTGATACATATATATATATATTCTTTTAGTACACCATACTTCTTTCTCATCTTCACATGGAACTCGTGACTCCAGTTTTTTTTTGGCTTGTCATCTGTATTCTATTATTACATCATCTTTGGAGCATCCAGAATGCAGTCTATTAGTTGATTATTGTCCTAGTTTGAGTTCAGTTCAGCCAAATCCTCCTAGTCCACTAGTAAGCTTGAAGAGGTTCAGATCACATTAAACACTTGTAGTCATTTTCGTCTTTCTCGTCTTCTGTAGCACATCGCAGATTCTAAAAGTTTGGCTCATGTTTACATCAATATCACTTTTTTTTTTTCCTACGATTATTTTCAATTCAGTAACCAACTTGAACGCCGGTTAGCAACCAGGCATGTGCTCACTTATGTTTAATAATCAAAGTGCATAGATATATAAACCTGCTCAGATAGCAACAATGCATCCTTGGAGAACAAGGAAATTGTCCTTGCCAAATACCACAATGTTAGAAAAGGAAGCACATGAGTTTACGGGCTCACTGTTCAGTCTCGTCTCTCTGTCTGCATTGTATGTACATGTGCATGAACTGAATGTGTCGCCCCCATTACTCTCTCAGCGAAAATCTGTTAGATCAAATTGTAGCCGGATGAAAATCTGCTTGCGCTGTCCAATCTTTGGTAGAACTGAACCCTCTTTTTTTTTTACCATTCACATTGATCCAATTGGCATGTCATGAATAAATTGGTGAACCAATTGTTGTTTGTGGAGCCTGATTTACATGGAGAATACATATAACTGGGAGCAAAATTAGATGCATACGGAATAACACCCCGACTGCGAGGGGCCCTGGTGAGCGTGACCTATTACTACTATGTCCAGAAGAGAGAAATATAGGGACGGCAGGGAGAGGAAATTAGGGTTTGAGATGATGGTTATAAACCTCTTTTATCAGTAGTGGAATCTTAGCCTGGTTGTACTCCGAGAACGTAGCTAATCACATTGACTGATGTACCTCATTATATATCTTTGACTCTTTCTCTGTTTTCTTTTGTTCTTTATTGTTGTCGATCTGCAACGCTAAACCTCTGATCTTTTCATTTTCCCCACTGTTTCGGACAGGAAGTGCCGGAAGAAAAAAGGAAAATGGGTACTAACTTTTTCAAGCATTTTGTGAAATTTGTAGGAACACTAATAAGCAAAGGGAATTTTGAGTGTAGCAGTAAAATACATGCAGATGATGACTGAAAGCACTTGACTCAGACCTGCAGAGTTACGTGCTGGTTTAACTCGTCCCCTTTCTCTGATTGGGCCAACTGATAATGAAATGGGCCTGTGGAGCCCATGATTGAGAAGATGAGGCTACACTTTGCTCTACATACCAACCTGGCCTTCAAGTGTGAATAAATGAGGATATGGGCACCTCTGCCATTGGTCTCTTTTATGAAATCAAGCCTTATCTATAGGAAAAGGACCGGGGCTCTGTCCCTTATCTCCCTTGTCCTTTAACTCCACGTCAAAATTAATGGAGCTTTCATTGAAAATTTATCTTTCAAACCCCAGGGTTAGATGGGTGTCTCTGTGGATGATTAGTGATGTAGCAGTATTAATTGATGGGATAGTTGCAGTCAATCTCAAAGAAACAGAGAGATTTTGATGAAATCAGTATTTATATATTTTATTTTTATTTTTTTCAACAAGACCCACAGTCTTTGTGACTGATTAGATTCTAAAAGAAACTGGACCACTTTGTTACCAGGCTTTTTGATTTTTATGGTGTATCCAATAGTTAGGGCATGTAATGATATAAGAAAGTGACTTTGGCTCTATACCTATTGATGGTATATAAAGTGAACTTCATGGAGTTGATTTTATTTGGTGTAAGTAATATATTCTCCACAAAGCCATGAGCACATGTTCATTGATTCATGTTGTTGTCAATCAGCTTTAGAAATGATGCTTTATTTATTTTTTTGCAACGGTGTGATAGTTGAAAGGAAATATTGAATTTCTAGTGATTTGAAAATTCATGGATCAAGATTTGAATTTTGTTTATTTTTTATTTGGCAACTATCTATTTCGGGAACTTGATTGCTTGTGCATTGACAGGGACTTTGCAAGTAACTTGTGCGCTCAGAAGTTGGACTATTCACCAGAATGTGCTTGGTTCAAGCAACTGCCGCTTAAGTTGCACTAATTTACCAACTTAGGTGTATATTTGCGTCTTGGTGAAATATCTATATTTTCCTATGTCACTCTTGACTTTGGGAGAGCCTATTTTGCCAAATAATTTCTGGTGTATTCCTCCGAATTTTCTAACTATTTGATTTAAGGATTAACTACAGATAGACCCTTTTAGTATGGTTCTTTTGAATTTTACTTCCCTCTACTATTGTTGTTGCAGATAGACCCCTGCAGTGGGTTTATTAGTCAAAAGAACTGCTTATGTCAAAAAAGAGTAAACAAATTCACTCAGGAGTTCTATCTACCTCAATAAAACTAGAGGGATATATAGTTTAAAACATCGATACTACAGGGGCTTATTCACAATTATTCTCTAGAAATTAAGCTTGGTCTGCTCGAAGTTACTAGATTAGTACACCAAAATTTCTCAATAATACGAGTTACGACTGGGTGATATAACTTGGCCCCATATTTTTGTTTGTTTTTAAGAAAGCAAATTATTATATGAAAATATTTCATTTGTTAGGATAATCCTGAGCCTTTAATTAGGACCAGATGTCTATATCTCTAGGCATGTATAATGAGATGTACACTTTTCTTGTTATATCATTTTCCAAATCACATCCATAAAATAATTCCTAGGATGATTAATCAAATTTATGGCGAGCAAATTATAATAAAACTAGAGAATTAATCAACGACAGAAATTGTCCCCTTGATACTCGTTGTAATGTTATGGGATTCTGGGAAGGACATGTAGAGTCACAATCATAAAGTTGGCATTAAGCTTTCTTATGCTTGGTCAAGGAATAATGCTAGCTGGATTTTAAGTTGGACGATTTAGTATCAGCCCTGCATTTTGTCACTAATTTTATATTTTTCATTTTATAATTAAGGTAATTGTTAGGACAAAAAAGAATAAAGAGACTGTTCAGAAAAATTATAGAACAATGAGAATAACTAATTTGGAGATTTAACTGTTTCCTCTATAGTCCAGACGCTAGAATGTTCTGATAAGATTTGTATTTTGTTACATATTTGTATCACTTGCGAACATGATATTTTGCACCATTCACGGGAAAAAAATAATGTGATAATTTGGAGATTTTAATTGTTTCCTTTATGGTTAAGATCACCACGTTAGCATGCGAAATATTGTGCTAAATTTTGTTTTCTTAATTGCATAACCATTTCACTGGATTTTCCCATTTTCTTGAAAATTTATGTAGGATGCTCACCCCTAAAATCAAATTTATATGCTTGTCAGCTTTCCGTGCTTTCGCTGTCTCTTTATCAAAATTGCTTTAGAACTTTTCCTGTTTTCAGCAAAAGGCGAATAAAATGAATAAGATCTCTCAACATTTGTGATATCTTCCATCAAAAGCAATCCCATACCTCTATGATGAGAATTCTTTTATTTAATCACCTTAATACTTAGTAATTAGTATTGTATGACAAAATTGAAAAGAAAAGAAAAAAACTTTCTACAAATTACTACTGCTGCTACTATTTTATTGTAGTTCTCAATTCCTTTTCATAATTTTCACGCCAACTGGTTTTTAATTCGTAGACAACTAAATTCAAATACAAACAAGTAATCTTTAAGCTAAATGCAGGATTACTTGATATGTTGTCCATTCATCTGGCACGTATTTGAGATGAAAACAATTCCTCTTACGACCAAACAAATTTCTTATAGATTTTGAATATCTCAATATGGTGATCGATCAGAAGAGTTCTACTATTAGTAGAACAGGACTAATCATAGATGTCCGCTTCACCTCAAATTTCAACAAGTAAAGATTGTAACTGTACTAATGGTAAGTTAGGATTGTGACTGTAATAATGAGGGTGTTTGTGCGTACGCACAACCAAACTTGCTGACGAATTGGTGAATTTCTAGCATAAAATAAAGGGAAAATTGCTTCTAGCCCCCAAAATAACAATAAGTAAGCTTCCCCCACCCAAGACTTTTTCAACCCTCCCAAAACCCCCAAAATAAAACACACTAAGCTTTGAGCCCCAAAAACACAAAACCCAATCTAATACTATTATAAAAGTGGGTTGCTATGTTAAAACATTTCTTCCCAAAATACCCCCTAACACATCCATCCATCCATACATGAAATACACAAATGGTCAATTTTTCATCCCTCCAAAACACAAACATGCATACATCTCTAGCACATCCATACATACATACATGAAGATATTTACATACTTAATTTTTTATAACCTCCCTATTTATTACCATCAAAATTTCATTTAACCACCCACTAATAACATTCCTCCACTAACTCTTGACATTACACACTAATAATGAAAAACGTTACAACTATTCCTCTTCCACAAATCACTATAAATAACTATAAAATATTATCAAATTTCTCTAACCAAAATTCTAACTCTTAATCAAAATTTATTTAGATGGAAAAGTAAGGAGGCACAACTACAGTACTTACAAACCGCAATAAGTGTGAGTGTGTCAATGGTAACGTCACCGGTGGAGTACGATCGATTTGAATGAGAGATGGTAATGGAAGCATCGGTGTGACAATTGAGAGAGCAGAGAAAAAATTGGTGAAGGCGACAAAGAAGGTGGTTCTGTATTTTATCAAAATCTGCAGCTGTTTCAATCATGAACTAATTGGTTTTTTTCCTTCCATCTTTGTATATGTTTTTGCCTTAGGGTGTAAATTGGTTTCAAGCTCCTAGGCATGTTTGTAAATATGTTAAATTGTTTTTATTGTCTGGTTGAATATTTTAACGCACTATGTTTATTCTCGGGATAAAGAAAGCTTTGTCCATGACAATGCATTATACATGCAATTGCTTTGCACTATATGTATATGAGAATGTAAAGAGTTAATTTTCATTCTATGGTTACTAAGGTAATACATTGCTATTATTTGGGTTATAAAGGACAAATAGAAAGTGCAGGAAGATCAATTTAGAAAATGATATAGTTAGTTGGTCCCGAGGATGCTTATAGAAGGGATTACTACTACAAGTTTAAGAGTATTATTAATTTTCTGCTATTAATCTACTATTAGATTATAAGAGTTAATGTATGATAATTATAATATCTATTAATATCACATTAATATATAATATTTATGCGAATTATTAAATATGTACAATTATCAAATGTAATATAAGTAAAAATTATTTATTTACCAATTCAAATAAATATATATATAATATAATATTTATATTATATCAATTTAGAAAATGATATAGTTAGTTGGTCCCGAGGATGCTTATAGAAGGGATTACTACTACAATTTTATGAGTATTATTAATTTTCTGCTATTAATCTACTATTAGATTATAATAGTTAATGTATGATAATTATAATATATATTAATATCATATTAATATATAATATTTATACAATTATTAAATATGTACAATTATCAAATATAATATAAGTAAAAATTATTTATTTACCAATTCAAATAAATATATATATAATATAATATTTATATTAATATGAAAAGTCGTCAACTTTTCATTATTCCACCATCTTCTTAACCCCCTTCACTAAGGAACTCATTCATGAAGGGTTACCCATTTCTCCATTAACCATTTGCAAATTGCATCATTTTAACAAGTAGGAAAATTGTACATAATTCCCTCATCTATATCTTGAGTTGCACTAAATCCTCAATATATTAGCACTTAACACCCTCGAATGCAATTTTAGAGATATAAATTGGAAGTATCAACTATAAATTGAGGGACTATAAGAGCTAATAATAAACTAGGAGAGGTTTAATAATTTCTAGAAAGATAATTTCAAAATGATATCCCTCTTTCTCATGAAAATGTACTAGAGCTTCTTGCTCTACAAGTAGTTCATATTTTATAATAGAAATATATGTAAGCTAATTTTCTATGCAGAGAATTATTGTTTCCAATAAAAGTAACTTTCATAACCTCCTACAAATATACCCATTTAATCTTTATGCATTAAGTCTCATTTCATTGAATAAATATTAATTCTTTATTAATTACCTATAATATCTTAATAACTATGCACTTTCGGCCTAATAGAACCAAAAGAATTCCAAAAATGATCAACAGCGTATTTACGCAACAACGATACAACTATACTAGTATATTAAAACATGTGAAGACCATAATACCCCCCCTCTCTCTCTCTCTCATTATCTCAGGTGATTACAAATGGGTTTTGGGGGGAAAAATTTTTTAGTTCCCTCCAAAATCTAAGAACTTTCCCACTGCTACCTCCTCCCCTCCGCCGGCGGCGACCTTCCTGACTTCGGCCAGGCCTTAGAAGTCCTCGACGCCGACTACGACGGCAAGATCAGCCTCATTGACCTCAAGTCCACGATCATCGCCTACGACGCCGTCATCGCCTCCATGATTTCCGCCACCGACACTGACCGAAACGACTTCATGGACTTCGACGAGTTCGAGCGCATCCTCGACTTCGTGGACTTCGACGAGTTCGAGCGCATCCTTAGCTAATTATAAAGATCTGGAAATAGTTGAATCTGAGTGCTTTTTTTTTGTTATTTTACATATTATTTTTATTTTAATGTAATGAGCTTGTTGTTAAGGTTGTGAGTTATGAGTTGGTTGTGAAAGAATGTTATGAGTTGGTTGTGAAGGTTACGAGTTTGTTGTTAACCTTATGAGATGGTTGTTAAGGTTATGAGTTTGTTGTTAGCCTTATGAGATTGTTGTTAACCTTATGAGATTGTTGTTAAGGTTATGCGATTGTTGTTAAGGTTATGAGTTTGTTGTTAACCTTATGAGTTTGTTTAGTTGCTAAGCATATGTTATGGTCATAACCACTAACCAGTGATTAAAGAGAAAAACAAAGTGCAGACGTGGATAAACGCTTGCTTAACAGCGAGAACAGACACGAGCCTCCGCGACCACCCACGTATGCCTCGCATTCACCGACCCGCCATGACCCAATGAACGACTATCACCATAGCCGGCCAGGCGGTGCAAGTCGACCCATCGATAACTCCTTCCCTTGGACGACGCGAAAGGCGGTGATGGTCGTCCGCCCTGCTGATTAACTGCTTCGGAGCCGTTTCACGTCGCCCGTCCCATCGGACGGCATAGAGACGACCGGCTATCACATTCCAACTGCAAGTCCACTCGGACGACACGAAAGGCGGTGCTAGTCGTCCCCCCAGCCCGTCGCCCACTACAGCCCCGTCCTACCAGTTGTCGGCCCTTTCCCAACGATGCGAAACAAATTTAGGCCCTCTTCTTTGTAGGCGTTAAAAATTGCTTATCAATACCCGAACAAGACTCGTAAACGGTGGGTTGACAACCGACGATCCATCCGACGGCGCCGACCCGTAACGCCGACGCGGATTACGCCGCGAAAACGATAAAGCGAAGTCGACGAACCCATGAAGTGAGTCGGCGAGGCGTACGAGCCAGCGAAACGACGCGTCGTGGAGAAAACCCGACGACGAAGCTCAACGAGGCGAGTTGGCTAAATTCAAACGTTGATGAGACGGAATCAACCGTACTTAGTCCGTCGATGCAAATGAACCGTTTGAGCTCCGAAAGTTAATCGGACACGGACTCGAACACAATGGCGACATCACCGGAGCAAAACTAAGCCCGGAAGACCGAAGAATCGACGAAGAATCGACGGAGTCGACGGAAAAGCGAGGAGCGACCGGAGCCGCGCGGCCGGCACCTCGCCAAGTGGCCAAGGTGGCTCGGCCACTTTGGCCGAGCCACCTCGGCCAAGTGGCCAAGGTGGCTCGGCCAAGTGGCCAAGGTGGCTCGGCCACTTTGGCCGAGCCACCTCGGCCAAGTGGCCAAGGTGGCTCGGCCAAGTGGCCAAGGTGGCTCGGCCACTTTGGCCGAGCCACCCGTCGGCCACCCCCTTTGTTTTTGTATTACAAATGGGTTTTGGGGAAAAATTTTTAGTTCCCTCCAAAATCTAAGAACTTTCCTGCTACCTCCTCCCCTCCGTGGCGGACCTTCCGACCGGCCCGGGCCTTAGAAGTCCTCGGCCCGACTACGGCGGCAAGATCAGCCTCATTGACCTCAAGTCCACGATCATCGCCTCTGACGCCGTCATCGCCTCCATGATTTCGCCCGCGACCGGAAGCGACTTCATGGACTTCGACGAGTTCGGCGCATCCTCGACCGTGGACTTCGACGAGTTCGGCGCATCCTTAGCTAATTATAAAGATCCGGAAATAGTTGAATCGAGTGCTTTTTTGTTATTTTACATATTATTTTTATTTTAATGTAATGAGCTTGTTGTTAAGGTTGTGAGTTATGAGTTGGTTGTGAAAGAATGTTATGAGTTGGTTGTGAAGGTTCTGAGTTTGTTGTTAACCTTATGAGATTGTTGTTAAGGTTATGAGTTTGTTGTTAGCCTTATGAGATTGTTGTTAACCTTATGAGATTGTTGTTAAGGTTATCGCGATTGTTGTTAAGGTTATGAGTTTGTTGTTAACCTTATGAGTTTGTTTAGTTGCTAAGCATATGTTATGGTCATAACCACTAACCGCTGATTAAAGAGAAAACAAAGTGCGAGGCGTGGATAAGCGCTTATGCGGCGAAACGGAACCACGAGCCTCACTTTTGACCGGG
Organism: Asparagus setaceus; assembly: GCA_012295165.1. Classification (NCBI taxonomy): domain Eukaryota; kingdom Viridiplantae; phylum Streptophyta; class Magnoliopsida; order Asparagales; family Asparagaceae; genus Asparagus; species Asparagus setaceus. The sequence goes on from CM022706.1 coordinate 28,645,668, forward strand.
GCGGCTTGCATTCACCGAGCCATGACCCAATGAGCGACTATCACCATAGCCGACGCGAGGCGGTGCAAGTCGACCCATCGATAACTCCTTCCCTTGGGCGGCGAAAGCGGTGATGGTCGTCCGCCTGGCGATTAGCGCTTGGGCGGCCCGTCATTCGGGCGGCATAGAGGCGACCGGCTATCACATTCCAACTGCAAGTCCACTCGGACGACCACGAAAGCGGTGCTAGTCGTCCCCGACCCGTCGCCCTCTGACCCGTCCTACCGGTTGTCGGCCCTTTCCCAGCGATCGCGAAACAAATTTAGGCCCTCTTCTTTGTAGCGTTAAAATTGCTTATCAATACCGAACAAGACTTCGTAAGCGGTGGGTTGACAACCGACGATCCATCCGGGACGGGCTTACCGTCGGCGTGATTCGCCGCAAAAGCGCGCAAAGCGAGTCGGCGAACCCATGAAGTGAGTCGGCGTCTGGCAATGAAACGGCGTCGTGGAGAAAACCCGACGACGGCTCAACGAGGCGAAGTTGGCTAAATTCAAACGCTGATGAGACGGAATCAACCGTGCTTAGTCCGTCGATGCAAATGAACCGTTTGAGCTCGAAAGTTAATCGGACACGGACTCGAACACAATGGCGACATCACCGAGCAAAACTAAGCCGGAAGACCGAAGAATCGGCGAAGAATCGACGGAGAGTCGACGGAAAACGGCAGCGAGACGACCGGGCTGCGACGGCACCGGCCAAGTGGCCAAGGTGGCTCGGCCACTTTGGCCGAGCCACCTCGGCCAAGTGGCCGAGGAGGCTCGGCCACTTTGGCCGAGCCACCTCGGCCAAGTGGCCGAGGAGGCTCGGCCACTTTGGCCGAGCCACCTCGGCCAAGTGGCCGAGGAAGCTCGGCCACTTTGGCCGAGCCACCTCGGCCAAGTGGCCAAGGTGGCTCGGCCACTTTGGCCGAGCCACCTCGGCCAAGTGGCCGAGCCACCCGTCGGCCGCGCGCGCACCCCCTTTGTTTTTGTATAAATAGGGGGTCTTGCTCATTCAAGGTCGGATTTTTGGGATTTGAGGATTTGGCTTTGGCTTTGAGGCGGGATTTTCGAGGAGTTTCCGAAGAATTCTCACGAGATCCACGAGCCGTCAACGCGCCGTTCCGAGCACCGGCGAGTACAAGTCCAGTCGACGTCAGATCCACAAATCGCGGGGTAAGAAAACTCGGGTCGAACTACAGATACCCTCTAGGTTAAGCTTCGTCTTAATCTCAGGGATAGCGCTGTGATTTCTCCTTGTAGATCTCACCGCTCGGCGATCCTCTCGCCGTGAGTGTGATCCCATGAGCGATCCTCTCCTTCGTGAGTGTGATCCCCTCAGGCGCTTCGTTTCCTTCGTGAAGCGAGCCCCTCTACGTCTGTAGTTCCAGAACCCGGGTTTACACCAGGATCGGAATTGCGCGGTGGTCAACGGACGAACAAAAGTCCCGACGCGGGCAAAGAACCCATAGCGAGGATCGGGAAAATAGAGATCCTCGTGTTTGTTCACAAAAGGAAGAAAGTTGTAATTTTCGTTTTCATTATGCGCTGAAATAAAGGCATTTCTTTTGTTTGAAATTTTGTTGTAGGCCAACGGCCGCATTAACGAAGTTCAAACGAGCAATGAATAACAAACCAACTTTCCCCGCCAACAAGCCGGCGACCACGGTGGGAGCCAGCGGCTTCAACAAAGAAGCGTCGTGTCGCGCCAGCGGATCCGATCCGGTCATCGAGGAGGTCGAGTTCGAGTTCGACCGGAAGAAGTATGAAGAATACCTCTCCTCCTCGTCGGATCCGGTTCCCCATAAGTCCAAGATGGTCTTCGCCGCAAGGAAGACCCGATCGGCCTCGAATCGCGGGCGAGAAAATCCACCACCACCGCCGTCAAGGCTGCGGACAACGGTGGTTCCCGGCTAACAACGGCCAAACCTTGAGAACCCTGTCTTCCGGGAATCGGTCCGCCAATGGCGTCGTGACTCTCTCAAGAGAGCCCGTCGAGCGGCGTCGGCGCTGGCGAAACAATTAGCCGGGCAAAGAATCAGCGGATGGGGTCCGCTATGAGGCGGATCTAAGATCAAGTTGACTCGAGAGGTTGAAGTCCGAGATCGTAGCCGATTCCTACAGGCGGCGAATGAATGGGTCGAGTCAAGCGGAATCGTTCCAGCGAGCATTATCCGGAAGCGCCTCCTGGCGCAACCGCGGGCTTTGGTGCAACAAGCCCGCGAGTTGAAGAGGGAGGCGCCAAGAAGTCGCCGACAAATCGGCTAGCTTGGAAGCCCAAGTCCGTCGAGGCTTCAACCCGGCGAACCCAACATCAAGCCTAGTTACGCCCGGCGAGCCAACTCCGCTCCGTGCTCAAATCGAAATTGTGAGCACCTCGGCAAAAGTGGCGTTGACACGAAGTCACCTCCGTCTGTGCGAGAACTTGGTGAAGCTAACTCTCGCCACGACCAGCCGAGCTTACCGTCAAGGATCGCTAGGTCCGCTAAAGGAATCACGGGTCACTCGTCTGAGTCATTACCACAAAGATAAGAAGAAACCTGCATTTTCGCCGGGCTCCAAATCGAAGTCGAGAGCGGTCGAAGATTCACACTCATGGTGTGTGCGCGGTGAGTAACTTATGAAAGGCCTATTTGTTCTCGAAGGAGGCGCTCTCATCGGCGATGACAACGTTATACGAGAAGTGTGCCAACACCACGATAGGTTGCTCCGGTATTCATAGGCGAGTTGTACTATCGTCTTTGGGGGTACAAGTAAATCGAAGAGGCAGCCGAGAATCAACACAATGGCACATCACCGAGCAAAACTAAGCCCTAAGACCAAGAATCGACGAAGAATCGACGAGAGTCGACGGAAAACGACGCAGATCGACTCCGAGCGACGCCGCACCCCGCCAAGTGGCCAAGGTGGTTTGCCACTTTGGTCGAGCCACTCGCCAACTTGGCCGAGGTGCTCGGTGGCAGCCGAGGAGGTCGCCACTTTGGCCGGAGCCACTCGCTGGCGGCCGAGGAAGTCACTTTGGCAGGTGGCTCGCTGTGGCCGAGCCACCGCCGGGTCGCTAAGCACCCTTTGTTTTTGTATAAATAGGGGGTCTTGCTCATTCAAGGTCGGATTTTTGGGATTTGAGGATTTGGCTTTGGCTTTGAGGCGGGATTTTCGAGGAGTTTCAAGAATTCTCACGATCCACGAAACAACGCTGCCCGGAAAGCACCGGCGAGTACAAGTCCACCGACGCCGATCCACAAATCGCGGTAAGAAAACTCGGTCGAACTACGATACCCTCTAGGTTAAGCTTCGCTTAATCTCGTGGATAGCCGCGGATTTCTCCTTGTAGATTCACCCGCCCGGCGATCCTCTCCTTCGTGAGTGTGATCCCTCAGCTCTTCGCTTCTTCGTGAAACGAGCCCCACGTCAGAAGTTCCGAACCCTGCTTACACCGTGATCGAATTGCGCGGTGGTCAACGGACGAACAAAAGTCCCCCAGCACGCAAAGAACCCACGCAGTTTGTGATCCCGAAAATAGAGATCCTCGTGTTTGTTCACAAAAGGAAGAAAGTTGTAATTTTCGCTTTCATTGTACCAAATAAAGGCATTTTTTGTTTGAAATTTTGTTGTAGGCCAACGGCCGCATTAACGAAGTTCAAACGAGCAATGAATAACAAACCAACTTTCACAAGCCGGGCGACCACGGGAGCCAACGGCTTCAACAAAGAAGCCGCTTGTCGCAACCGCGGATCCCGATCCCGGCCATCGAGGAGGTCGAGTTCGAAGTTCCACTAAGAAGTATGAAGAATACCTCTCCTCCTCGCCCGATCCGGGCCTCCGAAGTCCAAGATGGTCTTCGCCGCAAGGAAGACCCGATCGGCCTCGCGATGCGAGGCGAAAATCCACCACCACCGCCAAGACCGCAGACAACGGTGGTTCCCTACCTAACAACGGCCAAACGTAACCCCGCTTTCACAGGGGTCGATTCGCCACGCGCGCGGACTCTCCAAGAGAGCCCGCCGAGGCGACGCCGCCGGGCTAAAACAATTAGCCTGTGCAAAAGAATCAACGGATGGGGTCCGCTATGAGGCGGATCTAAGATCCAAGTTGACTCGTAGGTTGAAGTTCGAGATCGAGCGCATTCCTACAGCCGGGCGATTTAATGAATGGGTCCGAAGCCAACGGAATCGCTCCACGCCGTGAACGTGATCCGAAGCGCCAAGGCGCCTCGCAAGCAGCTTTGGTGCAACAAGCCCGCGAAGGAAGAGGGAGGCGCCAAGAAGTCGCCGACAATCGCCTAGCTTGAAGCCCAAGTCCGCCGAGGCTTCAACTTCACGAACCCAACATCCAAGCCTAGTTCGCCAAAGAAGCCAACTCGCCTCCCCGCCTCAAATCGTAAATTGTGAGCACCTCGCCAGTGGCGTTGACACCGTCACCTCCCGCCGTCAGACTAACCGCGGCTAACTTCGCCACGCACCGCTTACCGCCAAGGATCGCCTAGGTCCGCTAAAGGAATCACGGTCACCGATACGGGTCGTACTCCACAAAGATAAGAAGAAACCCGCAGCCGCACCGGGCTCCAAATCGAAGTCCGAGAGCCCGTCGAAGATTCACACCGCTAGGCAGGTCGCCGGCGGTAACTTATGAAAGGCCTATTTGTTCTCGAAGGAGATCATCCGACGATGACAACGTTATACCCGAAGTTGTGCCAACACACGATAGGTTGCTCCGTATTCATACCGACGAAGTTGTACTATCGCGTCGGGGTACAAGTAACCCGAAGAGGAACGCCTGAATCAAACATGCCTTGCTTGTGCTCAAACCGATCAAGGCAAGTTATCGAGTGCAACCGCACTAAAACGACTCGAAAGGCGCCGGTCTTTGATAGGCTCGCACGCGAATGCCCGGACCAAGTCAAGACGATTCCGTAAGAAAAGGTGGACACCTCGTGGTGATGAATTGCCGAAAGTGTTACCATCAATATGACCAGCGAGGGACGCCGCCACGCCGCCCGGCATCGCAACGACGACTCGATTATGATCCGACCGTTAGACGACCCAATTATCGCAAGATGCGTATGGATTACCCTCGATGATGAAGTGTCGATGTCGGCCCGCAATGGCTTCGATAATACAATTTCAAAGATAGGACAACCTCGCTAAGCCGCTCATGATCGCTGAACAAGTGTCCCGTGATGCTTGAAGAGGCCCTAACCAAGCAAAAGGACAACTTTAAGCTTGAATGGAACCGCCATGCAGCCAGATGAGAGCAATGCATGACCAACAGATCCAGGCGATAATGAACCGCCAAGGAGAGCCAAGTCGTCAATAATGTCAACAACGGATAGCGACACGGACAGGAAGGAGGCCAAAACGTAGGGGATCGTCTTTGCTTTCGGCAAAGCGCTAGCGATAACACCGTCATTCCTCCCCAAGTTTACCCGAGCGGAGACGTAGGGGAAAATAAGAAAATAAAGACCTCGAGAGCAAAATCAATACTTTGATTTCCGCTCAAGAGGTAAAGAAGACGGGTATACCATGTCCTTACAAAGGGAGTGGGAATCAATCCCGTGATCCGACAAAATTCAACCTCATCAACTTTTGGCGGAAGGGATCGCCCACTCGGACTTGATCTACTTCAAGTCTCATCTAGGTGTTATCTCGGCAACGAGCCCTTGATGGTTCGGTCATTCGTTGGCACCCCGTTGGGCTGCCTTCGATTGGTACCGCCGTCTCAAACCGAGGGCGTTAATAGGCTGGATGATATGGAGGCCATGTTTCTCACCAATTTCTTCGACGATGACAGGGTATCCATCGGTTCTTTGTTGGACGAAACGAGAAAACGGGAAGATGGATAACCGTCCAGAGGTTGAAATAAGGCAATGAATTGAGACCCGATAACGGAGAAGTTCATTCTCCAAACTTGTCATAGCAACTTGTCATTAGAGGTGTTGGAAGCAATGGGAACTGCACGTCCGGACACGGAAAGATTTAAGGATACGTGGAGAGCAAGCGGCGATTCCCGAGGAGGAAGAAAGAGAGGTCAGCCTATGGTCGATGCTCACAAGCGAACTTTGTCCCCGTGGCAAGGGTAAAGCCAGCGCAAAGTCGTAGACGCTAATCAAATGTTCGAACTGCAACCACAACGGCCGGTCGCAACGCGTGCACCACGGCAATCACGCCTCAATGGCCAACAAGCTCGTAACCGAAACCATCCGGTTCGGGTTTCCCAAGACTTACTCGTTCAGGGCGAGGAAGTTCCGCATCTTCAAATACCCGAAAACAACAAAATCCGGTTGCCCCCATTGTAAACCAAGAGGAGGCAAACAAGGTTCAGATCCTAAGTCGCATGCTTACCGAGGCGGTACATCATCCTACAAAGTTACGCTACCATCTCAAGGACAAGATTCAGGCCTTGATCGATGTTGGAGTCATTACTCCAAAACCCTCTAAAGAGAAGAAGGTGGGAGCAAATGCAGGTCTCTATAAGCTTGGATCAGTTCCTTGGATTGGTTCTAACCGACGCCAGGTTGTGAAGGTAGGAATGAAGATGGTGAATGAAGATCCTCACGGCGCGTAAGAAGGGGCTCGTGCTCGCACCACGACGAAGCGGAGAAATCCTTTGGGTCCACCCCGACTTCTTGGAAGACGATCGATGGACTACATCCTCGGCCATAAAGAAGTCCAAGGGAAAAGGCAAGCTATGCCATCTTTGCCCAAGAATTCGAGAAGAAGAATGATGTAGCCACCTTCAATTTCTCGAAGAGGAGACTGAAGTCTTCGCTACTAGGGCGGACACGAATATAGCTACAAATATCAGGAGGCTCCAAATCCAAACGCTAAGACACCTCGAGCGGGGTGACCACGACTCCTCTCACTCGTCAGAGAGAGAAAGAAAAAGCGGTAAAGCAGGAGAAGCGACCGAGTCCGGGAAGCTCAACTCGGCGGTCCGTTCAATCGCCCGGGTGTGAGGATAGGCAGGAACATCGGCTCTCCATACCATTTCGACGTCATGGCCCGGTTGGCGAACATCCGGCCGAAATAACTCTCTCGAGTTGCTCCGATTGTCAAAGGAAACCCGGGAGCTCTACAAGAAGCTCGGCGACTCGAGGTGTTTCTCACTCGAGATCAAGCCGATTCGGAAGAATCACGCAATGCAACTTGGCAACCAAGCACTTCGCATTACTTTTACAAAGGAGGATATCGCACGAGAGATTCAAACGATCGGCGCTATACTTCACCGGGTATATTGGCTCTAGTGAAGTTAACCGGATCCAAGTCGATCCGGGTTCCATTGTGGCATGCCCTAGCGCCTCATGTATCACCTTGGAATCCTGCCCGATGGTGGCATCAACATGCACAATGATCTATGGTTTAACACCGGTGGTCTCGGCGCTTGGTAAGATCGGATAAAGTGCGGATGGGGATTTAAAGTCCAGAAGTCACCGCTATGTGATTGTGAGACTTCCTATAACTTATTGTTGGATCGACCTTGGATCCACGAGCGTTATAGTCCCATCTACTCTTCATCGTGTCTCAAATATGTAGACACGAATAATGAGGTCAAGCGGTGGTCGCGGACAAACAGCCGTTTAAGGGGTGGAGAATTATTTCTTGATTCTCTCCTCACAATGAGTCCGCTCGAATCATCGGCCCAAGGCAGACGGCGGTGAAGAAGGCGATTCGGAGCTTGATTATAGTGGTGGTTTTGTTTTAAAAGACATTGTACCCCTTGTAATCAATCTTGGCGATGAAGAATCGTCCGATGAACATTGTAATTGGCAAATTAGATGAATCAATAAATGGCGATTTAGAGTACCCTTTGTCTTTGAATGATGTAATGGCGGGTTTATACAACGATCCGAGTTGCACTTACCAACTTCGGTCTTCTTGCTACACAAAAGCAATTCCAGGACTCCTTTGGGACAACACTCGTCATCCCACGAAGATCAAGTAGTGAAAAAGACTTGGTTTACGGGAAAGAATCACGGTTCCAGCGTAATCATTTCTCGGAGAAGATGAAGATGACAACGGGCTATCCTCAACACATTCAGATATAGTCCGGACACTGGGTATCATGAAAAAGTGGGGTGCGACTTGACACAAGGAGAAGGTCTATGTTTCTGAGGTCCTCGAGTCCCTCCTAAGCGCATATGTCCCAAAAGGGAAGCGATAACTACTATGCATTTAGAAGGGGATTGGGATACGAATCCTCCTCGAAGATGAATGCTCATGGCTAATTGATGATAATCCACCGATAAGAGACGGACATTCGTGCGATTCTTGACTTGGGATTCGACACCGACCCTGGGAAGCTTTCAAGGCTTTGATGTCAAATATGGCTACGGTCGATCCTGCTACTATTGAGGGTGATGAAGATATGCCAACATGGAAAGACCCATGGATCCATCAACTCGAGAGCGGTTTGGGGATAGATTGAACAAAGAGAACCCCCACTAAGGGCGAGGTAGTCAGTTAATATGGGTGATGAGGAGCATCCTAAGCTCATAAACATCAGCAATACCCTTCCCTCGGAAGAGAAAGAAGAGTTGATCGCCCTAATCAGGGAATATATCGATGTATTCGCTTGGAGTTATGAGGACATGCCAGGACTCGACCCTAATGTAGCGACACATCGCCTCAACATCAAGGAGGATGCCAAACTGTCAAGCAACGCAAAGACGGTTTCGTCCACAAATCTTGCAGGCAATCGTCGACGAAGTGAAGAAACTCATAGAATCGGGATTCATCGAGGAAATTCAACATCCGGATTGGGTGGCGAATATAGTCGGTCATGAAGAAGAATGGGTCGATTAGGATGCATTAGCGACTCACGAGACCTCAGCGGCTTGCGAAAGATGACTTTCCTCTTCCAATCACCGATGTCATAGTTGACAACACGTGTGGATTTGAAAGAATGTCGTTCATGGATGGTTTCGGGTTACAATCAAATCAAGATGCACCGATGGCGCCAAACACCGCGTTGAGCGCCCATCGGTATATTTTGCTACGGTCATGCCGTTCGGCTTAAGAACGCCGGTGCAACATACCGGCGAGCAATGCGGAGATTTTCGGGATCATCTTGGAAAAGCGGTCGAATGCTCGTCGGCGATTTGGTCGTAAAAGCCGTGACAAAGGAGATCACATCAAAGATCTTGGAGCGGTATTCGATCTCATCGGACTCATCAACTAAAGATGAACCACGCCAAATCCTTCCTTGGGATGTCTAGTGGCAAGTTCCTTGGCCGTCGTCAGCGACAAAGGAATCCACGTTGATCGACAAAGTGAAGGCAATTCAAGAGTTGCAACCTCAGAAATCGAGAGAACTTCGAGGGTTACAAGAGGCGATTGGCGTACATCCGACGGTTCATATCGAACCTATCAGGAAGTGCCAACCGTTCTCCAAGTTGAACAAGAAGGCGTGTCGTTTATTTGAGGCGGCCTTTGTCAAAAAGCGTTTGAAGAGATTAAATCGTATCTCGCTAAACCTCCTGTTCTTGTTGCACCGCAGTCGGGAAAACCGTTCCTGATCTACGTCAAGGCAACGGATCACTCGTTAAGCGCCTTTTCGCGCGGGGCGGCGGCAGCGGTCCGCGAGCAGGCGATGTATTACAGGCGAACATTAGTGGTCTTTGAGTCTCGATATCCGAATGTCGAGAAGCAGTGCCTTGCATTAGTGTTCGCGATTCAGAAAATGCGACACTATTTAGTCGGACAGACGATTTATGTTATCTCTAACGTAAATCCGGTCCGAATATTTATGACCCAGCCGGCTTCAATGAGTTGGCGTTTGGCGAAATGGGCCTTGCTCTTGTCCCAATCGACTGCACTTCAAACAACAGTCGGTCAAAGGGCAAGCGATTTGCGATCTCTTGGTGCCAACGGACAGCGGGCCTTGATTGAGTTATATGATGATCTTCCGGATGAAGTCCAGGAAGTCAACACTACGTCGCACCAACAAATATGGCGATTGTATTTTGACGGAGCTTCTCGGGCCACTAATGTAGCAAGTACCCCCGGACGTTCTAAAATCTCCGCTGGAGTCGGAGTTGTCTTGATTTCCCCGGGGAATCATGTCATGCCCCGTGCTTATTCACTCACCGAACCCTGTTCCAATAACGTAGCCGAATACAACGCGCTACTTATCGGACTTACCGCCAAAAAGGGGGTCGAATATCTGGCGTATGGAGATTCTGGCCCGATAGTTAAGCGGGTTAGTGGTGACTACTCTGAGACCTCAGCGCGAAGACTTTCCTCTTCCAATCACCGATGTCATAGTTGACAACACGGTGGATTTGAAAGAATGTCGTTCATGGATGGTTTCGGGTTACAATCAAATCAAGATGCACCCGATGGCGCCACAGCGGTTGAAGCGCCCATCGGTATATTTTGCTACGGTCATGCCGTTCGGCTTAAGAACGCCGGTGCAACATACCGGCGAGCAATGCGGAGATTTTCGGGATCATCTTGGAAAAGCGGTCGAATGCTACGTCGGCGATTTGGTCGTAAAAGCGTGACAAAGGAGATCACATCAAAGATCTTGGAGCGGTATTGATCTCATCGCGGACTCATCAACTAAAGATGAACCTGCCAAATCCTTCCTTGGGATGTCTAGTGGCAAGTTCCTTGGCTTCGTCGTCAGCGACAAAGGAATCCACGTTGATCCTGACAAAGTGAAGGCAATTCAAGAGTTGCAACCTCAGAAATCGAGAGAACAGGGGTTACAAGGGCGATTGGCGTACATCCGACGGTTCATATCGAACCTATCTAGGAAGTGCCAACCGTTCTCCAAGTTGAACAAGAAGGGCGTGTCGTTTATTTGAGACGACGCCTGTCAAAAAGCGTTTGAAGAGATTAAATCGTATCTCGCTAAACCTCTGTTCTTGTTGCACCTTGTCGGAGCCGTTCACGATCTCGTCAAGGCAACGGATCACTCGTTAAGCGCCTTTTCGCGCGGGGCGGCGGCGGTCCGCGAGCAGGCGATGTATTACGAGCGAACATTAGTCGGTCTGAGTCTCGATATCGAATGTGAAGCGGTGCCTTGCATTAGTGTTCGCGATTGAAAAATGCGACACTATTTAGTCGGACGGGCGATTTATGTTATCTCTAACGTAAATCGGTCAGAATATTTATGACCCACCGCTTCAATGAGTTGGCGTTTGGCGAAATGGGCCTTGCTCTTGTCCCAATACGACCGCACTTCAAACAACGAAGTCGGTCAAAGGGCAAGCGTTGCGATCTCTTGTACAACCCACAAGGGCCTTGATTGAGTTATATGATGATCTTCCGGATGAAGTCCAGGAAGTCAACACTACGTCGCACCAACAAATATGGCGATTGTATTTTGACGGAGCTTCTCGGGCCACTAATGTAGCAAGTACCCCCGGACGTTCTAAAATCTCATTTGGAGTCGGAGTTGTCTTGATTTCCAGGAATCATGTCATGCCCGTGCTTATTCACTCACGAACCTGTTCCAATAGCGTAGCGAATACAACGCTACTTATCGGACTTAGCTTCGCCAAAGAGCCGGGTCGAATATCTCGGCGTATGGAGATTCTGGCCGATAGTTAAGCAGGTTCGTGGTGACTACGAAGTCAGGAATCCGGATCTAATCCCCTATCATCAGATAGCTGTTGAAATGGCGGACTCATTCGAAGAATTCTTCATCGAATATATCCCACGCCTCCAAAACGCTCATGCAGATGCAGCGGCGTTAGTAATGGTTAGCACAACCTTAGAGACCGAGCAACTAGTTACGGTCGGGACTCACCAACTCTTCGTACCATTATACGATGAGGCACAAGAAGGTAAGGGGTAGTTACCAAAGAAGTACATGCAACCCAAACCAAGTTGGAGCCGAGATTGGCTTTCCTATCATCGATTCGTCTTACATGGTATTCTACCGAAGGCGTGAAGGAGAAGAGTCAATCCGGCGAAGAGCTCAAGATTCTTTTACGACACGAAACCCGGATGCTATATCGTCGAGTGCGATGGTCTTTACTCCGATGCCTCTCAAACAAAGAGGCGTAAGAGGTCCTTCGAAGCACACGAAGGTGAATGTGGTGCACCACCGGGTCCCAAACTCTATGATCGAATCGGAGAATGGGCTACTTTTGGCCCACAATGATTAATGGCGCGATCGATGCGCTCGGAAATGCCATGCGTGTCAAATTCACGCAAATTATATGCATCGGCCGCGGAGCGGTACATCCCGACCACATCACGGCCATTGAGACATGGGGAATGGGCGTTGTAGGTCCCATTTTTCCTCCGTCGGTTAAAGGAGATCGGTTCATTCTAGCGATCACGGACTACTTCTCCAAGTGGTGAAGCAATCCCACTAAAAGAGGTCAAGGCGTACGTCGTCGATTCATCAAACACCATGTCATCTATCGACATGGTGTCCCAAACGGATCGTGCATGACAGCGGTCCCCAATTTATCGGCAATTCCTTCATCGGGTTTTGCGAAAAATTCAAGATACAAGATGTCTCGGTGACCTATAATCCGGCGAATGGGTTAGGCTGGCGTTCAACAAGACGATCATCAAGATTTATGACCCACCGCTTCAATGAGTTGGCGTTTGGCGAAATGGGCCTTGCTCTTGTCCCAATCGACTGCACTTCAAACAACAGAAGTCAGTCAAAGGGCAAGCGATTTGCGATCTCTTGGCTGCCAACCCGACAACGGACGCAGTTGAGTTATATGATGATCTTCCGGATGAAGTCCAGGAAGTCAACACTACGTCGCACCAACAAATATGGCGATTGTATTTTGACGGAGCTTCTCGGGCCACTAATGTAGCAAGTACCCCCGGACGTTCTAAAATCTCCGCTGGAGTCGGAGTTGTCTTGATTTCCCCGGGGAATCATGTCATGCCCCGTGCTTATTCACTCACCGAACCCTGTTCCAATAACGTAGCCGAATACAACGCTACTTATCGGACTTAGCCGCCAAAGAGGGGGTCGAATATCTCGGCGTATGGAGATTCTGGCCCGATAGTTAAGCGGGTTCGTGGTGACTACGAAGTCGAGAATCGGATCTAATCCCTATCATTAGATAGGCTGTTGAAATGGCGGACTCATTGAAGAATTCTTCATCGAATATATCCCACGCCCAAAACGCCATGCATGCATCCGGGCGTTATCGTGGTCGTTAGCACAACCTTAGAGACCGAGCAACTAGTTACGGTCGGGACTCACCAACTCTTCGTACCATTATACGATGAGGCACAAGAAGGTAAGGGGTAGTTACCAAAGAAGTACATGCAACCCAAACCAAGTTGGAGCCGAGATTGGCTTTCCTATCATCGATTACGTCTTACATGGTATTCTACCGAAGGCGTGAAGGAGAAGAGTCAATCCGGCGAAGAGCTCAAGATTCTTTTACGACACGAAACCCGGATGCTATATCGTCGAGTGCGATGGTCTTTACTCCGATGCCTCTCAAACAAAGAGGCGAAGAGGTCCTTCGAAGCACACGAAGGTGAATGTGGTGCGCACTACCGGTCCCAAACTCTATGATCGAATCGGAGAATGGGCTACTTTGGCCCACAATGATTAATGGCGCGATCGATGCGCTCGGAAATGCCATGCGTGTCAAATTCACGCAAATTATATGCATCACCGCCAGCAAATTGATCCTTCGCCACATCCCGCCATTCGAGACATGGGGAATGGACGTTGTAGGTCCCATTTTCCTCCGTCGGTTAAAGGAGATCGGTTCATTCTAGCGATCACCGACTACTTCTCCAAGTGGGCTGAAGCAATCCCACTAAAAGAGGTCAAGGCGAGTACCGTCGTCAGATTCATCAAACACCATGTCATCTATCGACATGGTGTCCCAAGACGGATCGTGCATGACAACGGTCCCCAATTTATCAGCAATTCCTTCATCAGGTTTTGCGAAAAATTCAAGATACAAGATGTCGTCGGCGACCTATAATCCAGCGAATGGGTTAGCTGAGGCGTTCAACAAGACGATCATCAAGATTTTGTCGAAGCTTGTGAAGAATAACAAGCGAGACTGGGATGATAAACTCGGAGAAGCACTCTGGGCATATCGCACAACGGTACGTACACCGACAGGAGCTACCCCGTACTCTCTGGTCTACGGGTGTGAAGCAATTCTCCCGTTGGAAATCCAGATTCGCCACTTCGCCTTTGCAAATGCAGATGACGATCAAGAACAACATCAAAAGCGCCGAAGAGCTTGAGATGTTAGATGAGAAGCGCCTGGAGGCTCAACAATGCATTGAGTTCTATCAAGCTAGAATGTCGAGGGCTTTCAACAAGAAAGTTCGACAGAGAACCTTTAAGGAGGGAGATCTCGTCCTCGCTGCTCGACGACCGATAATCCTCACCTCCAAGAAGAAAGGTAAATTCGAACCCAAATGGGAAGGACCGTTTATAATAGACACGGTCTATTCAAACGGTGCATATCGCCTTATCACACAGAATGGCGACCAGGCAATTAATCTTAGATAAATGGGAAGTTTCAAAAGTATTATCCTTAATACATTCAGATAACCCGCTTTGATGGGAAGTTCCTCGAGAATATCTCACTCATATTCATGAGGATAACCCTAAATTATCGTGTTTTCCTCCAAAATTCTCTCACATCAAATTCATTGGCGGTGGGCCCACTAAAATCTCCTGGTCCAACCACGGCAAATTCCCCTCTCGATTCCTTCCACGAGCAGAGGTCCACTTTCGATTCTCGTTAGCAATCCTACAAAGCGAAAGCTATCCATACCCTTCCAAGATTCTGAGTGGAGACCCCACTCTTAGTTTCTCATCGGAAATAGAATACATTCTTCCTTTCCCACCTTCACTGGAGATAGGACACATCCTTCCTCTTGAAGCAAGAGATAGAATACATTCTTCCTCTCTTGTCTTAGATTCTGAGTGGAGATCCCACTCTTAGTTTCATCTTTCAAGATTCTCAAGATGGAGATCCCATTTTCAGTCTCTTTCCTTTGAAGCAGGACAAAAATCCTTCCTTTCCAAAGACCTGAGATAGGAGACAAGATCCTCCTTCCTCTCCATCAATAAGAGATAGGATACAAAACCTTCCTCTCTTATTTTAAATTCGTGAGCACACGGAGATAGGACACATCCTTCCTCTTGAAGCAAGAGATAGAATACATTCTTCCTCTCTTGTCTTAGATTCTCGGTGGAGATCCCACTCTTAGTTTCATCTTTCAAGATTCTCAAGATGGAGATCCCATTTTCAGTCTCTTTCACCGGAAAGTGACAAAAATCCTTCCTTTCCAAAGACCTGAGATAGGAGACAAGATCCTCCTTCCTCTCCATCAATAAGAGATAGGATACAAAACCTTCCTCTCTTATTTTAAATTCGTGAGCACCTGGAGATAGGACACAAAACCTTCCTCTCTTGTTCATCCCTTACCCGGAGATAGGAGACAAGATCCTCCTTCCTCTCCACCCTCGGGAAATAGAATACATTCTTCCTTTCCCACCTCAATCAACCTTAATCCGGTTCAACCCTTCTCCGGTCAAAAGAAGGGGCCAAGATTCATCTTGGGGTATTTTATCCCGAAGCCTAAGAAGGGATATAGCCAACGCCTTACACGCGTTGCCGGTTTAGTCTTTCTCCGATTGAAGAAGACACCGAGTTCGATTCGGGGCATTTTATCCAAGCCTAAGAAGGGATAAAGCCAACGCTTTACACGCTGCTGCCGGTTTAGTCTTTCTCCGATTGAAGAAGACACCGAGTTCGATTCGGGGCATTTTATCCAAGCCTAAGAAGGGATAAAGCCAACGCCTTACAGCGTTGCGGGTAGTCTATTCCCGTGACAAAAGACGGCCTACGATTCAACATCGTAGCATTAAGTCTAAGAGAGTCTCATTCTTTTAGCACAACGCCACGCGCGGAGCGGATCTAGATAATCCGCGACGCTAGCCCAACTCAAACGGTAGTTGGTAAAGGCTAGTCAAATCCGTTGAGGGTGGGGTTGGCCAATAACCCTAAAGTCAACGCCACACGCTGCTGCCGGTTTAGTCTTTCTCCGATTGAAGAAGACACCGAGTTCGATTCGGGGCATTTTATCCCGGCCTAAGAAGGGATAAAGCCAACGCCTTACACGCTGCTGCCGGTTTAGTCTTTCTCCGATTGAAGAAGACACCGAGTTCGATTCGGGGCATTTTATCCAAGCCTAAGAAGGGATATAGCCAACGCCTTACACGCTGCTGCCGGTTTAGTCTTTCTCCATTGAAGAAGACACCGAGTTCGATTCGGGGCATTTTATCCCGGCCTAAGAAGGGATAAAGCCAACGCTTTACACGCTGCTGCCGGTTTAGTCTTTCTCCGATTGAAGAAGACACCGAGTTCGATTCGGGGCATTTTATCCAAGCCTAAGAAGGATAAAGCCAACGCTTACCACGCTGTCGTAGTCTATTCCCGTGACAAAAGACGGCCTACGATTCAACATCGTAGCATTAAGTCTAAGAGAGTCTCATTCTTTTAGCACAACGCCACGCGGAGCGGATCTAGATAATCCGCGACGCTAGCCCAACTCAAACGGTAGTTGGTAAAGGCTAGTCAAATCCGTTGAGGGTGGGGTTGGCCAATAACCCTAAAGTCAACGCCACACGCTGCTGCCGGTTTAGTCTTTTCCGATTGAAGAAGACACCGTGAGTTCGATTCGGGGTATTTTATCCCGGCCTAAGAAGGATAAAGTCAACGCCACACGCTGCTGCCGGTTTAGTCTTTTCCGATTGAAGAAGACACCGAGTTCGATTCGGGGTATTTTATCCCGGCCTAAGAAGGGATATAGCCAACGCCTTACAGCGTTGGGTTTAGTCTTTCTCCGATTGAAGAAGACACCGTGAGTTCGATTCGGGGCATTTTATCCCGGCCTAAGAAGGGATAAAGCCAACGCCTTACACGCTGCTGCCGGTTTAGTCTTTCTCCGATTGAAGAAGACACGAGAGTTCGATTCGGGGCATTTTATCCCGGCCTAAGAAGGATAAAGCCAACGCTTACCACGCTGTCGGGTAGTCTATTCCGTGACAAAGACGAAGCCTCACGTATTCAACATCGTAGCATTAAGTCTAAGAGAGTCTCATTCTTTTAGCACAACGCCACGCGGAGCGGATCTAGATAATCCGCGACGCTAGCCCAACTCAAACGGTAGTTGGTAAAGGCTAGTCAAATCCGTTGAGGGTGGGGTTGGCCAATAACCCTAAAGTCAACGCCACACGCTGCTGCCGGTTTAGTCTTTTCGATTGAAGAAGACACGAGTTCGATTCGGGGTATTTTATCCCGGCTCGAGAAGGGATAAAGTCAACGCCTCATCTGCGTTCGGTTTAGTCTTTTCCGATTGAAGAAGACACGAGTTCGATTAAGGGTATTTTATCCGAAGCCTAAGAAGGGATAAAGTCAGCGCCTCACCGCAGCGTTGCGGTTTAGTCTTTCTCCGATTGAAGAAGACACGAGTTGATTACGGGGCATTTTATCCGAAGCCTAAGAAGGGATAAAGTCAGCGCCTCACCGCAGCGTTGCGGGTAGTCTATTCCGTGACAAAAAGAAGCCTACGTATTCAACATCGTAAGTCTAAGAGAGTCTCATTCTTTTAGCACAACGCCACGCGGCGAGCGGATCTAGATAATCCGCGACGCTAGCCCAACTCAAACGGTAGTTGGTAAAGGCTAGTCAAATCCGTTGAGGGTGGGGTTGGCCAATAACCCTAAAGTCAAGCGCCTCACCGCAGCGTTGCGGTTTAGTCTTTTTCCGATTAAAGAAGACACGAGTTCGATTCGGGGTATTTTATCCCGGCCTAAGAAGGGATAAAGTCAACGCCTCATCTGCGTTGCGGTTTAGTCTTTTTCCGATTGAAGAAGACACGAGTTCGATTCAGGGTATTTTATCCGAAGCCTAAGAAGGGATAAAGTCAGCGCCTCACCGCAGCGTTGCGGTTTAGTCTTTTTCCGATTGAAGAAGACACCAGAGTTCGATTCTAGGGTATTTCATCCCGAAGCCTAAGAAGGGATTAAGCCAACGCCTCACACGGGTTGCCGGGTGGTCTCTTGCCCGTAAAAGAGTATGAAGCCTATGTATTCAATATCATAGCAACAAGTCTAGAAGAGTTTCATTCTTCCAAAGACAACGCCACGCGGCGAGCGGATCTAGATAATCCGCCGCTAGCCCAACTCAAGCGGTAGTTGGTGAAGGCTAATCAAATCCGTTGGGTGAGGGTTTGCCAAAATCCTATAAGTATTATGGTTAATTATTTCTGAAATAAAAGAATCATAATAGAGCACAAAAGAGGACGGAAATATGTTTTATCGATAAAAGACTGAAGTTACACAAGTTTTCTAAACGGCAGATTTGTGACAGCAAATACTTTATTGAGAAAAGCTTGCTGAAGTTCCTCCTGAAGCTCGGCCCTGAAAGCCTCCTCGCTGCCATTAAGGGCCTCCGCGATCTCCTTCTTGATATTAACCGACTTACGCCCGAGTTCAAGTTTCTGCACGACCGCAGAGTCTTTTCTTTGTTGGCCTTCGACTTCAAGGCGATCGGGCTCTCCTCGCCGCTTGAGTTTCGCTCGAGCTCTACCATCCTCGCTTCTCCGGCGACACAAAACCAAAAGTGTCCCACGGAAGGCGAAGCTTCACAGCAGCGATCTCAAATGATGCACTGGCCTCGCGCATGTGAATTTCGAGTCCGAATGACGCAGCATCCCGCCAAGGCTGTCGGCAATGTGGTGGAGACGGACTCAATCGCGGATATTCTCCCATGCCGCCTAGCCCTACTCCAAATAGGATTACGAGTATAAACTAATTCATGGTTCTTAACGAGAAGTTCCTAGAGAATATTACCATATTCTTAAGGATAACTCGATAACCCTCAATTTCCTCCCATTTGTGGGACCTCAAGGAGGGATAAAATTACGGCGAGGCTTATATCGACGCCGGACAGCGTTCTACCTCGAAAGGACTCCTCCCATCGTATCGCCGATTCATGCATCACCGAGGGCCTACCAATCAACAATGGGGAAGAATACCTCCCACCGGGATGAACACACCGCAACGAAGTAATGCAAGAGCGACGCCAACCAGCGGCGTCGTCGGCGAAGGATTCACCGATCAGCGGTTCGGATCCACTGAAGAATTCCCCGATCAACGGAGGAACCTCGATGGTCAATCGGAAGACAATCCACCGACACGAGTCAACAGCAAATGAACTCAATTAGCTACAGTTTGAAATTCCGACAACGGTCAAGCAATAAATGCAGGACCGCAACACCCCCAGGTATCCTACAAAGCACCGGAGAACCCGAGAATTGGAGGAATCAAATCTGGAGCCAATCTCAAAAGAAATTTATCTACCGACTTACGGTCAAGATCTCGACGACGGTCGGACAAAAATGCAAGATACCATAATGCCTTCGGCAATCCTACAAAGCACTGGAAAGACTGAAGGGAATGGAGAGATCAAACGCCAGGGTCATTCACAAGTCCTATCACGCCAATTAAAGAGTGAAGGGCTCATCATGTCCAAAGCATCCCAGACTCATCAAGAATCGAGGCGAGGCGCTTTGGAGAATATCTGTAGGCGTTAAAATTGCTTATCAATACGAACAAGACTCGTAGCGGTGGGTTGACAACCGACGATCCATCCGACGGCGCGACCGAAACGCCGTCGGCGTGATTACGATAAAAAGCGCATAAAGCGAGTCGACGAACCCATGAAGTGAGTCGGCGTCTGGCACCGGCTGGCGGCAGCGTCGTGGAGAAAACCGGCACGAAAGCTCAACGAGGCGAGTTGGCTAAATTCAAACGTTGACGAGGCGGAATCAACCGTACTTAGTCCGTCGATGCAAATGAACCGTTTGAGCTCGAAGTTAATCGGACACGGACTCGAACACAATGGCGACATCACCGGAGCAAAACTAAGCCCGTAAGACCGAAGAATCGACGAAGAATCGACGGAGAGTCGATGGAAAACGACGCGAGACGACGGAGGCCACACGCCGGCATCTGGCCAAGTGCGGAGGGAGTTTCGGCCACTTTGGCCGAGCCACCTCGCCAAGTGGCCGAGGAGGCTCGGCCACTTTGGCCGAGCCACCTCGGCCAAGTGGCCGAGGAGGCTCGGCCACTTTGGCCGAGCCACCCGTCGCTGCTACAAGACTTTGTTTTGTATAAATAGGGGGGGTCTTGCTCATTCAAGGTCGGATTTTTGGGATTTGAGGATTTGGCTTTGGCTTTGAGGCGGGATTTTCGAGGAGTTTCCGAAGAATTCTCACGAGATCCACGAGCCGCCAACGCTGCCCGAGCACCGCAGTACAAGTCCAGCCGACGCCGATCCACAAATCGCGGGGTAAGAAAACTTCGGGTCGAACTACGATACCCTCTAGGTTAAGCTTCGCCTTAATCTCGTGGATAGCGCTGTGATTTCTCCTTGTAGATCTCACCGCTCGGCGATCCTCTCCTTCGTGAGTGTGATCCCCGCAGCGATCCTCTCCTTCGTGAGTGTGATCCCCGCAGCGATCCTCTCCTTCGTGAGTGTGATCCCCTCGGTAACCGTTTCCTTCGTGAAGCGAGCCCCTCGTCTGTAGTTCGAACCGGGTTTACACGGGATCGAATTGCGCGGTGGTCAGCGGACGAACAAAAGTCCGACACGGGCAAAGAACCCACGCAAGCGGGATCCCTAAAATAGAGATCCTCGTGTTTGTTCACAAAAGGAAGAAAGTTATAATTTTCGTTTTCATTGTGCGCTGAAATAAAGGCATTTCTTTTGTTTGAAATTTTGTTGTAGGCCAACGGCCGCATTAACGAAGTTCAAACGAGCAATGAATAACAAACCAACTTTCCCCGCGAACATTCTTAGCCACCCGTCCTCAGGGACGACGCGAGAAGCGACCCTGGTCGTCCATTCTAGTTGACTACCTCGAAAAAATGTCCCGAGGGGCCGAGCGAGTCGGCCACCGGCCTCGGCTCCACCTACTTCATCTGCGTGGCTTCCTCCACTCAAGCGGCGGTTATCGGTACTTTCGAGCCCATCAAGATCGCATTAAATGCGCCGATGCACTCTTTAACTCCTCCATCTCTCACAGTATTTAAGGCACCTCGGACCCATGCAGCTACAGGCGCCGTCAATCCCATCCCATTAATGGCGAATAGACCACACTAACCCTCAAACTACCCGCAATTTGACGCCTGTAAAGGCCAGCCCCCATAGCAGACAAATAAAATGCTCGGCCAATCACGGGCTCACACGTGGAGGGAAAGGGCTGACTCATCAGTGGTTCCTTAGCCAACGGAAAGACGAAAATACCCCCGCAATCCTAGGTATAAGTAGCAGCGTGAACAACGAACCGAGAAGTGATCTCTTTTGAGTGAATTCCTGCTCTATTAGACTATCTCCTTCTCTACTAACTTGACCGTCGGAGGAACCACCGGAGATCCCAACTCCGCCCCTTCCACAGGTCTCTTTCTCCCTGCTGTAGGCACATCCCTTGACTGGAACCAGCGTCACTGGGCATTAGGAGAGAAGGCGGACTCCGCTCTCTTAAAAGCTAAACTCACCCGAGGTTAGTGACTGTGATTATATACATCAACAGCATATGTATTAAATTCTAACGAGTCTATCCAGTTGCTAAACATATATAATTAATTCTAACATTAACAACGAAGCGTTAACCTTAACAACGAGGCACTAACCTTAATAACGAAACCTTAACCTTAACAACGAAGCCCTATCCTTAACAACGAAGCCCTAATCTTAACAATAAAATATTAACCTTAACAACAAAGCCCTAACCTTAATAACAATGTCTTAAACAAAGCCTTAACCTTAACAACAAACTCATAACCTTAACAATAAAGCCCTAACCTTAACAACAAAGTCTTAAACAAAACCTTAACCTTAACAACAAAGCCTTAACCTTAACAACAAACTCATAACCTTAACAACAAAGCTCTAACCTTAACAACGAAATCATAAGCTTAATAACAAAGCCCTAACCTTAACAACATAGCCTAAACAAAGCCTTAACCTTAACAACTTTAGTTTGTTGTGAATGTTACGAATTATGGGTTTGTTGTTAAGGTTAAGGCTTTGTTGTTAAGGTTAGGGCTTTGTTGTTAAGCTTATGACTTTGTTGTTATGGTTAAGGCTTCGTTGTTAAGGTTATGGGTTTGTTGTTAAGGTTATGGATTTATTGTTAAGGTTAATGCTTTATTGTTAAGGTTATGAGTTTGTTGTTAAGGTTAAGGCTTTGTTTTAGACTTTGTTGTTAAGGTTAGGGCTTTGTTGTTAAGGTTAATATTTTATTGTTAATATTAGGGCTTCGTTGTTAAGGATAGGGCTTTGTTGTTAAGGTTAGTGCTTCGTTATTAAGGTTAGTGTTTCGTTGTTAAGGTTAACACTTCGTTGTTAATGTTAGCATTTAATACATATGTTTAGCAACTGGATAGGCTCGTTAGAATTTAATACATTTGCTTAGCAACTAAACAAACTCATAATCTTAACAACCAACTCATAACCTTAACAACAATCGCATAACCTTAACAACAATCTCATAAGGTTAACAACAAACTCATAACCTTAACAACCATCTCATAAGGTTAACAACAAACTCGTAACTTTCACAACCAACTCATAACATTCTTTCACAACCAACTCATAACTCACAACCTTAACAACAAGCTCATTACATTAAAATAAAAATAATATGTAAAATAACAAAAAAAAACACTCAGATTCAACCATTTCCAGATCTTTATAATTAGCCAAGGATGCGCTCGAACTCGTCGAAGTCCACGAAGTCGAGGATGCGCTTGAACTCGTCGAAGTCCACGAAGCCGTTTCGGTCAGCGTCGGTGGCGAAAATCATGGAGGCGTTGACGGCGTCGTCGGCGATGATCGTGGACTTGAGGTCAATGAGGCTGATCTTGCCGTCGTAGTCGGCGTCGAGGACGTCTAAGGCCTGGCCGAAGTCGGGAAGGTCGCCGCCGGCGGAGGGGAGGGGGTGGCAGTGGGAAAGTTCTTGGGTTTTGGAGGGAACTAAAATTTTTTCCCCCCAAAACCCATTTGTAATCACCTGAGATAATGAGAGAGAGAGAGAGGAGGGGTATTATGGTCTTCACATGTTTTAATATATTGGGTTTTATGTTTTGGGGGCTCAGAGCTTAGTGTGTTTCATTTTGGGGGTTTTGGGAGGGTTGAAAAAGTCTTGGGTGGGGGAAGCTTACTTATTGTTATTTTGGGGGCTGGAAGCAATTTTCCCTAAAATAAATCAAGAATGTTGCTTTTTCATTTGTCTTTACTTTTGCCTCTTTTTGTATCTAAGAAGCAAGTGGCTTCTTCACTAGAGTTAAGTGCAACACAAAGGTTTATCCTTACTCTTGTCATGGCCAAATGATAATAGAATTAACTTTACCATGATCATGAGTATTAAATACTTTATTCTTATCCTAATCTAATAATAGTTGATATAGAAACTAAAATTATCATATCCTGAAAATTGATCATTAAAAATTGCTTTATCCTAGAGGACAAAAGGGTATAACATGTGGAAAATTAAGAAAAACCATATTGTTAGAAAGTTTGATAATTGCTTGCACTAAAAATGTAAGTAATTTGAACTAGTGGAGGTGTCATACATTCAAGTTTCTAGTTCTAACCATCAGAATGTCTCGTATGTAAGCATGTTGTTTTGATCATACAAAGGACTCAGACACCTCCAAAGTATCTACTCATACTTCCTTGTGAATGACTCAAAGCAACATGTTTGTATGCAAGTAGTTCTGATAGAATTTGGTCTTTTTAAACATAACTAGGCAAGTGAAACAAAAGATGTGCAACATAACTTTTTTCCTCATTATTATTTATGCAAAATAACCGTGCAACTACACTAAAACTCCGAACTTGAACTAAGGTTTGAGCTAGAGTTATAGTTTTATAGTTTAACATATCTTCACAAATTGATGGCCCTTTCCTGGGTCGAAAATGAATTCACAAAACAGTACATTTTTCTTAATTTCTTTTAGAAATTCGTGGCTAGTAAAATTGGGTTTTAAATACTTTATTCTTATCCTAATCTAATAATAGTTGATATAGAAACTAAAATTATCATATCCTGAAAATTGATCATTAAAAATTGCTTTATCCTAGAGGACAAAAGGGTATAACATGTGGAAAATTAAGAAAAACCATATTGTTAGAAAGTTTGATAATTGCTTGCACTAAAAATGTAAGTAATTTGAACTAGTGGAGGTGTCATACATTCAAGTTTCTAGTTCTAACCATCAGAATGTCTCGTATGTAAGCATGTTGTTTTGATCATACAAAGGACTCAGACACCTCCAAAGTATCTACTCATACTTCCTTGTGAATGACTCAAAGCAACATGTTTGTATGCAAGTAGTTCTGATAGAATTTGGTCTTTTTAAACATAACTAGGCAAGTGAAACAAAAGATGTGCAACATAACTTTTTTCCTCATTATTATTTATGCAAAATAACCGTGCAACTACACTAAAACTCCGAACTTGAACTAAGGTTTGAGAGTTATAGTTTTATAGTTTAACATATCTTCACAAATTGATGGCCCTTTCCTGGGTCGAAAATGAATTCACAAAATAGTACATTTTTCTTAATTTCTTTTAGAAATTCGTGGCTAGTAAAATAATAATCTGGATTGCTATAATATCACATTAAATGACTCTATCACTACACTAAAATTCCGAAATTGCAATGAGAACAGGGATAAATAATTTTATTTTCTAACAAATTGTAAGTGCCAAGCTTTTTCTTTTTCTTGAGCTCAATGATTGAAGTGGTGGAGCTATATAGAGATCCAAACTGTCGAGTCGACGTGACATCACATGGGCTGGAAGCATGCCCAACTCAGTGGCCATGTTTGTGCTCTTGTCTGCACAATTTGCTGCAACAATTGACATGATCCCCCACAAACCAAAGGAAAAAAAAGTTGCCGATGGTTTTTATTAAAGAAAGTGGAGAGGTCAACTAGCTAACCCTAAAAGCTATGATGTTGCCTTTTCTGTGCTAAGAGAAAAGCCTAAATGGTATCAAAGTTGATCCAAGGGCATTTAAAAGATGAAAGCAATTTCAAAACGTAAAGTTCCAACCAACAACATTGATGGGAGAGGTGACTTGTTTCTTTTTCATGAAAGTGATCTTTGCATCTACTTGTGTACAATATATATGCATCAAAAATAAAAGAAAGATAAGAGCTGGAAGTTGGGAATTGAAAAATATCTATGTAATATTAAGGCGAAGTTGGAATAACGACATGATTTTTGCTTTTGCTTGTGTACGTAGAATATATGCATAAAAATATAACAAATGTAAGAATTAGAAGCTGGTAATTGAGAATATCTATTGAACATGAAGTTCAAATGAAGAAATATGGTCGAAATTATAAGTTATGAGACACTATTGAATAATTAATATAAATGGCATTTTCACAAATCAATGTTATCCTACAAAATGAAAAGTTTATATGTGCTTTTATTTTTATTTTATATATTATTTCACAAATCAATATTGTCATCCTTTTTTACCACCTTTTCTTTCCATCCTTGTATATAAATGTTGGATTTAGATCATCTCTAATTAGGTGGTAATTGGAGAGTCTCCAATTCCTCCAATCATTACCGCATAATCCAAATTTAATGGATGAGATTAAACTACGTAGGATTCCACTATTATGATAGTGGTTTTCAAGAAATAGCGGTTTTCGAAAAATAGTGGTTTTCAATATCATAATGGCTTTATCTCGTGGACTAACCTTGCCTCTTGAATTTGTATACTTGAATTTGAAATATAAGACAATGATCGGAGGAATTGAAGATTCTCCAATTACCATCTAATTGGAGAGGATCCGAATCCATAAATGTTTATGTATATGATACTTATCTTTTGAATAGGGCATCTTGCCCTTTTTTTGTCAAGAAAAAAAAAGTTACAAATTTAAAATAGAAAAGGACTTCAGTGCTTTTGCAGTTCTATTTTCCAACCAACCATCTCTAAAGCGAGAGAAACTTTGTAATTAACGCAAGAGGAAGTCGTCATTTGAACGAGAACGCAATTTGCACAATCGAAATAAAAGCCCAACCTAAAAGATGGAAAATTTCTATTCCCTGCTTGAGAAAAGTGGGTAAATTTGGATGGAGATCACTAATCTTATTTACAAGAACGGCTTTAAGAGCTGAAATTTCTCCCTAGTCACCATGATATGTGTGTATTTACTGCATGAATTTTATGACCATATATAGCAAGTTAACGTTTGAAGTACCGTGAACTTGATTCTTGATGTAGTTAACGTTACCATGCACACGTACATGACTCAGATATGGTCTGGTTATTTGTAAACACGCGGGAGCACAGTTAGGTGACGATTCTACTAATAATCAGTGAAGGATCAAAACCAAGCTCTCTTAATGCCAAATCCCAGCTCTCCTCATCAGGGGCGGACGTACCTGTTAGAGGATAGTGTCAAGTGACGTCACTCTCTAGCAAAAAAAAAAAAAAAAGGTACATACTAGCTTATCACCAAATAGTGACACCATTATAAAAGTAAGTATCGAGTAATGGCCCATTTACGAAATATTGTATATCCAGGTAGTATATACATTTAAGAAATGTTGCGTATCCAATTACAATGGATTTTACAGAGAGATTGTTTTCTGCAATGAAAATTGTAAAGAATGGTCTGTCAGATCAAATGGAAAACTAGTGGATGAATGACAACTTAGTGATTTTCATTGAAAAGGATGCATTGAGTGATATTTTGAATTAGGATGTAATGCAACGATCTCAAAACATGAAGACAAGTGAAGGCCAATTGTAATTGTACTTAGTTAAATATATCTTTTATATCTCATTAAAGTTCCTAGTTATACTGAATATGAGAGAAAGCTTAGTAATATCGTCTTTTTATATAGATTGTGACACCACTATTACGCATTCTAGCTTCGCCACTGCTCATCGTCTATATTTCTCTCTTTTGGATATAAAAAAACAATGAACTATTGAAGATAGATATTTATGACATAGGGTTTCTGCTTATAGGACCGAAGATGTAAAAATACCTTTGCCATAGAAATTAATCTTAAATTAAATTTTGTTTCCAGAAGGGCTGATCTATGAAAACCTCGGTGACATGTATTCTCCATGTAAATTAGGTTCTGATTTGGATCCTTTTCAATTAGGTGGTAATTGGAGAGTGTCCAATTATCCCGATCTCTAATCTCTATTACAATTTCAACAGTTTAGTTGGAGCCACGTAGGATTTCCATTATTATTATACCGGTTTTCACAATAGTGGTTTTAAAACCTATAGTGGTTTTCAAGATAGTATTTAGAGTTCTATATGTCTTCATCTCACCCCTCGAGATCGAAATAAAGGATAAGGATCGAAGTAATTGGACACCCTTCAATTACCACCTAATTGGAGTGGATCCCAATCCATCAGGTTCGCACCAAGAAAATAAATTTCAGTAGAAATGGGGAAAATAAGTCAATATGGCATTTTATAGATCTTTCCACAAATTTTAGGTGAACTCCAAAATCACGAGTATTTCGGGGGATTTTGTATGAGGATGAGAATCATGATTTTGTGTGGTGGTATCCAGGCGTATCTGAGGAGAAGTTAAGGGTGATAAATTCATGTAAGGCTTAAAGGAGGCACCGTCACAATAATTGAAAGACTCAGTGACTTCGCTTCAAGTTTGCGCACTGTCTAATGATTTGTCCCTATCAAGTAGGGGTTCACATTAGCATCAACCCTTCTGGGGGTGAATCGACCTTCATTGTAGTTAATAGTAGCTAAATTAATTTGCGCAAGACGGTAGACCACATCTATTCATTAAAAAATCAATTACAAACTAGGTTTTTTTAGATATTACTTCCTCAAATCTTCAATAATTTCATATTAGTCCCTAACATCTTTGAAATTGCTCATAAGTCCCTCAAACCCTACACCTCGTTTGGTACGCGGGAATGGAGTCAAGTGAGAATGGAATGAAGATAGGAATGGAATGGCATTAATGTGGGAATGGAATGCTCATCTCATTCGCATATTTGGGTGCGATTAGAGAATTAAGTGGGAATATCTTTAAGAATGGTATATCCGGAATTTATTTTATTATTTTCATTCTCACTTAAGTGGGAATATCAATTCATTGATAACTCATTGGGAATAGCAATTTTCACATTAAATGGGAATTGATGAGAAGTGGGAATAACATTTCTAGCATCCAAAAACACATCATGTTTGGTAAGCATGAATGAGAAGTTGGAATTACATTCCATTCCCACTCATTCTCGAATACCAAGCGAGGCGTGGGGTCTTGAAAATTAGTTCCTTAATGACCAAAATGCCCTCACCTTATATATATATATATATATATATATATATATATATATATATATATATATATATATATATATATATATATATATATATAGCAAGCTCCTATGAACTTAAGTTCATAATGAATAGTGGTGCACCAACTTTTCTAACCACTCATCTTGCTTTGGGATCGTGAAAGATATAATGGCCACTTTGAGATTTGTGCATCACAAATCTCAAGGCAAGATAGTGGATAAAAAGTTGGTGCACCACTATTTATATGAACTTAAGTTCATAGGAGCCTTACTCTATATATATATATATATATATATATATATATATATATATATATATATATATATATATATATATATATATATATATATATATATATATATATATAGCAAGCTCCTATGAACTTAAGTTCATATAAATAGTGGTGCACCAACTTTTCTAACCACTCATCTTGCCTTGAGATTTGTGATGCACAAATCTCAAAGTGGCCTTTATATCTTTCACGGATCCCAAAGCAAGATGAGTGGTTAGAAAAGTTGGTGCACCACTATTTATATGAACTTAAGTTCATAGGAGCCTTACTCTATATATATATATATATATATATATATATATATATATATATATATATATATATATATATATATATATATATATATATATATATATATATATATATATATATATATATATATATATACACACACAGAGAGAGAGAGAGAGAGAGAGAGAGAGAGAGAGCTCATACATACAAGTTTGAAGGACATTTTACAGCTTAATAGAAATGTGAGGGATATATAGGTATTTCGCAGTTGCATATAAGTCTATAGTAAGGATATGAAAAATTTAAATGAATGATAGACATGTCCTCCATTCCATATGTATTTAGGAGGATAAATTTGTAATTTTATAGGAAGGTGTTTTCTTCTTCCCTTTCTTTTCTCTTTTCTTTTTCTAGAACATTCTAAACTTTGACATTAGTATATAATTAGAGTTTATTAATTAAATATCTATCACAATTTGTGTTGTAAGAGATATAAATATAAAATAAATAATAAGGCACTTTTCTAAAAAAATTATTAGACATAAATGAATATAAATACAACAATCAAAATTTCACTGCACTCTAATCTAAATATTATCGTAAGTCAAAATATATGCACACACTTGGGTTAAAAATAATTAAATATTTTAAAGATTAAATATGAAATATACTCTTCTTATTAACATTATCTAAAGTGTCCTTATGATGGTGAAAATAATCCACCAAATTATGATATACTCTATTTTTCTTTTGTGAAAATCACGTCACTACTCAAATTGAACTCAATTTCAAATAAAGTAATATAAAATAACTCATCTCAAATGAAAAAATATGGGTTAATTTTAGAAAACCCCCCTCAACTATGGGGCTTATCTCGAGAAAACCCCTTAGCTATTTTATCTTTAGAAAACCCCCTCAACTTTCAAAATATGACCCCTTAACTATGGGGTGTCTCACAAAACCCCTTTATCTTTCTATTTTTTAAATGACCCCTAATATTATTAATTTGAATTATACAATGACTAAAATACCCTTGTTTGAAATAAATTATGCGAGTTTAAAACCCAACCCAATCAAAATATTAGACTTCGGTTCGATGAGTTTTGATGAGGAAACTAATCTTCAAAAAATTTAAAAGTTTTAATTTTTCAGACATTACAAGTATGGATAAGCGAGAAAATAAAAATTTAGTGTTTCAAAAAGAAAGAAAAATTAGATTTGCCGTGAACCTAGCAATGAAGATGGAGGAATAAGAAGAGGGGAAATAAAATGAGAATTATTTTTAACCAAAAAGTTAAAAGGAACACTATGGTAAAAAAATATTAATGTCTTAGGGATAGCATGGTCATTTTAAGTCATTTAATCCTTTAGATTTTAATTATATTAGTTTAGGGGTTAAGTGAGAAAAGTTGAGGGGGATAAATCATATTTTGAAAGTTGAGGGGGGTTATCTACAAGGACTACAAAATTGAGGGGAGTTTTCTAGAGTTAAAATAGTTGAAGGGGGTTTTCTGAGACGACCCCCATAGTTGAGGGGGGTTTTCTAAAATTAACCCAAAAAATATCTTATAAAACTCGATGAAACTTTAGTGCAAGTGTCCTTTTATATAAAATTTTGAATGATTGAGTTTTTACATCCGTTGTACGTGCATTTACATGTGCAATAATGCTGGTCACATATTTATGACCCTTTAGGGTATTAAAATGAACCTTTTTATATAAAAATTAGAATAATTAAGTTTTAATGTCGGCTGCATGTGCATTTGCACATGCAATAATGCTACTACTATATAAAAAACCAAGTGAGGGCAATCAAAAATTTAAATGTTTGATGGACATGTTCTCCTTCCAATTGTAGTTGAAGGGTTAGAGTTCTAATTTTACATGAATATATTTCTCTGTTTTATTTTCTCTTTCTTTCTTCTAGAACCTTCTATCATTCAATATCATCAAAATATAATTCGTACTCACATAATTGAATATGCATTATATTTTAGATTATAAAAGGCAAAAGAGAAAATAATAGTGTCTAAATTTTTTAAAAAGATTCTATACCGCTATCCATATAAAAATGATTGCTTCAATTTCTACCACTGCCACAAGTCTATCATTTTAGTTATTTTTTAATATAAGTTTTAAAAAATTTAAACAGCCCAATTTTTATTAAAGTTTGTGTGCTCGCAACTTAAATTAGAGTTTGCATGCTCTAAGTATTTCTACATAAATTTTAATTGCACGCTATGTATATATATATATTCTCCAATTTTTGCTAATTTGTGGCTGAGACATTTTCCTCACATCCATTTATTTTCCTTTTTCATGGAGTCGAATGAGAGTAATCTAAGTGGTAATGTTATGCAATTTGGCAATCAAAACATTAGCAAGAGATGCAACGCGTTTAACTAGTGTGCTACTTAGGAGTATCAATCATCAAATTATAGTACAAAGTCTAGTGAGTTCAGCCCAATGGACTAGTCCAACAAATTAATACTGAACCAAAGAGGATGACTCATGCTAGCTCCATTGAAAATCTAGAATCAACCTGAAACGGTGAAAATAGGTAGACAGTAATTATGTGTGTGAATTGGGCTCTATGATCCAACTTTAATTATTTAATGGTCTATCGTCTATGTATCAATTTCTTATATGTACTAATGAGGTTTGATGCATAGCCAGATTTACGACAAAAGAAGACAATTGCCTAGGGGTTCTATCAGAACCATCCTGTAGGATTGGGGTGGCGGTTTGCACCATAGATAGATCGAAGAGCTAAAATTTATGAACTAACCTCTCAACCACCCGTGAATGTTATATAGAATTTGAACTCTAATATATGCGGTATTTGCTGTACAAATTTGGGATCATTGTGTTATCCTTATTAGATATGATAAGCAAACTTATTTGTAACCTATGCAATACTTGGAAATTTGAGAGAGGTGTTTGGTGGATCTTGATCCTATTCAATTAGATGGTAATTAAAGAAACTTCAGTTACCCTCATATAGTTTAGTAAGTAGCCTAGGAGTAAGCAGTGTAATTATGACTTAAAAATAAGATAGTAAGCGGATCATCCGCAATTAACCCTAACAAATGCAATTCCCACACGCACATGTTGTTTGGGGTACCCCACCCATTAATTCCAAAGGAGAGTTCCACAGCAAACTTCATAAATTCTTTTATATTTATCCTCATTAATTCCCTTTTTATCATCACCATCATCAACAAACATCAACACACATAAATATTAGACTTCTGAAAGCATCTGCAGCTTCTTCCTTCTGCATCGGAAATGTCCACCCAAGTTATTGCACCCGAGCATGTCTGCTATGTCCACTGCAATTTCTGCAACACTATCCTTGCGGTATTCTCTCTCTCTCTCTCTCTCTCTCTCTCTCTCTCTCTTTCTTTTTGAGGTTTTTTTTTTTTTTACCCTTTCCTTTTTCCATTAAACAAAGGTCATAGCTAGCTTGGACTCCCGCATGAGCCTTTGGATTTTAAGTTGATATCAAAAACTTTTGATTGCTGCAAAGTTTACTTGTGGACATGAGAAACCTGTAAATATGCAGCTTTATTTTCCCCTCCCCCATCTTCTCTCTCCCTCCCCCTCTGAAGAATTCTAATAGCAAGTTCGTCTTTCTGAATGATCCAGGAATTTAAGAGGAAAAATTTCTTTTTATGTTTACATGCATGACTGAATATTTTGAAATGTTTTGAATTAATTAATTTTCTTTTTGGTTCCAGGTTTAGGCTGAATTATTTTATATATATCATCACATGGAAGACTTTGACTAATTATGTCTTACAAGAGACCTGTAGATCAAATATCCCTAAAATTAATTCTAACCTTACACGAAAAACTGAATTCTTTTTTAAATTTTTATAGCTTTCTTCAATTTTATTTTCTTTATTCACTGTTTTGGAATCCAAGAAACTTTTGAGTTTGAAACAAATAGTTAGTTTACATATTTAATATGGTATATTTGCATTCAAATCATACACTTTAGTCCGGCGGTCAGATAGATTTCATCCCTAAAACTCTCATATTCAAGAATACACTTTTTTTTTAATTCATCAATCTGAGCTCAACTAAAAATCGTGGAAAGGAAGCCATAGAGCACATGCAAGTCATTTTGGGTAAAGCTCATCACTGATGGTATCATAAAATGTTCTTGGTTTGTCATTACACGTGTTTATTCTAGTCTATATTAGGTTTTACAGGAAAAAAAATTCCTATCATGTTAAAAGGCTCTTGATAAGCTGTGTAGATTAGGAGCATTTCTCCTTCTCTTTTTTACGTCGTCTTAACTGTGTTTCATTATCTTCTTTTTTTGGTCAATGAAAGAAATTTCCATTAACTATGTAAGCGCTGTGTTTCATTATCTTCTCTCCAATGAAACTGGAAGACAGTCTCATACCTTTTTTCTCCCTTGAAATATTTTAGGAATAGATTTCAAACAATTAATTCTTGGTACCAAAATGATGAACATGAGAAGACTATAGAAAAACTGTTTTAAAAAATAAATGGTCTGTTATTATTGTTATTTTTCAGGATATTGACCACAGTATTATATATGAAAATTATAGGCTGTAGTATAGCACAAAATAGAATTTAGATTCAGATCTTTAGCTCAAGCTCTGAGCTATGCTATACGGAGCTATGCTATACGGTGCACTTGCAATCATTCATCACATTCTTAATATTGCTAATTTCTTTCATCATAACCTGAGATACTTGCTATAAAGCTTCTACATTTAGTCATGACTAATCTCCCATTAGCAAGGCTTTTTCTTACAGTAATCAGGTACACTTCCTTCCCCTTTTTATTTGGTCATATCTGTTCCTCTCTTTCTCCTGCTCTTTCTCTCTCTCATTGAGAATTGTGGAAGTGTGTCATGTCATTTTCCTCCTTCTTTTCTTGATCCAGTTCTAAATCCCCAAAAAAAAAAAAAAAAATAAATAAATAAATAAATTTCTGAGAGACTGAAATGACACAGAAGAACTCCTATTGGAATAGAGAAAAATAGTGGGGTTCTCAAATTTTTCTGGTGTAGTAGTCAGTGTGAACTATTCTCATTTGCATAACAATGAGGCCTGGTCCTACTGACATTAAAGTCATAAATGCAAAAAACTAGAAAGTAATCGTAAAATGTTAATAGATAAAGAAATCATATAGAGCTCTTTTTTTTCCCTTACTATTTTTCCATTCAATTTTTTCTAGTATACTTTTGGGATAGAAACAAAGAAAAAAGGCAATCAAATGAAGTCGACTATGCATTTCATAGTTATTTTATGTGAAAAATTGCAGGTTTACATATTGCCTTTTTTTTTTTTTTGGGGTGAAAGTTTGTATAACTAAAGTCAAGGTAAGTCATCATTATTTAGTTTCATACATATGAATTCTACTTATCTCATTCAGGTCAGTGTCCCCACCAACGATTTGTTCAACAGTATTGTGACAGTAAGGTGTGGACATTGCGCTAATCTTCTATCAGTGAATATGGGAGCTTTGGTTCAAGCTCTTCCACTGCAGGACTTTCAGGTTCATATACATTTATCCATATATGTTATCATTTTATAGAATTATTAATAAAAAAATTGTAAGTTGCCAATCTCATGTGCATATTCATCTAAGCTAATGTGATAGCATGCATGGAGTTAGTAAGCAGAATGGTGTGTTACTCTCACATATTATTTGCTTATTATTGGATTGATATTCATGTTATAGCTAGCAATGAATAGTACGGTTTTGTAAAAGATTAACTTTGGGTTATTATGACTAATAATTATTTACGAAAAAATAGTGCAAACCAAGATCACATAGTTAACCACAGAAATTCAATATTTCTTGAAGGCCTAAATTTAGAAATGTGGAGAAAATTAAGTTATAGAATTTAAGTATAAGAACAATCAAACTTTCTGAGGTAATTATTAAACTTCAAATTTGTTACTTGTAAAGTATCTTGCACTATACAGATTAATCGATGATCAAATAAAACGTATATATGCATATTTGCAAGTACATATGATCAATCAGCAATAAAGGTCTATTCATCAAAATATATACATTCTCTATTATAATAACAAAATTTTCTTTTGTGGTGGGAAAGAAATTGCAGAATCACCAAATAGCATCTCAAGACAGTCATGCGGATAATGGTTCTTCTTCAAGATGTAATCGGCCATCAGTCATGTTGACGCAAGAGCATGATCAACAACAATTGTTACCCATTCGCCGTAAGATTAATTTTTACTATCTTTCTTGTTACTTAAATTTTCCTATAATACATAAAACACACAAAAGCATATGAAGATAAGCTAGCATGGATTCCCTTATTTAAAACGGAAACCCATGCATGCATGCATGGCAAAAGAAAGCCCTTCTATCATCTAATGGAATAGGAAGAAATTTCCTTTTATTGTAGTCCAAAGTCATAATATACCTATACCAAATGAATAACCTATACAAGGATGAAAATTTTGCATTTTATTAGTTCTTCGATTCATTGCTTCAAGTGATTGTAAATAAATGCTACTAAATATTAGAGGTCCGTGTGAATCACAACTGCCACAAGACCAATGTTTCTCAAAGAGAATCACTGAAACAATGAATTGTTATGCTAGATAATTAATTGTCCATTTACAAAGGAAATTAAAATATCCAATCAGAAATTTAAAGGCTTTGTAGGAGAATCTTCTGTCTTAATTTCTCACTATACTGCAATGCAATTTCTACATCACAGGAAACCATAATTTTTCAAAATTATCAGTAACAGGATGTTGACATCTAGTTGTTAGTGAACATCTCCTGCAACTTTGCACATGATTGTTTTTAGACAAATTTTTTAATTTATCCAGTTCTTTACATGTACTAGATTATAATTAAATTTTAACAAGAAGCACTAGTAGAAAAATGAGCAACCTAGACGGAAAAAACCGTCTAGTTTGCTCAAATATCCGTCTAGTTTGATCAAACTAGACGGAATTCCGTCTAGAAAGGTCCGTCTAGAATATTTCCGTCTAGATTGAGTCAAACTAGACGGAATTTCCGTCTAAATTGATCAACCAAGACGGAATACAACCTAGACGGAAAAAATTTCCGTCTAGAAAGCAACCTAGACGGAATTTCCGTCTAGATTGCTACCTAGACGGAATTTCCGTCTAGGTTGCTTTCTAGACGGAATAAAATTCCGTCTAGGAAGCAACCTAGACGGAATTTCCGTCTAGGTTGCTAGTGCTACAGTGTTTTTGGTTTTTTTTTTTTTTTTTAGAATCTACGTATATGTGCACAATATTGCAGTAACACCAAATCACATTCATATGTGCACAATATTGCACAACAACAAATCACATTCATATCCAACACAATCTAATTATATTCCAAACTAAAAACATGATTGAAAAAACATAATACACAAGATCAAATATCCACAAACTAATCAACAACGCCAAATAAAAAAATTCATAACTAAAAACATGATTACAACGTCTTTACAAACATGTCAATATCCCCACATAATTGAAAACATGATCCCCATATCTTCACAAACATGCCAATATCCTCACAAGCAAGTCCAAGCCATAAAGTAATACAAACTTGATAAACAAATGTGTAAATCGCATACTTGTATGTCTGAGATACAAAATATTAAAAACTCACTACGTGAGGCCTTCCGCCTCATCAATGTTATCATCTCGATCATTACCGGTGTCTCCATGTCGACGATTGCTACTATTCATGGCATCATCACCATGCTAACAACAAAACAAATTCATATCAGTTCAGTTGATACCAAATTTAAAATGTAAGATAATTGAAGGAATTAAATAAAATGAACTCAAATTTAAAATATTTCTTTTACTTCTTGCTTGAGATCAAATAGCTAAGCAAAAGCTTATCCACCATCCCTTTGATTCTTTTACTATAAGAGCTCAAATTGTCGATTAAGTGAAAGGCATTTAACGAACAATTTAATCTCAAAATGTATCTTCACAGAGAACTCTACACTTCATCTTCATCATCATTCTCATCGCCATTGAACCTTAGCCTCATCAACTTTTAGGTCATACCATTGGAGAATATTTTTGTCACGTACTCGGATACCTTCTAGCATAAAGGGAACCATGGTTGGAAATGTTAACCGGATATTGAGATGATTACAACTTACCTAGTGGCTACTTTGCATAAGATTCCACAACCATGAGAACTAAACTAACATCAAATGAATTTACAAGAGGGAAAAAGGTGAATGGCTACTTTGCACCTCTATCATAAGATGTTTTGGTATAATTTTGATCAGATTTCCATTTCCTTTGATGTTTCAAACTCTAAATAAAAATTAAAACACGTGCGATCATGAGATAAGTATAGTAGTCCCGCCGCAAGTAAGCAAAGTAAACATGATTCTAGATATGTGGCTTACCGGCCTCTCCGCAATAAGGTACCAACGAGCAGATGACATATATTGAGGCATATGAGGATTGATTTCTTTTCCAAAAGCTTATCCACCTCAGCTGGTGCAAGCCCCGCCTTACGAGCTTCCTCCAATTCAAGTTGCCAAATGTACAAACCCGCACACAATCTTAAAATTCAAAATAAACATGCATTAAGTGCTTTACTTTGACCTTGCATCGTAACTATGACCAAAAAACTTAGGTGTTCACCAAAGGAGATATAAAAGAAGGAAAAACTTTATAAATTGCAAAAATACCAATGACTTCGGTACTTCTTTTGGTTGGTTGTCTTAACCTTAATCAAGCCGAAAAAGAACACAAAAATATCAGTTAATTACAATGTTTAAGATGCAGGTAAAGATTATAAACAACAAAACAAATGGACAGATTATAAACAAAACACAGGCTAAAAAGTTGGTATCTTTAACAAAACGACAATGCAAAAATATTGTATGCATGACTTAAACATCAAAGAAAATGCAAAAGCTCTTAACCATCATATTCCTGATGAGGGATGTAATTTATCTGTAGTTAACTAATATGGAATAAGAATTTATCTCACTTAATAAAGGCGAAGATTCATGATCCGAACCAGCACATAGCTAGGATGAGGCTTACTCAGTAGTCAGAAGTTGATTGTAGAAAAACATACATGAAAAAAATATTAGAATTTTTGTACCAAACTATAAAATTAGTCAGAATATTTTGAGATACTATTACGGTGTGGACGAGTCATAACTATAAGCATGAAATTCTTACTTTTTTCAAGAAAATAACCATAGTGCAGCTAAGCATACCAAGAGACAAATAAATCTTGAAGCAAGGCTTGTATGGTCGTGTCTCATAAAGACAAGAGGCAGAGAACCCGCCCAATCTTCGTGATAGAGCGACTTGAAACCATATGACTGCATGAACAACTTAACCTCGATAAAAGCCACTAACATAGGAAACCCATATGCATGTACCTACTTTGCACAAAATCACAAAATAGAATGAGAAGTGCACTAGACCTCCTAAAGAATATCAAACTTTTCAAGATGGATCACACTCTTAGTCAGAACTAAGAACTCACGTGTGAAAATGTGAACATATTGTTTAGCATTAGACAGTGAAAATTAGTTAGATTTCTTAGTTTATTAAACTACTGTTTTGGGATTCATAGCTTACGATTGAGTAAACATAATGGCCCATGTTTTGTATTCCACCTGTATCCATTTTGCTTCTGACCAAAGTGATCACAATGCAACTGATGGGAAGTTTAACTTAATAATTTTACCACTTATGCATATCAGTCATGCTACATGAGAAAATATAATAAGATTCACAGACACCATATTATCAAGGTGGCCACACATAGATGTTAAAAGAGGCAATAGGAAATTGGTTGGTGTTATGTTACATGCATATGGGAATACCAGATATCTATCGTCAAACAAACTCATGGCTCATAAAAACATAATAATATAATTTCATGTAAACAAGATTTCTCACAACCAAAGGAAATCTAAAAAATCTAAGCCATATAATAATTACAGGGATTTATAGGTGCACAATATATGCATAGTTTATGCTTATAGAGATTACCGAAGAGCTAACTTGAGCTTGAAATTATAGCAGCAGAAGATTTGTACCAAAGGCAATTCATCCACTTGCTACAAATTGACACGCCCAAGTTTTGGCATTAGCATCAAAATATGTTTTTTCATCCAAAATACTACAAATAATGTATATTTATTCATAAAAGAACTTACTTTAAATCATCAAAGCTAACATTGATCGGATTGTGTATGTTATTTAACAGAATTTGCTCCAAACATACCAATTTGTTCACGCGATTAAAAGAAGAAATCAGGAATCTATATTGGCCAAACAAAACCCTAAACCTCAATTTTGCATGGTAAGAGTAATCAAAAGAATCTTACGTCGTCCGCCGCCGCGGCCCTCACTCTCCTCAAAACCTCCAGCTTCACCTCCCTCCTCTCCCTCTACCGCAGCCCCTCCCCAACCTCCATCTAGACTCACAATCTCGACACGCACATGGCGAACGGGGACGCCTCCACGTCGCCGCTAACCCCCCCGGCCCTTACCCCCTGGATCTCGACGGCCTCCGACCTCTGAAGCTCCATTAGCTTCTCGATCAAGCCCTGAATCATGTCGTCGATCGCATCCTTCCGGCCATTGTAGGCGATCTCGAGCACCGTGTCGAAGGCCAAAACCCTAACCTCGTCGGAGAATTTGGGCGAGGGCGGCAGGATCGAGACGATCTTGGCAATCTCGCCGTCGGCGTGGAGCAGGTCGACGATCGGGCTCCGGATCGAGGAGATCAGCCCGTTGAGGATGCGGAGCGAGGTCGCCGTGGCCATGGAGACCAGGGATCTGAAATCGGGATGAGAGGCGGCTTGGGGGTGTTGAAGCAGGATTAGGGTTTTTATGTTTTTTTAGAAAGTGGGCCTACCAACCTAGACGGAAATTCCGTCTAGGTTGGTTTAAAAAAAAAAGTAAATTAAATATCCGTCTAATTAGGCAATCTAGACGGAATTTCCGTCTAGAGTGCTTCAAACTAGACGGATCAAACTAGACGGAAATTCCGTCTAGTTTGATCCGTCTTGTTTGCGCATTTTTCTACTAGTGAAGAAATTATACTTATTTAACTTTTGTCATCAACCTAGGAGTTCTATAAAAATTAAAAATTTCATGATAGTTATCTATAGTTCTTTTATACAAAATTATATAGAAAATTCATCCTAGTTTTATGCAATTTACGGCCTTTGAACTACTAACCATTAATTTTTCAATTTCTTGGAAATGAAATGGTTTTGAATAACAAAAGAAGTAATAACTATAGATAAATATAAGTATTTGAAGCATAAGGTATCTCATGACTTCTAATTAGTTTAAATCTTGAGGATGATAAGGAACGGTAAATATGATATTTAGAGACTTCACAGGGAAATTTTCAAAATGGATGTGACTCTCCTTCGCCACATAGACGAACAACGTTACAAA
This sequence comes from Asparagus setaceus, assembly GCA_012295165.1. Classification (NCBI taxonomy): domain Eukaryota; kingdom Viridiplantae; phylum Streptophyta; class Magnoliopsida; order Asparagales; family Asparagaceae; genus Asparagus; species Asparagus setaceus. The sequence goes on from CM022706.1 coordinate 28,686,031, forward strand.
AAGTTAATACAGGAGACATACAAATTAACTTTTATATTTAAACATAAAGTATATATTCACTAATATTTATGATGGAAATTATTTGAAAGTGCAATGCCAATTAACTTGTGAGGAGAAATTCAGAGTTAATGAAATAGAAAATTGACAAAAGCGTAAAATTGAACAAAACAAATCTATCTGGTACCATATTGAATTTCCTTTATTTTCCACTTTAACCTTTTGAATTTTCTTTATTTCCTTTATTGAACAAAACAAATCTATCTGGTACCATATTGAATTTCCTTTATTTTCCACTTTAACCTTAGCCACATAGACGAACAATGTTACAAAAAGTTAATATAGGAGACATACAAATTAACTTTTATATTTAAACATAAAGTATATATTCACTAATATTTATGATGGAAATTATTTGAAAGTGCAATGCCAATTAATAGTGAGGAGAAATTCAGAGTTAATGAAATAGAAAATTGACGAAAAGTGTAAAATTGAACAAAACAAATCTATCTGGTACCGTATTGAATTTCCTTTATTTTCCACTTTAACCTTTTTACTTTCTTTTTTAATTCACCCAGCTCCTGAGAAGAGACAACGTGTCCCTTCAGCTTATAACAGATTTATCAAGTAAGTTATAAAATATCATATATATGCGTTAATATTGGTTATTTCATAAATACATTTATTTTTCAATTTATTCACTTTGAAGATATTGCTTCTTTCAAAATTATTTATAATATGTTCCCTCTTTTTCTGCAGGGAAGAAATTCAAAGGATCAAGGCCAATAATCCAGACATTAGTCATAGGGAAGCATTCAGTGCTGCCGCAAAGAATGTAAGTACAAACATGGTAGTGTGGAAATATTCACACGTAAAGAGAATCGGAGATCTATAATCAAATCTTTTGTTAATAAATTGAAATTTGGACTTCACTAGTACTTAACATCACAAATATAGATAACTAATATCTATATAATTGTTCTATGTTATAGTTAATTAGGGATGATCAAGTATATATGTTAAGGACATATCACATAGGATCAGGTTTTATACCTTATTTCATTGTTTGAGGTATGTAATATCTAGTCCATGTGCATCACAAGTTAAACATCTTCAAATTCTTTGTACCACTCATCTCTTGGTACTTATCAATTAGCTATATTGATGAAGATGATGAATTTCATCATGATAACTCATCTTTTACACGTAGAAAGAAATTAATTATATTATTTGTACTTGAAATGCAAAGAAAGTACACTTCTGGGGGACCGGTAACTTTTGGTTGTTTTCTGAATACAAGCCACTAACAGTTACTTAATTTGACATTAGTCCCCATAAGCATGAAGAACTAGATGGAACAAGCCTATTGTGAGTGCTTACGTTTACGTGTGATTGATTTCACAATTCCATTTTATCAGCAAAAAAATGCATGAGACCCACTTATTCTAATCCATTTAGAAAGGCATGTTGGATATTCAAATTTTAGCATTACGGAATTAGTTATAAGCTCATAAAACCATAAACAGAAGCATTCAATATCACAATAACATTTTTTCACATAAAATCTATCTAATAATTGAATAAAGGAGTTAATAGATGAGTTGTATAAAAGAACTAAACAGAAAAATATCATATTCAAGAGGTAACACAAATTATATTTGAAGTCATTGTTAGATGTTTTTCTTCATGATTGCATATGTTTCGTTTTCTCCTAACTGCTTTTCCAAAATCCATAAAGCTTACATGGGTATTGTCTTCTCTTGTTTTCCATGCAAGTCAAACCCTTCTATATGAATTCTAATAAATTCCATTATATTTCTTATTAGTTCTATCGATCCGGCTTAATTAATTAGCCTAAACTTTTTACCATTAACTCCACAAGAACTTCATATTCTTCTTCTTTTCCTGATTCTATATGCCGTGATCTTACTTTTTTGTTTCTCATGTTTTATGCTGACAATATATAGGAAGATTGAACCTCATGTGTCCTTACTAACTGGTTTTCATTAGTCACATTCTCAAAAGAATCCCCAACTCGCTATTAATTTTCTAAGTAGAATTGTTGACAGTCTACGGATGTTTACTTAATTGTGCCTCAATAATAATTTCTTTTATTATTAAAAAATAATAACAGGAAGGATGTTGTAATTTTATGCTAAAGAGCAAGAAAGCAAACACTACATTTCCTCCCTTATCTTCCCTTCCCTAGTTGTAGGCTGGTTTATTGTATTATCAAGCCTCCCTAACTACAGTTATATTTCTTGCCCTCAAGTACAGCTGCTCTTTTCCATTGAATGAACACAACTGTACTGAAAACTAAATGTGCCTCTTATACTATCAAGAGCTCATCAATAGCAAGTGGCCATGTGATATTCAATCACAGTGCACATATATATCAGTTGCATCAATTTCATTAAAAAATCATCTTAATAGCTATCCACATCTAAATTGATTACTAATCATAGAATACTCGCAATATAATTTTCTCAAAATGAAATAATTTTTGCTAATCCATTTTGTTTGTAAGTTCCATTTGCAAGAGTATACATGCATGCATCTCAATTTTCAGGAGTAAATTCTTATTTTATGATTCTAGAATTTAAAAGTATATATAGGAAGTGCTTTTGGTTCTTTTAGTTGGTATCTCTATTAATTCATTGGTGGAGTGGTGGAGTCTAACTAGTAGATCACTTATATACATAATTAGAATATTAATTTGAATCCACACCATAAAATTTTGCGAGATATGCTTCTCTTTAACTTTCTTGATATTGATAGTTCTGTCATGCGGATTGCAAAAGAAAATTCTAGGCATTATATGGCTCTTTCTATAAAATAAAAGTTTGTAGAATACGTAAATGCAATCAACACTCTAATCTGAGACGGGTAAAATAAAAAAAATTGATAAATCACACAATATTATTTTTCTTCTCTCATGTCCTTTTTTTCCTCTAATTTACAGTGGGCACATTTTCCTCACATCCATTTTGGGCTCTCTCTCGATGGAAATAAGCAATCAAAGCTTGATGATGCAATTGCCACTGCACATGGAGGAGGACAAAAATCTCAGGTTTTATACTGAGAAGGAGGTCTATAAAAAGCATGCATGCCTATAGAGTACATGCTACTATATTCATATGTTAACTGAACTTGAATTATTCAAGTCAAATTAAGTATTAAGTCCCAGAAATTTCCATAAAGGTAAACTATATCTATTTCCTATGTATCTTCAGTTTCATTTGTTGAAATAAATTGATGCCTTAGCATATGTTTGCTGATCTCCTGCAGAGTTAAATTAATGTCTTTGATGAAATGTCTCATCCAGCTTGGACTATCAATTTTGTCATCTCTTGGCATGCAAATCATTTAAGTAAGCAGTTAGCTAGGGTCTGGCAAATCTATGAACCAGGTCCTCCCTCACAACGAGTAATTAATTGCTACATAGATAGCTAGAGATCAGCTGTAGTGTGATGCCTACTTTCTTGAAGTCATTAATTATAATTGTCATTTACTGTTAGATGACTTTCTATTGAACTAGACTTTTCTCCTACCTATATTAATTAGCAACGTGGAAAACTAGTAACCTTCAATAATGCTGCAAAGAAGTTTTGGCAAGATAGCTAGCAATTTTTCAAACAACATTTTCAAAAAGTAATAGTAAATGGAACTGGTTATACCAATATTCTTTTGTGTTATTATCTTTCAGAATATAACCTGCATAATATGAATATAATTCCAACATGAATTGGTGAATATAACCATAATTTAACCATCTCTAGAGTTTTGGTGTATTGAGAGGCCTTTGAGATATGATATGAGAGCAACCTGAGCTCAATTCCCACTAGCCATGAACTTCAGGTGGATTTTAAAATAATTAATCGATACCATTGTGTGAGTCAATGTTTCGGCCTATAAAAAGAGCATTCAATCTATGGAGGCATGTTAGAACATCAAATTATAACCGTCAACTTTCACCATAGCTTCATAGTTTTGATGTAGTGATAGAGACCTTTAATTGCCGGAAATGCAAACTAAGAAGGAGAAATAACCAAAAAAAATTAAAGAAAAATCTCTTCTGCTATACCATATGTTTTCTGGGAAATGATTATCATTTATTAAACTTCATACAAAAACCAGTTTTATTGGTATATCTCTAAATTTTCATTATTTTATGCAAGAGTGTCATTGACAAATAAAAAATTGTGTCATATAACTATTATGTATGTATATAAATAGTTTCTTCTTGCAGCTTCCCCCCACTAAAATTAAGTACCTAGTTATAAAAAAACCCTCCCAATAAGCTTATAACTTAATTAGGGTGCATATGTGCAAACTAGCTCTTGTATATTTATTTTTCTTCTCTTTTATGATTAATATTGCATCCCATATAGATAGTTCCAACTATCTACCTAGCTAGGTAAAAATCCTACATGCCATTAATGAAGCAGTACTAGATACTGTAGCCAGTGCATGATGTAGGTATCGTCTCCTAGTGAAGAGCCTGCTCCTGCTTCTAGTTTCCAGATTTGGTGGGTATCTTGATATCTTCCAACCAACAACTGTTTACTGTTCCGACCCTTAAATCTCTGCAACAAATTGTGCACATATCATCCATTGCTTCTTAGTTTATTCATGAGATTATTTTTTTTTATTTTAAAGTTGTTGATATGAGAGAGAGAGAGAGAGGTGACGTTAGGTCGGAGAAAGTAATGAAGTGTCAAATCTGATGGCATTGATACTGACACTGATTCAGAAATCACTGAATGAAAAGAGCGCGCAGGCAATCCAGCTAGCCCACAACCCGACAAACCCAAAAACCGATGCAAAATTATGAAACTAAGAGGGGTTTTCTGCAAAATTTTCTCTACTGTCGCTGCCAGCTTTCCCGGCTGCTGTTGCCATCACTGGAGCAGTTGCGCAACAACGTGGAGAACTCGATCTGACTGCCGCCACACAAATCAATGCTTTATTTTTAGGGCTTTTTATTTATAAACCCATAGTTTGCTATGATTTACTTTTAAACTCATCCAGTTTCAAAATTATTTTTTAACCCAAAACATAGCAACTTAGACCCAATATATGACTATTGATACATCAAATAAATAAACTTAGGGCGTCTTTGGAAAATTCTTTAAAATTGGTCTAGGTTTAATCACGTCCAGTTTTTGCTTGTTTCGTGACCGGCTAAAACTGATCAGCATTGACCCAGCTTTTTTAAATCAATTTCTGGCTCTGAAACTGGTTCTTTTTCAAATCATCCTTCTAGGAACACTTCAATATCAGTTTAATTAGCATAAAATAGATCAATCCTGGTCTAATTTTTCGTCCAGTGATCCCTCAGTGGCCCTGGTGATTGGGGAGGAAGAAAGAGGTCTATTTAGGGTCAAGATCAATCATGGTCCAATTTTCCATGTTTTGCCAAACTAACCCTTAGACATTAGTATAACGACTGAAACGAAAACATAGTTTAAAAATAATTCAAAACGTATGGATAATTTGGGTTTAAGAATGATTTTGTAAGTACGTTGGCTTAAAAGTAAGTTAACTAGACAGGATCCCCTGCCCACGCGGAAGGATAAAATCCAAAATCCACGACATTCGCCGTCCAGTGATTCTGTGAGCGATCAATGCACAGTCATCGACGGTCTAAGCAAACATCAAAACAGAAAATTTACTTTCGGTAAAAAGTCGAAGATAGGGTTATTGAACGGAATTTAATATGATTGTACGTGAGTTTCAATGATTCCAGCATGGGCGTATGGGAGGTGAGTCATGCGTAGATGTACGAAATTTGTACGTGCTAGTCGTGATAGGTCACTCTCTACTCAATGACCACATGTTCTTAATTACATACATATAAGGTTAACCTATATATATGGTCCTTTTTGTTAATCTAGCTAGACTTTGGTCCCTTCTTTAGCTTAGGGGGTTTCCCTTTTTCTTCTCTCCTCATGATAGGTATCTTCCTGTAATAAGTATGTTATATTAGCCAGTACTTTATTAGGTTTACGATTTAGGTACTTAATTAACACTTAATTGAGAAAACCCAAAAAGGAAGTTGTTTGCCCTAGGCACTCGATCGAAAGCATGCAATGTCATGTCACTGAAGGGCCCGAGCCTAAGTCTTCTCACTTTTTATTGACATGTGCGCGTGTGCAACTGCCATGAACGAATCCGTGTTGTTTCTTGTCCTTGAGCATCTTTGTTGTCTATTGTGGCCCTTGGAGGTGGAGATAAGAATGCAAGCATATCTCACTCCCCGTTGATTATATATACCTGGTCACCTATGAATTCATACATATCCCACGAGATGTCTTTGTTAAAATATAAAGGTTATTTCGATATTAGCCCCCCATATATTTGAAATTCCTCTCAAGCCACCCTAAATCTTCAATATTTTGATACTAGCCCCCCAAATCTTCGAAATTGTTCTCAAGCCCTCCAAATCCTATTAGTATGTTGAAATAAGCCCCCCTAGTTAAAATATGGTTGAAATTGGGGGAATATTATGTTTAATTTAGATTTTTCAATGATTTACCAGTTATACCCCTTTCACACAAAGTCAAACCCCTTTCACACAAAGTCAAACTCATTAACCACTTTAACTTATACATGTCAACTTATACATGTCAAACTCTCCAAATTCGTTTAATAAAAGCCTAACACAAAATCATTTTTCACTTCATATTCTTCAACGTCTTCTCCAATGACTCTCTTCAGCTCTAATCCCAAATTTGCAACGGATAGATTCCCGTTGAGGAAGACATTGGAGAAGATGAAGTGGAAAATGAATTTGAGTTAGGGTTTCATTAAATGGATTTGGTAAACTTAACGGGTATAAGTTAAAGTGGTTAATGGGGTTGGGTTTGTGTGTGAGAGGTATAACTAACAAATCACCCCCCCCCCCCCAATTTTCAACCATATTTTAACTAGGGGAGCTTATTTCAACATACTAATAAGATTTAAAGGGCCTGAGATCAATTTCAAAGATTTGGGGGGCTAATATCTAAATATTGAAGATTTTGGTGAGCTCTGAGATCAATTTCAAAGATTTAGGGGACTAGTATTGAAATATTGAAGATTTGGGGGGCTAATATCGAAATAACCCAAATATAAAGCTATTAACCCTCGGTCCTCATCGCAACTTTGGAGTTTTTGTGTAATGGTAGGGAGATTTTAAGATGGAGTTTTTCTGTAATGGTAGGGATTTTCTAAAAATTGAAATCACTGTGTGAGTTCAGATTTTAGCACATAAAAAGGATGCTTAATCTGCTGGGGGCATCTTCAAATATAAAACTGTAACCTTCAGTCATTATCATAACTTTAAAGTTTTGATAAAATGATTAAAAAAACTTTAAGATGCTTAACATGTCCCCTGCCACAGCTTGTGTGAACCCTGCTCGCGGCTGTTACTACTATTGGCCATATTATAATAATACCTGTATGAATTAGCACTTTTTTTTAGAGTGAGAGAGCGGTCGTGTAGAGAAAGAGAGAGGATCCTGTCGTGTAGCTCTTCTTGGAAATCCGAAAGATCAACTCAATGCTGCAAAATCGAAGTACGTCGAAAAGGGTCAAATGAGAGTCCGACACTGAAAAATAACGTGCATGCATGATAAATTAAAAATAGAGTTAATGTTGGATGGACCCTCTTACTATCCTCAATTGAGAATCGGCCCCCTTTGGTTATATTGTTGCAAACAGACCCTCTTAAGTGATTTTTTTTTTAAAATACTCTTTCATGCCCAGAGAAAGTGAACATTGTTTGGTGACAAATAGAACTCCTGAAAGTGAAAGAGTCAGGAAAAAAAATCACCCAGAGGGTCTATCTGTAATTAAATGATAGTGCAGGGGGTCCATCTGTTACATTAGAACTAGAGAGAGTTTATCCGCAAGTGCGCAATAATATAGCGAGTCAATCCGCAATACTAACCCTTAATTTGCTGTTTGGCAAAGGGTTAAGAGAAAAAAATTAAGTAGAAGGGCTAACTTATTTAACCTAATCTAATTTTATTTGGATTGGATAGTTACTTAAGATGAAGATTTAATTTTTGTAGTGTTTGCAAATGAAGAAGGGTTAATGAGGTTAATTCTCTAGTTGTTATAAAGCCATAGTGAAAGCTTATGAATGATGGCTGCATAAAACTAATTATTCAAGAACAGAATTAACAATCTACTCAATAGTACTATATAAAAACTATAATTTTGTGTTTCATATGATACGGGAAGTTTTGATCGAAAATCTCAGTTTAGTTAATTCATCCATACAAGTTTTTAACTAAGTTTGTATAATTTCAGTCAAAAATTAGGTTTGTATAATCATGAAATTTCAACTTGGCTATTAACTAGGTTTGTACGATCATGATATTTCAACTTAGCTATAGCCAATAACATTAGCTCTCTGTCCTTGATGGTTGAAGACAATGTAACAAAGAGAAATCATTGAAGAAACAAGATTTTTCTGCAATCTTCCATCCTTACGTAAACAAGATATTTATTTGATATTTTACATAATTACAAAGCCTACCTTTCGTGAGGAGGCGGTATAACTTTGTTCCGCCACCTTACGTGGAATTGTTAACCCGTCAATAATTAGCGGTTAAAAGTTCGATAGGCGTTTGTTAGCCCATCGGACTTTTTTTTATTGTTTGGAGGGACAATGAAAGGTTAAATCCTCTTAATTTTTTCAGTAATCCGTTACCAAACGGGGCCTAAAAGTATAAAGATGATGGCTATTTATGTATGTATACATGACTTTATTGGTCTACTCTATTTTAATTTGCTTTATAGCTTTTTTTTTTTTGGCTGCTGTTGCAAAATCTGAAATGTCATTTCATGTTCTTGTTGGTTTTGTGTCCGTGATATGCATACGTTGATGTTGCCTTGTTGTGTGTTGTCATCATCAGCATCATGGTCTTCATCCGCCAAACATTCATTCCACCAATAGCAGTATGATGGCCTTCAGCGTCTACTTTCTTAATTTCAAAGTTCATTCACTTTCTGCCAGATCACTATCAAAAAAGTCCGACCATGGTCACTGACATTGGTTTCGTGAATAGTTTAACTTTTGGAACATTGATTAAGATACATATTCAATGACATGCATAAATAAGAAAAGGAAAAAAAAAATAGTTCATATAATTTCTATCAATAACCTTAGTAGCTTTTGGCATTGTAAGGTTTGAACAAAATACACAGGCCTAAAGTCAGCCCAACGAACAAAGATAAGAGTTAGAACGAAGTCCACCAGCCTCGAATTCTAAACATCAAAAGCAAGGGAATTTTACATCAGTAGGGCCACGGAATATACTTTTCAAAAGAGAGAAAAATCACTTTCCTTTTTTTTTCCGTTTCTTTTTTTGGTGCGAGGAATATTGACTTACTACTAGCCAAGTAAACCTCGGGATCTAGGAGCCCTCTTTCATAGTCCAGACCCAGATGAGTAGCCTATGTTGTTATGCCTAGTAATTAGACTTCTCCCACCTCGATTCCAATATAACAAAATATTTTTATTTAGAAATTTAACTCGGTAACTCAATCCATAATCATATCCCATGTTCTCTCGTAATAAACTTTGACCTAACCAATATCAACATCAATGAATATAAAATTATATGGAACGAACACTAAATAAACTACTACTTAAACCCTAAGTATTAAATTTGTGGTGCAAGCATTTTTAGTGCCTCGGCAGAAAAGTAATCCAGTTTTCCGAATTTCTAGCAGATCAACAACAAGCATCTCACTCGGCCCAAAAGCAGGCCCAATTCGACCCAAACGGTTATACCCAGCAAACTGCTGGCAGTTCCTAGGATTAGACTACGGCAGAATGATTTTGAGAATGAGAAGTCATCAGAAAAAGATGCATTATTATTAAGAATCGTAAGGCAAACCAGAAGGAAGTGTAATATACTGTATCTGACACTAGCATTTGCATGACAATTGGAAGCATAGGGCATTAGAACCGTATCTGGGCAATCAGCCAAAATATAAAATCATAACCGTAAGAGATTACAAATTAAATTGCAAAATAATTAACCCGGACAACAAATGCTGGGAATGCTTTGTAGCATTTTCCTCTCAGCCGGAGACTGGCATATCATTAACAGTGATTTGTAGCATTTATGATATAATAATCAACCCATATCTAAAATCTCAAACGTGATAAGAGGACTCACAAGTAGCCTAGAAAAAGATTGTTGGGTGATTTCAAATGAAACTGATCCGTAGATTACAAATTTATTGACCCGATCGGAGTGATCTATGAGCCATCCATAAATTTACTGCAGTTTCAAAATGTTTCCTAATCCGTATTAAGAATTAAGGTCAGGCTGCAAAACTGAGGCAGAAGAAGGAAAGTAACCAGGTATAGAAGTCTTATATGCCTTCTATAAGATCACTGCAGTTTCATAATGTTTCCTGAAATGCGTTTGACGATAAGGTCATTGCATAACAAAAGCAGAAAGCAAGATGGCTAACATCAAAGAGATGGGAAGTAAACTAACAACAGTTACGGGCTAAAAACCTTGACAAAAACAACAGTGAGTGTCAAAAGCATAAGGTAACAGATTACAAAAGGATATATATATATACTGTTGCTTTCTATGTTACAAGAAAAAAAGGTACAACCACCAGCACTTAAGTGCCAGTCCCTTGAATGTAGCACAAGGCAAATATTGGTAGGTTCTCACTACATCTCAAACAAAATTGCAAGAAAGAAAGAAAAAAGTACAAGGGAGGGTTTGAAATGGCAAAGAAATATACTGGATTTCGAACCCAGATCTGTGTGTAATAAAGATAACTTGTCTCTTCAATGAAAGAGGCTTTACCTCTTTCGTTCAAAGTACGAAGCCATGAAAAGATCGCCAACAAAGTCCCAACTACTGCAAGTTTTGCATGGAAAGAAATTTCTATTTTTACTTCCTGCGCTTTTCCCGTTTAACTTTCACGAATCTCCTGCCAGATTTGTCGCCGCCTCCACTACCCAAAGAGAAGCTCCCTCCAGCATTAAACTCCACACTACCAGTTGGTTGAAATGGGGATGGATTTTGTGGAAGAGGACTTTGCTGGCCACCAAACTGGAAGGGTGAAGGAGCCCCTGGTTGAACTGCCGGAGAACCAAACACAAAAGGTTGTGCTGGTGATGGATTTGTTGGTTGCCCAAATGATGGAACCAAGGGAGTCACAGCATGAGTTGTATCATCAGTCATGCTATCCTCATTCATCTGATCATTTCCAGGAGAACTTGAACCAAATCCGGTAGCAGGATTTGGTACTACTCCAAAAGTGGGAACTGAGGAAGGGGTTGATGCGGTTGTAGTTCTAGCTGAAGTGAATGAAAACCCCGAACCTGATGATGGACCGGAAGTAAAAGGTGAAGTACTTGAAGCAGAAGCTGATAATCCAAATGAGAATCCCGTCGATGGAGAAGTATTAGAATGAGTAGTTGAAGCAAAAACAGAAGGAGTGGATGCCTGCGAACTGGAACTAAATAGACTAGGAGTCGCAGCTGGCGCAAAGGAAGAGCTGCTGTTAGCACTGGAAGATCCAAACCCAGAAGAGAAGGAAAATCCAGAACTTGAAAAGGTTGCTGGAGTAAATGATGAAATACCAAAACCTGAACTCGAGGAAGAGTTTCCCAAACCGAATGAAGGGGATGAAGAAAATGAACCAAACTGACTGATTGAACTTTGTGGGCTTTGAGTTGACTGAGTACCAAATATTGATCCTTCAGTGGCACTAACCGTACTGGCAGCAGAGTTCTGAGAAGAAATATTGCCAAACAATGGACTAGAACTGGTAGATCCACCAGTAGCACCAAAAACAGTAGCAACAGATATATGGGAAGGACTGTTAGCAAATGACAGGCTCGAACTAGTCGATTGCATTGAAGCATTAAACCCAAAAACATTGCTTATTGTACTTGGAAATGCAGATGATACTGCAATAGGAGAGCTGATTCCAGGTGTGCTTGAAAATAAAGAGGAAGTTGCAATAGAACTATTACTCATGGCTGATGTTGACAATGCTGGAGAAGAGCCACCACTACTGAAAATTGAAATCGGTGTTGAAACATGAGAAGAACTGCTTCCGGTGCTAGCAAACACAGTAGATGTTCCTTGAGACATGGAACTAGATATGCCAAATTGTGAGCCCTTCACAGAGTTTGCTCCCAAAGCAGATGAATTAGATTTATCTACTGGCAGAGAAAATGAAAAAGGAGCACTCGTCGAGATATCTCCACCAGAGCCGATCTGGAATGAAGGGATAGTAGAAGATGTAGCTGCTGCTGTTGATGCAAATAAGCTGCTGGAGTTAGATGTGGCGGCAGTACTGTTGATGAAAATTGAGCTCGGAGGACTTTCAGAAAGAGTGACAGCTGCTGTACCAGAAACTGGAGAGGTGGTCGAAGATGAATGTAGCGAGCCATTATTTAGGTTAGGAGAAGATGATGTACCTAAGCCAAATACAGAAGGCTTAGGTAGTGTTGATAACCCAGAAGAAACAATATTTCCAGATAATGTGGATAAAGATCCAACGTTTTCCTTTTCGTTTTTATCTAGGGGAGAAACTTCTGCACAAGTTATAGGGGCACTGCTGCAAACACAATTAAGAATAAATTGAATGAGCAAATGCATTGAGGAGGAAAGGTATCAACTTAAATGATGAAATGCTACTACTACTGTTTGTTTTGATTACCATATTTCCAATTTTATGAGTATAATAATAGTCAAACACATTTTCAATAATATATTGATTATGTTGTTAGTGAACTAATTTTAAGGAAACTTAGTTTATGGCTTCCTGTATAGATACAGTTGGAATAGAATCCTTCAGTAACAAGAAAAACATATATTCTGAAATAAAATTCTAGAATACTTGAATTTGTAACCTAATATAATCTGAAATAAAATTCTAGCATAGTAAAAAATAGACTAATTATTTGTTAAAAGACATCCTGGTAAATTATCCTTAAATCTAAATCATCGTTAACTTCTAACCCAAAATCTATCAACTGATCATGAAACACTATACATGTCAAATTATCAACTGAAATGAAATTCACCATATTCACTCCCCACAAACAAGATTGCATCTAAAAACCAGTTATCATTGATGACAATTATGAAAAACATACAATGCCTTTGAAAACAAATTGTGTGTACGCGCGCGCACATGTGTGTGTTGAAGGTTATGAGCTAGCGGCTTGTTTTGTTAAATGACCTACCAAGAGACAAAGGCTGATGAGACCCACCAATCTGATGTCACTGGTAGAGGTCCTCACCACATGTCCATCTCTTGTTAGCTCATTTAGCTAGGTAAAATATCACCTCATACACATTATTTCCATCTAGAAATATTCTCTTGTTTAACTATGGCAAAGGGAGTGACAATCACTAAATCTGAAACATGTAAATCTAATTTTTAAAATAAAATAAAACCTGGTGCTTAATTCCAGTTCTGATCTTGATCCTTCACCAACTTTTATTCCCACACTACCATTAACCCCGACATTGGTTGAGGAAATTGTGGATGAATTGGCATCCTTGGATTCGAAGCTAAATAAAGGAGATGTCTGTTCCTTTGGGACATCTGGCCTGTCTAGCTGCGGGGTTGGCATAGTAGGCGTCGGAGGTGGCTGAAACTGAGAGGAGGGATCGGATACAATGGGAAATGCAAAGCCATTGTTCTTTCCGGTAACAACCGGCTGGAGAGCCTTCTTGTCAGCCTTCCGGGATGATGGTATGGAAGTTGAAACAGGCACGCTCTGCGACAAAGTTTTAATAGGATTGCCTGAGATTGCTGTTTCAGAAATGGCATTAATCTGCTTGGCCATCTTTGTGTCATCATCATCCTTCCCTGTTGTTAATGGACCATTAAACTTCTTTCTCTTGTAGTCATCATCATCCAGTTCCAGCGAATCCTAATAAATAAAATGAGAGGAATCAATTATTAAGTATCAAGGAAATACAAATAACAAAGATTAATTGTATAAACAGCTCATCCAGTTTAAACAATTGTTCAAAAGCATACCCTGCCACAGAATTAAAATAGGTTCATACCTCAGGAGCACTCATTTGGAAAGATGGTTTTTTAGGTACAGGAACTTCAACAGAAGTTGCAACAGCGATACTTTCAGATGTCAAACCAAATTGGCCATCTTTAGAGGGTTTGCTTACACCATGAGCTTCAGATGATGGTTTCCCTCCTAAGCAAACAGACTTCAATGGACCATTTTCTGTGACCATATCTAGCTTCTGAGAGAGAAAACTCCCAGCGTTTGGTTGATGAGAAGCATTAAATGATTTTGAAGAATTTAAATTCTCCCTCTTGCTTAGAGCGCTTCCATGCACAACATCAAGTGTCAACTTAGATGGGGTTTCAGACTGAGCAATAATTTTCAGTTCAGAAGATTCCTCCTTTGGTGAAGGTACTAATTTATCAAGCTGTTGGAACAATTTCTTTGCTGTTTCACTTGACTGCGATGGAAGAATAGGAGGCCTAGAAATTCCATTTTCCACAGCCTTCAAACCTGTACTGTCATACTTTTGTTCATTCATCAGGAGAGGTCGTTGTATCGACGTAGAGCCTTCAGAAACATTTTTAAAAAGAGAAGTTGAAGGACTAGAAAGAAAATGTTCAGAAAGTGCCGAGTGTGGCCCTTTTGAAGAAGACATCAAATTAGATTTCTGACGGATCCTACGAATGGGGCCAAAGGATCCAAGATCACCATCTAAGGCTGTGCAACCCCGTTTCAGAACCTGCTTCATCGTGTCAGAAGTAAGTATTATAACAATAAAAGAGTGTTATTCCCACACAATTATAAGCAAAATGGAATAGTTCCCCATTGGACCATCTGCAAATTACACAATTGGCATGTCATTTTGCTCGTATATTAACAAGAACAATGATCAATTTTTATTAAAAAAATGATAAGAAAATCAAACAGAGAATGTAAAACGTAGATCCGAAAGAAATCCCAGACTAGCAACAAGAACTGGTAAACTGATGTATAATCTCCAAAACATGAAATGAATATTTTTCCTCGATGTCTTCATTGCCATGACAAGAAATTAAATCAGCTTCATTCAAGGAGGAGGATGAAGCAATGTTGTAAATTCAGCAGTGGCGTAGCCAAGAATTGCAGCTTGAGGGGCACTCTTGTTTCTTCTCTTTAAAAAAAAACTAAAACAATTATGTCATAATCATATTTGATAATCAAAGATTTTTTGAGAGAAAAGAATATGCTGTCGAACTTGAGACCCACAATCAAATATTATATACGCCTCTGTTTAAATGGAGGTTCAGAACTCATGGAAGTTCTTGGACAATTTGGTAGAGGGTGACAACCCTTTCTCCAATACTCGAATTTTGGTTTGATTTTGGTTTTCTTATGATGAAATTATACATTGACCTATGACAAAGTATTAATGATAATTACACACTGATTATAATATAATTTTCTTTCTCACAATAATTGACTAGATTTGAATATATTGAAGAAATTATGAAAAAAATTAAGAAATATTATTAGATATAATAAACTATGCATATGTGTTAGATATACTTTTGTCTATTTAAGAATCGAAAATCTCAAAACAAAGAATAAGGTTTACACGATGCGCTAATTCCAGAATATACACTCACTAAAAAACACCCTAACTTTTTTTTCCCTCTATCTTCAGTCGCTCCCGAGCGCCTTCTAATTTTTGCACGACGTTTTTTTTTTTTTTTTCATTTCCTCTTGACCTGACCAGTAGATAAAGCTTAATTGCCCTTAAACACCCTATAGTTTCCCCTATGTTGCACTTACATATCCTCACTTGTTAGTGGCAACACTAATATACCCTAAAGTTTTTAAAAATTGCAATTAGATACCCTCACTTATTTCTGGTAGCGGTTGTCTACCCTAAAGTTTTTAAAACTGGCACTTAAATAACCAAAAGTTTTTTTTTAATAAACAAATACCCTAAAGTTTTAAAAATTTGCACTTAGATACCCTCAAGTTTGCATAACTGGGGTATTTGAGTGCAAATTTTAAAAACTTTAGGGCATATAAGTGCTGCTAAAACAAGTGAGGTTATATAAGTGCAAGTTTTAAAAACTTTAGGGTATGTAACTGTTGCAAAAAAACATGTGGGCATATGAGTGCAAAGTAGAGGAAACTATAATGTATTTACGTGCAAGTAAGCCAAGTTAAATAAATAAAATAATCCAACACAAAATAGAAACTAATTTTGCATGTAGTCACACCTTACATTTTAACTATATTATTAAATATCTTCAACTTAGACCCACCCTAGGCATAAGAATCTTTTTTATGTGGTCCCCAGCCACGTCGTGCTTAGTGTGGGATTTCTATGGCTTCAACCGCAGACATTATATAGCATCCTTATAATTTTGCGGCTGGACCAGGGAGCACGTGCCCCCTCAAATTCAGCATGTACAATATAAAGTTCCCCGGCACGCACGGCATCAGATGTACAATTACACTTTAGTTCCAAATGAGAGGGGAGCATGTATGGATGTACGCATGCATGCATGTATGTATATGTGCAGTATGTCTGTATATGTGTAGTTTGTATGTGTGCTATGTATTTACATGTATGTATGTCTGTTATGTCTGTATTTATGTATTAGTTCCAACTGAGAGGGGATCTTTCAATGAGAACTAGTCAAAGTAAGCATCGCGAGAACATAGAGCCGCACAATGTGCTAATTATCCTGATCTCAAATCCAAAAGAATCTGAAGCGAAATATCAAGTTTTCAGAAACTTTTTAGTCATGCATCAGCCAGTATCTTTTTCGGTAGCTGAAGTAATATGCTCTTTTTCAAGTAACAGGGAAGAACTTGAACTGTTATCAAACCAAAAACAAAACCTAAGGGAGAACTTGCTAACTTGTGGATTAGTCTAGAGATATCTAGCTTGTCAATTATGCCACTAGCGTTCACTATCATATTATCCTCACCTACTACTGCACTTCTCCTTCCCGTACATATGGCAGTGCTATCAAATGCGCTCCGAGGCGCGCGCATGAGGCGCAAGGCGCTACGGCGCACCACCACAGCGCCCCGCACTTGGTGCGGGGCGCTGATCTTGCATCAGGCGCGCGCCTGAGAGCGCCCCGCAAGCATCCCACGCCCTGCGTCGGGCGTTCGCCTGAGAAAAGAGAGAAACATGGTTCTTTTAATTTAGCAATAGCGGGTTATCGGGTCGAGACCCGATTCCCACTTAAAACCAAAGCAAACTTACCTCATCCATCCGCTCTTCTCTTCTCATGGGTGAAGGCTGATAACTAGGGTTTTCTTTTCAATCGCTCCCTCTCTCAGCTTCAACCGCAGCAACAGCAGCGGCAAACCGGCAACAGCAGCGGCAACAAGAGATTAGCAGCAGCGGCAAACCGGCAACCGCAGCAACAGCAGGTTAGTCTTCTCAGTTTTCTTCTTCTTCTTCTCCTTCTCAGTTTTCTTTTTTTGCTTTCTTTTTTCTTCTTTTATTTGAGACTGCAGCTTCTTTTATAACTTTTTTTCTTTTTTTGCTTTCTCTTTTCTTTTTTTATTTGAGATTGAGTCTGATCTGGTTGTTGTTACAGTAATCACGATGCTACAGTAACTTCTAATTCACTACTGCAGCTTCTTTTCTATTTCTTTTTATTTTTTATTTTTTTTCTTTCTTTTTTATTATTTGACTGGTTGTAGCTACAGAACTATGCTGCTACAGTAGCTTGTGTGTTAAATGTTGCTACAGTAACTGCGATGCTGCTACAGTGTCTTGTGTGGTAACTGGTGCTACAGTTACTACAGAACTATTCTTTTTCTTTTTTTTATTATTTGTCTGGTTGTAGTACAGAACTATGCTGCTACAGTAGCTTGTGTGGTAACTGTTGCTACACTAACATCCGCTTATTTAATAATTTGTATGATTATGAAATAATGAAAATTAAATTAGAAGTGTGATTCACTAATTCTATGTACTTAAGTAGCATAGTTGTTAATTTATATTAGTGAACTGCTTGGGTGTGTTAGTATTATGACTAAGACTATTTATGACTTTGGTAGTTTATATTATTTATTTTGAGTCATTGACATCTTTTTTATGTGAAGTTTCATAACCACATGTTTCTTTATGCATGTTTGTATATCCTGAAAAATTCTGTGTGTGTAGTGCGCCTCGCTTCACTTTCGGTAGCGCGTCGCATTAGCATGTAATGGCGTAAATTGACTTTAGCCCGCGTGCGCCTCGCGCATTGATAACACTGACATATGGTAGTTTTGTTTTCCAGATGTATGTGCAGGAAAGTTTGTGTTTCTAGATGAAATGTGACAGGAGCAGTTTGCAGTAACCCAGAAGTTAACAATCTAAATGAAATTTAATATTATTAATTATCTGGTTAATATAAAATGAATTCATTAGTCACAATATGGAGTTACAATAATATGTCCTTTTTAGTCATTTGACATTTAACACATCCTTATAAGTTATTGGTTTACAAAACACATAACTACTTATATATCCTTATAAGTTAAGGGGTTTACCAAACAACTTCCTTATTTTCTTACATACTTATAAAGAGTTTTGAGAATAAGTAATAAGTAACTTATAAGGATTCAAAAAATAAGTAGTAGCCAAACATGCTCTAAATCTGTTAGCGATTGTGCCAGGCCATCACTAAAACTCATCCAACAAGTCCGAGTGTTTGAATCCAGGTATGACTGAAATCAAAGGAATTTTTTGCACGTTATGCCTCTATTACTTTCTAATGCACAGTCCAGTGAAGTAATGGAATGATACAGTGACTAGAATGCAGGAATTACAACGAGGAAGGCTACCTGTTTTCGTCCTGACTTCATAGAACTTGGTGTCCACTGAGATGATGATGGACTAGAATAGCCATCCCTCAAAAGGTCTCCAGCCTAAAGAGAAATCATAACAAGAACTGTAACTGCTAAAGAACAAGGACACAATAAACAGAAAGAAATAGGCAACCAATGATCAAACTAGAAGGCAGCAGCAATTACTAATATTGTCAATATAGCTGGATATTGCAACAGCATTTACCTTAAAATATGGAGATCTGGACATTCTATATATTGCAGATCTCCCAGGAGGCTTTGCTATCCGATAACCATGCTCAGGTTGTTCAGGAATTCCAGAAAAGCGTATAACAGATCGTGGTGCAACTGAAAGGTCCAATCGTTTTGATGTAGATGGTATGCTTGGCAAATTGGCGTCTTCCTGAAAGACCTGGCTTCCAACTGAAGAAGCTTTTAAAGGTCGTGAACCCATGTATGCTTTTGCAAGTTCTGCAGGTGAAGCAGCTTCATCTTTAGGAATCTGTAAAACATCATCAACCAATGTGTATTATTGTTAAATTAAAGCAAGAAAGCAGGAGCCAGTGTTTCCCCTGAAGCCTCGGTGAAATTCGATCGCCTACATGGAAAAGGGGGAAGGACTCCTGAGAGTGTAGAAAGGTAACAAGGGTTAACATTGTACCATTAAATTTACAGCTCCTGGTCTTTCTTTTCTGGAGGGAGGGAGGGAGATGTTTACCCGCTCATACCTTTCTATAATCTCAGTAAGTCATTTGTTCAACTCTTAGATGGGGATTAAGTTTTGCTGGTGTAATGCCAGCTAGCTATATATATATATATATATATATATATATATATATATATATATATATATATATATATATATAAAAGGCAAATCTGCTATAACCAGGACATATCAGCAAGCACAACTTGTTGATCCACAATTATAATCCGCATGCAATGTTCGTTAGCTTGAATAAACCAGAGGCCCTTGCCAATTCCTTATAGAACCTTTATAGTCAATAACAAGAGAAATCTAAAGAATTTTAGCTCCATGAAACAAAAGAAAGAATATTCTTGATTCTGCTGCCCAATTCATTTTACCATTAAAAAAATTGGCTTCTTTCTATAAACATTTGAAGTATTGGATGCTCTCGCTATTTAAAAATAACATAAACTGGCTATAATTTTCAACAAGAGAAAGAACAGACATAAGCAACACAATTTAATACTTGTTTTTGAACAGGAAACAATCTGCAGACTGGAAGACTTACATTAACTCTTGAGCTCACAATTCCATCTTTTTGTGCTGAAACACTTGCTCTTTCTTTTCTCTCATTGTTAATTTCATGCTCCGAATTTGAAGCTTCAACCGTTCTTGAACGCAATAGTTCCACCAACCGGTCATATTCGACTCTGCTGACAAAAAAATGAATTAAATTGTGTATCAAGGCAAAATATGACAGTGCATGGGATGAAAATTAGATTTGAGCATGAAAACTTAGCACCAACAATAGCTATAAGCATAAAAAGTAAGAATGTAGTGATGTCAAATGGCTGGGATTTCAGATTTGTAATTTATATAGGAAGAGACCAATAGATGATATAACGATATTTGTCAGCAGTCAAGTTCAACGTTACTAATTCAGAAGACAAGAAAATATTGTCAATATTCATTTCATAAATACTTTCCTGGTAAAAGTTTTCTGCTCCAATAATTGTTCAAGTTCAGCAATTCCACTACTGCCAGAACTATTAGTCCTGTTTTCTCCGTCCCTGCTGCCATTCTGTATTTCAGATGGACACTCGTTATTCTGTATTAGAGATGGACTCTCGTCATTCTGTACTTCAGATGGACCCTCGCCACTATGAATTTCAGATAAAGGTATCTGCATACAACAATAACAGCAACCAAAAGAATATAAATGAATGAGCAATAAAGCTGCAATAGTAATACAAAATGCACATTAAAACCGCAATAGTAATAGCAAAATCAGAAAATGAATAGCTAACGCATTTACCAGAAAGTGAAATAAAAACCATGAACATGAAAAAAGAAGCAACTTACGTAGCTCCAATAAAAAATAGAAAGCATACTTCTCTTACAAAACAAAGCAGCGGTACAGGAAGCATGGAGTGAAATCTCAGAGATACAGAATGTCAATCTCCTACAAGACACAATTTGCTGGCATTGAAAAAACTTGGAAAAGAGAGCATGGAACCAATCATAAGTTTTCATATACATCTAGATCAAAGGACTTTCAGTTTTAAAAAGTAGCCCATACTGGAGGATAATAAGTGAAACCACTAACAACAGCCATTTAGCTAATATGGTAATCCTTAAACATTTCCCTGAAGAGTCCGAGACAAACTTATTATGCTTTTTATCTTTTTTGAACTTGCAGATCGTCTCTCTAGCCAGTACCCACCAACATTAAAGTACGCTATCTCCCTTAGAAACATCATCATCCGTTCATCTAAACTCTAGGGGTTGGTCATAGATCCTCTTGGTTACATACATTCCTGGACCAATGAGGCAATGCAGGTCTTGTCTAGCTGCCAATCAGCCTTTTTATGGTTGCAGTAGCATCACCTCTGCAGCCAGTTATTCCTTTTTTACTCAATATAAGGTGTATTTATGGTTGAATTAGCATCACCTCTGCAGCCAGTTATTCCTTTTTTACTCAATATAAGGTGTATTTATGGTTGCATTAGCATCACCTCTGCAGCCAATTATTCTTTTTTTAATCAATATAAGGTGTATTTGTAAAGAAGTGGTTGGAATGTCATGTGGTCCCAAATAGGCAACTACATCCAAAATCCATTACACATTTGGTTGGGTATTGATGAAACTCCATACAGTTGTTACAAGGGCAAACTGCTTTAAAGATAGTGGATATACCTTCTTTAAGTTGAGGAGTGCTCCCACAGCGATTACTTGCAATTAAGCATACCCACAGAGTAGTAGTCCATACAAGTCTTCATTGTAATGGAGAAATTTATCAAATACATCCCGATGGAGAAATTTTATACAACAATCTTCTACCTAATTTATCTTGCTAAATGCAAGTAAAATAGTTCTGTTTACATTTCCAGCTGTTATCAACCAAATATAAATGATCCAAAATTGCAATATGTATTTCTCATGCACTTGACCAAACACACATGCTTGCAAAAGTAATCCTAACTAAATGGATTCAAGCCCAAAAACAAACCAAACTAAATCGAACTAATTCGGTTTGGTTCCAAATCTAGTATGGTTCAATTTGGTTTTGCCAAAACTTGTCAAAACCGACTGAACTGACCTTTTGCTCACCCCTAACTGTGGAGCTTGATAAGACAAATTTCCTGTAAGTCTTGGCTTGAATACTCATAAAAATTGTTAAAAACCAAAAATCAAAGGAATATTAGGCAGTGCACCAAGTACAATTAGAAAAAGTCGATGCACGAATACAAATAATAGAAGGCAAGAAAGCAAATGCATAATCATGTAGCAGAATATTCTCCTAACCAAACTAACAAATTTATATGATTAAAATACTGGAAATACATAACTAAAAAGAGGATTTATTTACATACAGTGCCAGTAATGTGAGAGACGTCTTCTCTGGATTGATGATCTTCCTCTGAAACATAAGACAAATACAAACATTGGATAAGTATAATATCAGAGAGTGAACTATAGTAAATATATATGTTCCAACAACTACAGAAAGTTGAATAGAAAACATGTGGCATGTAACAGATGGAAATTGACCATTCACTACAAGAGAAATCGATATCCATATATTGAATCAATTAGCACCAGGGAGCTATTTTCATGTAATGGAAGGTACACCGAGAACATAACAGAAAAGACTTCATAAAACATTTTAAACTCATCTCCATATGCATCACATAAAAAAAAATTGACAGTAGCAACAAACAGCTTGTCCTAGTTTTGCACTATTTACAAGCTTTTTACTACCAATCTTACACAAGGAAAATGCAATGTCTTCAATATGCTGACTTCAAAGACCATTTAAGAACTTATGTGAGAGTAAAGATAACCAATTTACAAAGGAAACTCAAAAAGATAAAAGCTAAGCTACAAGGTTGGAATCAAAATTGATCTTGTTTCTCCTTCGATTATAGGTATCAAAGTTAACTTCTGCTGAAACTTTGGGGTATTTTTTGAGCAAAAAGAACTTTAGGCTATCAAAACTAAACATGGGGCAAACAATCAGGTATTAAATGCAAATAACCCTAAATATGATAAAATATTTGCGCCTAAAATTCTATGAGCAAAGACATGCACAAAGCTGTCTTGACGGGAAACAGTCTGCTGATTGGTCTATAAACATTCACATTCGTCAAATACCGCCGGCAAACTTTTTTTTTTTTCCCTGAGGTGGGGGTTGGGGGGATTTTGACCCGACCTGTTACTAACAGGTAGGGTCCGAGATAAATGGGTATGGGTCAGTCTGAGTAACTTAGTAATAGGGTCAATTTTGTGTCGACCTTAACTGACCCGTTCAACCCATTTGTTCATTTCATATTCAGCTAACCCAACTAGCAATCCCCCCTCCCCACCCCCCACCCCCCAAACCCCCAAAAAAAACCTTCAGGAGCTGTCAAGCAATTCTGGTCAATGTGCGACGGCTGTTTGATCATTAGTTTTGCAATTCTTCATCTAGCTTTAAAGGGTATGAAATCATGTTCTTTGTAAGATTATAAATCAAGCTCAATTCGTTCCTATGCTTTTTGATCCCTTCAAAAATTTGATGAAGATATTTCTTCTTTTTCACAATCTTTTTGTCAGTTGATTCTTTTTATGTGTTTGATGCTTGAGCTTTTCTTCTTTTCTGATTTGGTCCCTGTTGCCAACATAAAGTTCAAACTTTCTCCAATTTTAGAGCTAAACCATTTTTTCCATTTTTTTGTGAGAATTTAGAGCCCTATTGATTCTGTTTCATATTTGATTTTAAACATATAATTTTCTCTTTCTTTGTTGATCTATTTTCCTTTTTTTTTTTTGTAATCAGCAGTAGTCGGTGAATCAATGTATATTGTGAATCATTTCTTTTCAATCTAGTGTTTAAGGTAAATAATAAATTTGATTCTCTGTCTCCATGCACTTGCGAGCTGCATAAGTAACTTATGCTCAGTCTAGGGTTTTCTTTACATGGCGTAGCAAATGCTTTTGGATTTTTTTTGTCCTAACAATGTTAATTAAATTTGGTCTGGCTAGAATAAGTATCAATTTATGTTGTTTTAGTACATTTTCTCTCAATGATGATGACGATGATGTCATCACCACCATCATGATCATGATGACCAGGGAAAATAATCAATGCGCATTATTCTTGTCTTGAAGTAGTTTGATGGAGTACTTAATTGCATTTCATTCACTAGTGTGCTTGTAACATTAACTGACAGAAGATTAGATATGAATTTCCCCCGTAATAGAACTTATGCAGTTTTTATCTTCCTCGTGGCCAATGAAGATTATATACTAGTCTTGTAGTGCTCCACCTACACGAACAGTCGACATACTCAATCCCACCCAACACACTCCCTAAAGCACTGACCATATTATATAGGTCACGAGGGTCACAAGGATCGGTAAGGGTTACCCCTTTAATAAACAGGTCGGGTATATTGACCTGTTTATTAAATGTGTCTAGTTCGGGTCAAGTTTGTATGCGTCGTGTCAGGTCAAGATGACCTGACATGACCCATTTGGCACCACTAAACCTTGTGTAGACTGCAAGATGAAGGGACAGCAGTCCTGCAATTAAAATTTGAATGACCAAGTGTTACATGTTCAATTCATGGAAATTAAATTATGTTGTTACCGGTTAGCCAGTAACTGCTTGAAGCATCAATATATAAAGCTGCAGCCTAGTCATTTTAGAACTTATAAACCACATCTTTTTTAATGGGAAAAATTAAACAACTGGCTAACTGCTAAATATCTGAATCACACTTGACAAATCCTGTAAAAATATCATGAGACTTAAAGAGGCCTTTACATGTATATGAGCATGTCATAGTACTCTTCAGGTTGAAGTTGAACAAATGATACAAGTACAACAAGAATCCAATTGGTCAGTTCCTACTCTACTGTGGCACCTAGCATCCAGACTCCAAGCAACTATAACAGAGATTAAAACATAGACAGGATCTGTAAAGCTCTGCAACCGCAGCTAGCAATCTGAAACTTCAGTCACCTGCTAGATTGAATCCAAATTCAGATAAGAACATTCACCCGAGCTTATTATTTGATTTCATCATCTCAAATTGGAGCTATCTCTATCCATTTACTATGGTTACTCATAACCAGTGCACCTAATGGACTCTGATCCACACGCCTGAAATGAGTTATGCCTCATTTTTCATCAAATTGGAGATGCCTCAAACTTCATGCAGATTCCTAATTCTCATCCTATCTTTCAGTATCCTGTCACTTGTCGATTTTAACATCCTTCTTTACGGTACATGTGCATTTCCGATATGTTGTTTCTTATTTCCCAACTATATTAATACTAACCATGAAACATGGATAATGAATATATTTATTAACCACACTGTAAATTTTCTGTTAAATTTACGGGCTTCCAGATAACAAAAACTCCATGTGCACCTACCTCCCTCTTTAATCATTTGACTTGATTGTATGAGAAAAATCATTCTTAGCATCATCCTCATGATGAATAATATACATAAGTAGTGAAAATTGTATATAGTTGTTTCTTAGGCGACAACTATAAACTCGTTTGTTCTCTTAGTATTGATGAAATTGTAGTTTGTATATTCCACATTAAAATTGGCAAGTTAAAGTTCTTTATAGGGAATAAAGTTCCTCTCGATCTTTCAACTCCATAATCATCAATTACTATAACATTATCACCAAACAACAGCACCATATAATATATTAACTTATGAAATATCACAAATAGAAGTAGACAAGGTCTTAATTTGATGTTCTTTAATTCCAATAAAACGAAAACTAAATTAGTTTACATAAAAACCCTAAATCGGTTTTGTAAACGAAAATCAAGATTCATAAGAACAGCCACAAGAAAGGTAGATAACATCACTACAGATCAAATTTACAGTAAGAATATAAAGACACCATTAACAACATTTTGATACACATACCGCTGTGAATCACTCTAAATAATCAGATTATTAACTAATCCAAGCTAAAGCACGCATTCATAAAAGTTGGTAGATTTTCTTGATACAGATGGTTAAATAATCGATAGCGGATCAAAATGCCACAATTACAATACTAAATCTCCATTTAGATTTAGTATCCCAACAAGAAGAAGAAGAACAAACCGAAGGACAATTGAGTCAAAACCCTAATTCAAAAAGAGAACTTTTCCAACCTGAGACCGTCGGTGGAGCCGTGAGTCGCTTCCTAAACATCGAAGAGAACAGCTTCGACGCTCCTCTCGAGATCAATCGAGAAGCGGGATCAACGAGCTTCGAAATCCAGCCGCCTCCATCTGCCACGTGGCGTCCTCCACTGACTCCACGCAACGCCGCCGGAGGACGATCGTAGGGCGTCGACGCCGCTCGCCGGAACGGCCGCCTCCTAAAAGGACCGCTCGTACCTCCCTCGTTCGCCGGCGTCGCCATTGAAGGGGATCGATTGTAGCAGGCGAGAGACAGAGTCGCGAAAAGACAGGCGAAAATGAAACCCTAGGTTTTTGTACTTGTGAGGAATTTGGGGAGGGGGAAGAAAAAGGAAAGATACGGAATACGCGTATTAACTAAAGGGACGGACCAAATAAACCTGCTATTCGAGTAGTGGTCTGTGGGGCCCACTTAACTGCATTATAACTTGTGGGGTGGATTTGTGGGTTCATGGTATTTTGAGTGCTTCTAATAAATTAGGTTTTATCGGAATGGGCAGTTTCGGTCTGGTGACCGTTTAGTGTGGTTACCTCCCTTGCCCTGGCAAAGATATCAGGCTCCGAAAATATTTGCCGGTTGGGTGAAAGAATATGGACGCTCACTGGCGAGTGAGAGTAACTCTTCGGAGTGAGATGTTGTAATTGAATGGCTGCGATTTGATGGTGAAAGACGGCGTGTGATTTTCTGATTCCTGGGGAATAGTTGGCAGATAGCTGAATCGGGTTAGTATAAAATACGTAGATACGGTATCATTTTTACCTTTTCAACCAATTTTATGCTCTTTGAGTTCCAAACAAAATGCTGTTAGTCCTTCAAATCTTCAACGATTCCGGGTTAGTCCCTCAAATCCTTAAAATTGCTCGCAAATCCCTCAAATCGTAAGGAGTCTTGCTAATCGGTCCCTCAATAACCAAAATACCCTCAACTTATATTTCGGCTAAATTACCATATTGATATTAAACATTGGACCTAATAACCAATTTGGTTTTTTTTTTTTTACCCCAACAACGATAAGATGTTGAAAATTAGTAACTGGACAAAAATAGACCCAAAAAATCATCGTCGACCATTTTTCTTCAGTACCCATTCATGTGGCCAAACACGTGCGTCTGACGCGATTGTCTTAAAGGTATTTGGTTGTTTTAATGCAAATGTGGCTGAGATAAAGGGGTATAATAACTACCCCTTGACTGATCATGTATCCAAAATTTTCCATTTTCCCTCTCTTCACTATTGTTTGAGCTTGAAGAAGACATGATCTCTAGCAACGGAGATCCTCCAAAATCAAAGAAGAAGGAGAAGCGCCAACTTTTTAAAAAAAACCTCTCTTTTTTCCTCTAATTTGAAAACCCCCTTCCAACGGCATGAATGAGCCCGACTACAGTTGTCATGTCATCATAAATGAGTCACGTCAAACACACATGTTTGGTCAGGTGAGTGAGTGTCGGAGAAAAATGGTTAGCGATGAGTCTTTCGGTCTATTTGTCCAATCATGCAAGTTTTAATACCTTATTAGCGCCAGAGTTTAAAAAAATATTAATTTAGTAATTAGGTGCTATTTTTAATACCAATCCACTAATTTAGCCCTTATGCTGTTCTAAAATTCCAAACACCTATCTTTCTCTTCTAAAGAGCCAACCAACTCTCTGCTCAAAAGCATAAGGTGCTTGAATACTTTGGCCATTGATGACCAAGTTGCAAGACCCACTACACTTTGAACGATATATGAGCAATTTTAATGATTTGAAGGGTTAGTGTTGAGTTATTGAAGATTCGAGGGACTATTATCTAAATAGCCCTTTTCTTTATTGTGCTTTTTTTATTTTCCGAAACTGTTTGGGTGCTAAAATAATCATGTAGCCGTCATCAACTATTGATGGAAAATCATATCATATCATATCATATCATATCATATCATACTCTCATTAAAAGTGGGAGTTTAGGAAAAACTTTTCATGGACAAAAATACCCCTAATCCTTTTAGATATTACATTATTATCCAAACTTATCCTATCCTAATTAACTCTAATTAATAAGTATAAGCTTCAATTATCTTATCCTATCCTAATTAATATGTATATAAGATAATATTTAATATAAGTATATTAAAAATTATTATTTTTGAAATTATATTAAGTTATAAATAATTGTTCAACATCCACATTCAACCACTTCTCCGAAATTATTAAAAAATCTAAGAACTTACAAAATTTATTTAGGTTTTTTTTCAAAACCACCTGTAACTTAGACCATTTACATGTTATCACCCTTAATTACTCAAGTTTGGAAAATCACCCCAAACCACCATTTCATTAACATAGAACCACTCATGCCCTTTTCCATTCAATTTTCTATCCAAAATTAATACTTTGATGGTTTTACCCTAAAGGTTTAATTTGTTAAATTTGGGTATCAAAATTAAATTTTGTACTTTTTAACTTTGGCAATCAAAATTAAACTTTATTGAAATTTAGTATATCAAGATCGTGTTTTGTTTAACTTGTAGCAAAGTTAAATTTTATTGAACTTTGGGGTATTTTTCAACAAAAACAAAATCGTGGTATCAAATAAAAATAATGTAGACTCTGCATTATTTTTGGGCAAAGAAATATTTTGTAGTATCAAAGATAAAATAAAAAAATTTGGCAAAGGTCAACAAATTTAAAAATATGTAGGGATAAAATTATCAAAATATAATATGTTGGATTGAGAATTGGATGAAAAAGTGCATAAGTGATTCAATGTTAACAGAATGGCGATAGGAGTGGTTTTCTAAAATTGAGTAATTAAGGATGGTAGCGTGAAATAGGGCCCAACTTAGGGTGGTTCCTTGGAAAAAACCATTTATTTACAAGAAAAACATAGACAAAGATTTAAAATTTTGACAATCTCAAAATTAAATTTGATACCTAAAATAGAATACTTTATCTTATCATTCGTTCCTTTATATTTAAATTTTAAAATAATTACAAAGCTTAGATGATATTATGAATTATTTTCACCTCCTAAATTATATATTATGAATTATTCTCACCTCCTAAACTATCTTCATAATTAAGGAGACAAATATTATGTAAGTGATCAAGCTAGAAATATCCAAAACCCATCGAATTTACACAACTTGTAGAAATACTAAAAACATAATTCAAGATTTTACAAGAATAATCAACTTACAAAATGAGTAGAAATGGCAAAAGACTTTTAGAATTTGTATATTTTGGACTGAAATCCAAAACATTTCAAAATATTGAAATTTTTACATAAAAATTCTTGATTTTACAAAATCTGTAGAACTCATAGATTTTTAAAATTTACACATAAATCTAAAATAATTTCATACGTGTCAAATTATCCTAATTAATAGAAATATATTTAGCATGATTTCATTGTGATCATGTTCTAATTAATTGAAATATCTTTAATAAGATACAAGTAATACATAACTTTTCAATCTCCACGTTCAACCACATGAAGATTTATAATTTACATAAAGATTTATAATTAATTGAAATATCTTTAATAAAAATTTCATAACTTAACAAGTTTATTTACTAGAGAAAACACATGAAGATTTATAATTTACATAAAGATTTAAATTTGGCCTAACAAAAAAAATAGAACACTTTATTTTATCGCTTGTTTATATTTAAATTTTAAAATAAAGATAACATTAAATGATATTATAAAATATTATCACTCCTAATTATCTTTATAATTAAGAAGACAAAAGTTAATTATGTGTGATTAACCAAGCTAGATAATATTCAAAACCATAGAACTTACTCAACTCGTAGAAATACTAAAAAACTTCCATAATTTTAAGATTTTTACAATAAAACCAACTCAAAAATTAGTAGAAATATACAAAAACTTTCAAAAAATTGTATATTTTGTGAAAAAGTTCATAGAGCTTATGAAAATCGAAAAGTCTTCCAAAATATTGAAACTTTTATAGAAAAACCTAGATTTTATAAATTTCAGAAAAATCTAGAATTACTAACATTTCAAACTTTTATAGAAAATCCCTAATTTTATCACTTGAAATTTATAAAATTTACAGTAAAGGTAACCCCAAAACTTTAAAAAAATCCTAAAATTTTATTAATTTGTAAAAGAATCCTTGAGCTTCACAAAATTTGGTCAAGTAGGGTGAATCTGAAAGGTAAGAAAATATCATGAAACTTGATGAAACAAGCTCAAGAAGGAACAACATTAGAGTTTAAAACTCATTTATGATCATCATCTACACAATAACTTTTGCAATCAGGTATTATAATTACATGTATTATAATACGTCCTCGGTTGTCATTTATTCATAAATTATATACATTAATATATATATATATATATATATATATATATATATATATATATATATATATATATATATATATATATATATATATATATATATATATATATATATATATATATATATATATATATATATATATATATATATATATATATATATTTATATATCACTTAATTAAAAATAATTTAATGAGGTGATGGCTACAATAACATTCTGAATGGGTCAACCATTCACCAACCCTGATTCACATGGATTCGGTAGATTGTTTCTTTATTAATATTTGACCACGTGCAATGCACATATATCCACTTAGTACAAATAATACTCAGAAGACAGAATTAATAAAATCTTTATTAATATTCAAGAATATTACATAGGGTTTTATTCATAGACCCATTTGTTTACTTCACTTTACCTATAAACCCATTCACTTTTGTTTGTATTCTTTAACCCATTTATCTTTTGGTATTTGTCTTTAACCCCAATCTCTAAAATACAATACCTATATATGTGGGCCCCTCTATTATTTTCTTTTAATACCAACTATACCCTCTACAGAATTGAAAAGAGAGAGAGGGGTTGGGGAGAGAGAGTGTGTGTGTGAGAGAGAGAGAGAGAGAATGGGATGAGCCCCTGTCGGTGTCCCTCGCCGTCGCCCTCACCGCGTCGCTTGAGCGGCAAACCGCACGCTCTTGGAGCCGGCGGCGCCATGATGAAACGGAGATCAGATCCTTGCGTCGGGCCTTGGCGGAGTCTCGAACCTTCTTCTCCCATTGCGACGGCGACGACGACGACCACGAGGTCCGCAGAGATCGGCGAATCAGCGACGAGGACTTGGATGATGAGGAGGAGGAGGGAGTGGGGCCCATTGAATGCAAGAAGAGGAAGAGAGTGAGGGTGCAGGCGCAGGATAAGAACGCGAACCTCGAGAAGGAGGAATGGCGGAGGAGGCGTTGGTAGTTGGGCCTCTCGCTCTTGTACTTCCCCGGCGTCGACGGCGGAGGAGGCGTTGGTAGTCTGGGTTGTTGATTTCGGTTGATTTTTAAGGATTTGGTCAATGGGAAAGCTTTTTTTTATTTTAATGGTTTGTTTTGTTTGATATTTGTATGAGCGAGGGAGAAGGGAGATGGATTTGGGAGGAGATTGTTTGTAAACTTCATTGTGTACGCAGGGAAAAAATTCTGGAAGTACAGCGTAGAGAATATAGATTTTGATTTGTAATATATGGTTATGTATATATAGCATGGAGTTTAATTTGTAAAGTATAGCATGATAAACTGGAAATGTAGCGTGATAACCTATAAGTGTAGCGTGATACGCTGAAAGTATAGCGTGATACGCTGAAAGTGTAGCGTGATATTCTGTAAGTGTAGCGTGATAACCTGTAAGTGTAACGTGATACGCTGAAAGTGTAGCGTGATATTTTGTAAGTGTAGCGTGATATCCTGAAAGTGTAGCGTGATAACCTGTAAGTGTAGCGTGATACGCTGAAAGTGTAGCGTGATAACCTGTAAGTGTAGCGTGATATCTTGTAAGTGTGAAATAATAACATGAAATTATGTGAAATTATTTAATGGTTGACCTAAATCAAGTTTAACTAATATTTCATCAAATATAACAAAATAAACTAATTTTATGAATTCATGAATAATATTGATAAATTAATGTGAAATAATCATGTGCAATAAGTAATGTGAAATAATAATGTGAACTTATGTGAAATTGATGAGTGGTGGACTAAAATCAAATTTAACTAATATTTCATCAAATTTAACAAATTTCTCTTAATTAATTCTTATGAATTCATGAATAATGTTGTGAAATAATTGTTGTTTATCTTTGATGAACTTTCCCTTAAATTTGGGGGTTTTTATTCATATCCCCATTTTCCTTAAATATTCCTTAAATTTCAGGTTATCACGCTACACTTTCAGCGTATCACGCTACACTTATAAGTTATCACGCTACACTTACAGGTTATCACGCTACACTTTGAGCGTATCATGCTACACTTTCAGCGTATCATGCTACACTTTCAGCGTATCACGCTACACTTACAGGTTATGACGCTACACTTAAAGCACAATCATGCTACACTTTTAACGTGTCACGCTACACTTTTAACGTGTCACGCTACACTTACAGGATATCACGCTACACTTTTAGCGTATCACGCTACACTTTTAGCGTATCACGCTACACTATCAGCGTATCACGCTACACTTACAGGATATCACGCTACACTTTCAGCGTATCACGCTACACTTACAGGATATCACGCTATATTTCCAGTTTATCATGCTATACTTTACAAATCAAACTCCACGCTATATATACACAACCATATATTACAATTCAAAATCTATCTTCTCGACGCGGTACTTCTAGAATTTTTTCCCTGCGTACACGATGAAGTTTATAAACAACTAATCCATCAATCAAAGCGAAATTTGCATACAAGATCAAGCATATCTTGCAATCAAAAAATTGCACAGGACTACAATAGCAAACTCCAAAAATTGCACAGGACTACAATAGCATATCTTGAAATTCTTGGGAATCGGGATTGGTAGCTTTATCCTTGCGAGCTTGCTCCTGTGATCGATAGAGCTGGGCCCTTGAGCTCGAGGATCGAGGCGGCGCCGACACCCTCGATCGCCTTGTGCTTCTTCGGCATCAGCATCGACTCCGTCAGCCATCCCAGCGATTCCGTCATCCTCTTGCTCGCCGTCGACGGAGCTTTTGATGTTGATGTTGATGTTGATGTCGTCGCCTTTGTTTGCTCTCCTTCTCTTCCTCCCGCCATTTTTTGAGGAAGTTTGTAACCCTAAATTTGGAGTTCGTGCTCGTCTTCAGTTCTCTTTTTGGAAGAGGAAGAGAGTATGGAAGCCGAGTTTGTTCTCGTGATCCGAGACAGTGGACGGCCGGGGAACGAAGCGAAAGCTGAAATAGCGAAATCGGGCGATGGCGAACCTTGGCGAAGGTGAAACAACGGCCAAGATGGGATTAGTATGATTCGAGGCCTGAAGATGAGGATCGCGCTCCAGCAGCAGAAATGGCAACAATGCCGCGAAACGACCAACGAAAACGGCAACATGGCGGCCGAAACAGAAGTGGAGTTAGAGAGAGAGAGAGAGAGAGAGAGAGAGAGAGAGAGAGAGAGAGAGAGAGAGAGAGAGAGAGAGAGAGAGAGAGAGAGAGAGAGAGAGAGAGAGAGAGAGAGAGAGAGAGAGAGAGAGTGGGAGTTGGGGATTGAAAGGATATTTAGGGATTTTACCATCTTCTTGTATAAATACAAGTGGTATATGTCTTGTATTTTCTGATTGGGTTTAGAGGCAAAAAAGAAGATAGTTGGGTTAGAGGATACATACAATAGTTAATGGGCTTAGAGGTAAAGAGGGGTAAACAAATGGGCCTTGAAATAAAAACCCCTATTACATAATATCGTACTGAATACTAACAAACATACTATACTATTCTAGCAAGCAAAAAGAAATATAAATTGTCATATAAATGAACCCGGCTCTTCTAAATCTCCTAGTCCTCGTCAGTCGTCATCTACCTCCAGAATAGTAGTCAACTTCTGTCTTCGAAGAAGCCGAGACCTGCGCCACGACGAGGCGATTACTGAAGCCGAGAGAGCACGGACTAGGACTTCCATGGACAATACAAAATAGACGCCGCCTGCACGAAGAGAGTCCTGAGGATTCATCGGAGATATGACCGTCGAATCAGTGTGGAAAATGTTGGAGCCATCATAGAGGAAGCAATTGGATGAAAGTTGGTGAGTATTAGTAGCGAGAACGTCTGAAACTCTTGGGAATCGGATTGGTAGCTTTATCCTTGCGAGCTTGCTCTGTGATCGATAGAGGCGGGCCCTTGAGCTCGAGGATCGAGGCGCCGACACCCTCGATCGCCTTGTGCTTCTTCGGCATCAGCATCGACTCCGTCAGCCATCCCAGCGATTCCGTCATCCTCTTGCTCGCCGTCGACGGAGCTTTTGATGTTGATGTTGATGTTGATGTCGTCGCCTTTGTTTGCTCTCCTTCTCTTCCTCCCGCCATTTTTTGAGGAAGTTTGTAACCCTAAATTTGGAGTTCGTGCTCGTCTTCAGTTCTCTTTTTGGAAGAGGAAGAGAGTATGGAAGCCGAGTTTGTTCTCTCGTGATCTGAGACACATTACCGGACCGCCAGGGCACGAGCGCAAGGCGACACGTAAGCCCGGGCGATGCATGGCAGCAACCGAGGTGAACGACGGCCACAGATTGGGTTCCGATTTTGTGATTCTAGGGCTCGAGATTTGGGGATGCGCCGCAATCGCGACGCAATAGCATGGTAACGAGGCGCCATGACGCAGGCGAAAGACGACGGCGGCCACGAACGGGAGATTGGGTTCGGGTTGATTTTGTGATTCTAGGGCTCAGAGATGAAATTAGTGGAGAAGAGGAAAGAGAGAGAGAGAGAGAGAGAGAGAGAGAGAGAGAGAGAGAGAGAGAGAGAGAGAGAGAGAGAGAGAGAGAGTACTGGTGGGAGTTGGGGATTGAAAGGATATTTAGGGGATTTTACCATCTTCTTGTATAAATACAAGTGGTATATGTACTGTATTTTACAGATTGGGTTTAGAGGCAAAAAAAAGAAGATAGTTGGGTTAGAGGATACATACAATAGTTAATGGGCTTAGAGGTAAAGAGGGGTAAACAAATGGGCCTTGAAATAAAAACCCCTATTACATAATATCGTACTGAATACTAACAAACATACTATACTATTCTAGCAAGCAAAAAGAAATATAAATTGTCATATAAATGAACCCGGCTCTTCTAAATCTCCTAGTCCTCGTCAGTCGTCATCTACCTCCAGAATAGTAGTCAACTTCTGTCTTCGAAGAAGCCGAGACCTGCGCCACGACGAGGCGATTACTGAAGCCGAGAGAGCACGGACTAGGACTTCCATGGACAATACAAAATAGACGCCGCCTGCACGAAGAGAGTCCTGAGGATTCATCGGAGATATGACCGTCGAATCAGTGTGGAAAATGTTGGAGCCATCATAGAGGAAGCAATTGGATGAAAGTTGGTGAGTATTAGTAGCGAGAACGTCTGAAACTCTTTCGCGAGGTCTGTACTCCTTGAACGAGCCATCAAGGTCGACAACCATGGCGGGAGCGCGAGGTCTGTACTCCTTGAACGAGCCATCAAGGTCGACAACCATGGCGGAGAGCACGGATAATTTGTTTTTGTTGGTGATGAATGAAGAGAAGCAAGAGCCCATGGTGATTTTCTTCTCTCTTCTCTTCTTTAATTAGTGTTGTTTTTTTGGGTTGAGGTAGAGATAATCAATTACTTATTATTTTGGTCGTCTCTCCGAATCCTAAACGGTGTCGGATATCGTTATTAGACTCTTAGCAGTAGTGGGACTACTGTAGGAGTCACGCACTCGTCTGGATCTCTATTAGTCTACTTACGGCAAAATTGGAGGAATTGGACTATTTGGAGGGCAAATTAACACTTATATTCATTTCAGTGGCAAACTTAAAAATAAATACAATTCAATTTGAGAGGCATATATCTAAAAGAACCCTTATCCTTTTGGTATTTTCCTGTTGAGACTTCAATTTTTCTTAATTTATTATTCACCCTTAAGCATCTTAACAATCGTTTGTATATTTTCATCTCAAAGTATACACTTGAGAACAAAATCAGTGCAAATAAAAATCCGTTAGGAGATAGATAGTCTTACATATTTACTCAATATTGGCTTTAAAACTTTAATATTTTGAAACTAGTCCCTCAAATCATTGGAATTGTTAGTTAGTCCCTCAAGTCTTATTAATTATTGCAAATTAGTCCTACTATTAGTTATTTGGTGTAAATTCCCAACTTATGTTGGATTAGCGATTAACACATGATTATTTACAATTCCACCCTCAACTCGTAATTTGCCTCCCAGATCCCAAAAGATTTAAAGAAGCTAGTTATTATTAAGAAAACTACTGATGGAAAACTATTAGTTGGAAACGAGCAAAATTGACTCATCGTTGTCAAGACATTAGTGTGGAAAAGCCAAAAAAATAACAATTTAAGGATTTGGTTTAGAATCACATAGAATATATATATATATATATATATATATATATATATATATATATATATATATATATATATATATATATATATATATATATATATATATATATATATATATATATATATATATATATATATATAGAGAGAGAGAGAGAGAGAGAGAGAGAGAGCTCCTATAAACTTAAGTGGATAGGAGTCCTGTCCACCAATTTTTTTATCAATTCATTATGCTTTGAGATTTATGCTACACATCAAGGCTATCTCTGATATTTGTGTCTTGATTTATATCACATGCTAGCACAAATATCAATACAAAATCAATGGATAAAAAAGTTAGTGGATAAATGACTCTTATCCACTTAAATTTATAGGAGCTTTACTCTATATGTATAAAAATAAATTGTAAAATCAAAATAGATTTAAAGTTAATTCGACGGAGTATTTAGTGCCTAAGAGAAACTTTAAAAGTGAATGTGTCTAAAATAAATAGGGGTGATGTTTTTGGTTTATAGGGAGAAAATCTATCTGCAATTTGCAATGCCACAACATTAGTGCGAAAAGAGACAAATATAATAACAGTTTTACACATTTGGTGTAAAAAACATTTTATCTAAATGCTTAGAACAAAAACAGAGTTAATAATAACAAAATATCAATCGGTGAAGCTAAAAATAAATGGATAGTTATTGGGTTTAAAAGCAAGAAAATAACTTTGAATGTGGATGGGTTAAAAAATAAATGGAGGGAAGCTTTAGGCTCTAAGATAATAAATAAATAAATAAATAGTTAATGTAGTACTGCAGCTACAATACAAGTTCCAATAGTTTTAGTATAGATAGTAATTTCGTTGTCGTTAGAAATATTGGGAGAAGCTATTGGTGAGCATCGGTAGCTATAATTTATACTCTAACAAGTCTCAATTAGAATTTCTTTCACTAGCCTTGTTCTCTATATTAAACCCCAATTCTTTCTTTTTTTTTTGTTTTTAATTCATTACGTTTTCTCCTTTATTTTTAAAAATATTTTACTAGTACTCCGGTGCTCGCGATGCATGCACGACACAAAATATGATGCAAGTATTGTAATCAAATTGTCAAGAAAATGGATAAATATGATTTTAAGGCTATTTTGTGATTTTTTTTTCTCCAAATGTGCGAACATTCCCTTTGATTTTATTAAGTTTGAGGACATTTTGGTTGAAAATTTTAAGTAAAAGGGCATTTAGAATTATTTTTTTTCAAATATAAGGGTATTCTTGGAATTTTGAAAGTGTGGCTCACAATGACAAAAAGATGCTTTTCTTAATATATATAGCATAGATATAGATAGATAGATGAATGAATAGTTCATCTAACCTCATTCTCCTCTAAAAGGTCGCCCAAGAAGATTGGTCGTACTCAAACGCAAAGACAATTTGACTGTTACTACGAGTTTGTTGCTAAATGTGGTGCACCGAAGAAGAGAGAATAAAGTAGAAATTCTATGGCAATTCAAGAGTTGAATTAAAATAAGCTCCCAAAATGTAGTTCTAAAGAGGTAATGTGGAAATTGTGTCTTCTTCTCTCTTATAAACGTTCTTCATTTAACGTTTTTAGAAGGGAAATTTGATTTGTTTTCAAAATGTATTACTCTACCCTTCAAACACAGTTAACAAGATTTGCAATAGTCCATGGGTTTTTAATATAAAAGGGTCAATGCAGATAGAATCTCTGTAGTAATACTTTACTTTGGATAGACCCCTAGCAGTCGTAACTGCGTAGATAGATCCCTAACTAATTTTTTTTCTTAAAGAGACAAAAGAAGCTTTATAGATGTGGGAAAACCTTTTACAAATTTATTGGTACCGATAGATTACCAATTGCAATTTTTTTTACTATTAAAAAGGTCAAAAAGTTCACCGAGGGGTCACACTTGGACAAATACTACAAGGGATCTATTTTGCACCAATAGAACTGGGCGATATTGCAGAGGGTTTATCTGCAGTTAAGTCTTAACATTTATACTACTATATTAAAAACCTAATGAGGGTAGAAAAAGTTGAAGAAAATGAGAAAATTATCCTTCATCTCATTAAAGACAATAGGGCAATTTGGTCATTTCACACAAAATTTTTTATTTTCTTTTCCCTTTCATTATTTCTAGAAAATTTTAGAGCATATCATAAAGGTTACTAGTAAAATATCTTATAAAAATACATAAATATGAACGGATAGGGTTCTTTTCCATATAAATTTATAAAATAAAACAACAATTAGAATTTCAATATTTTTCAATATAAATATTATGGAAAGTGTATGTATGTCTATATCTAAATACTTAGCTTAAAAATATTAAATAGTATATTTTGAAGATGAAATATAAAAAAGTCTCTTCTTAACGAACATATTTAGGAATATAATGTCATTAGTCAAATCGAAATATATGTCAAAGCGAAATTCTAAATAAGGTAAGATAAAATATCACACATTTAATAACAAATATTATAAAAAGAAATTAGAAATAGCCATAGTACTCTAGAATATTAGTGGCCCTTTTTATATAACAATTATAATAATTAAGGTTTAATATCGATTGCATGTGGGATAGTGCTAGTATCTCATAAAATATTATCAACCCCGTGAAGGAGTCACAAGTAATTTTATTTAACAAATACACCAAAAAAAAGAAAGGGAAATATTTTTGAAAAATAAAAAATTGTCGTGTGAAAGACAAACACACCCATGCTAGACCGGGTTAAGCTTAATGTGGGACTATTAAGAAACTTGAGCAAACCTTGGCTTCGACTAGAGCCCAACCAAACGTTCAATGGCCCAATACCCAGTATTGGGCTTTTGCATTTTGTCAAATTAAACAAATCCCTCAGAATTTGGGGGGAATCGTGAAGTTTTACCGCCACAGCCTTGCGCCTCTCCCCCTCTCGCCTCTCTCGAATCTGCTCTCCTTTCCCTCGCCCGGCCTCAATCCAAGCGAAAAATGGCGATCAAGAGAAATCTATTCATCTCCTCCCTCTCCCTCCTCCGCCTACTCTCCAATTCCCGCCCCGATCCTCAAACCTCTAGGGTTTTCGCTCGCCATTTCCTCTCCTCCCCAAACCCTAGGGCTCAAGTCCCCTTTCTTCGCTCCCTCTTACCGAATTCTAGGGTTTCGAGAGCCTTCGCCTCCTTGTCGGCATCCACGTGCTGGAACTGTGGAGCGGCGGCGGACTCGCCGGGGATTTTTCTCGTCTGCGGATCGTGTAGAAGTGTCCAGCCTGTGGATCATTCGGTGGATTATTTCAAGATTTTTGGGCTGTAAGGAATCTTTTTATTGTTTTCGATTCTTGTTTGTATTGTTCTAAATGTTTTAATTTTCGGAAAATTAAGGCTCGTCGTAAAAAAGTTTCAATTTTGGGTTCTGTTCACAGAGCTAATAGTCATCATAGGACCTTATTGAGAAACTAAAAGGAAATTGCTTCTGAGTACAGTTATGCGTGATTGTCTTGATGATACTATTTCCTAATAGAAGTCAGAACACCATAATCGTGTTATGTTTTAGTTGAAGTGAAGGAAATGAAGGAACTTGTTAGGATGTCAAAACCACTGGCTTAAAATAAGCTAGAGGAAATAGGGTGAATGTGTACTTTTGGAGGCTACAAGAGGATTTTAGGGTAGGAATTCAATGGATTCCGGAAAATGATGATGTACTATCTCCTGAAATCAGAGGGAATTATTACAATGGATCTAGATATGAAAATTTAATCCAATTATCCATTGTCAAAAGATAATAAGAATGTAAACCCAAGGGGTCCCCAAATGGAGAGAAGACAAGATAACCTCTGATTGTAGAGACCAGTGAGCAAGGACATTTCGTTCATTAGAGTTAGAAAATGCCTTAAAAGGGTAATCTAAGGCATGAAAATACAATGACCATAGTTTCTCATAAAATGATGGTAGAAGTAGTACATGGACAAGCCTAAGGTGGTTCAATCGAGCTTAGCTACTATACGTTGGTGGATGCAAACGTTTAAGCCCATCTTTGCTTCTTTCTCGACTGTGCTGTTTCTCTTATAGTATCATAGACTGAAGCAGAAACTTCTATTAAGCTGCTCTTATTTCGCTACTGAGTGCTAAGTGCTAACAACCTAAGCTGAAATTTAAATTATGATGGTAATTGTTATACATTGCAACCGGCAAGGTCTTTAATAGTTTAATTGTAAACTTGGTTCTCTTGCATGTGCCAAAAAGACTTGAAAGGAGACTAAATATCATAATTTAGTGTATAGATAAGAATCTAAAGATTGTAGGCTGACTTCTCACGAGTCCTTGGTTCCAGTGGATGGGTAGACTGAATACCTGGCGCAAACGTCTGTATGTTAGTATATTGAACTGTTCTTTGGGTATCTTGGTGTCTGTGTTCATTACCAACTAGTAGGGGTAATAACCTCTTGGAAAGACGGGATGTGGACTCGTGTTTCCAAAGGTCTTACTTTACCTGAACTGAAAAAGTTAACTTCAAAAAATTCGAAGCTGTATTGCATGGATATGATTGCTTTTTTATGAGAGTAATTAGACATAATCCTATCAGAACAAATAAAAGGTGTTTTCAGTTGGCCTGTAAAATTCTATTCATCATAATCTTGTTTGGATTTGATTGATTAGACTTTTAGGGAAAATATGGATTGAATTTTGTGAATGTAGATGTATGTAGAA
Organism: Asparagus setaceus; assembly: GCA_012295165.1. Lineage (NCBI taxonomy): Eukaryota > Viridiplantae > Streptophyta > Magnoliopsida > Asparagales > Asparagaceae > Asparagus > Asparagus setaceus. The sequence continues at coordinate 28,727,337 of CM022706.1, forward strand.
GATTTTTTTTTCCATTTGATATTTGGAACGCCTTGACTTTTCTGTTCACACAGTATTGTTTTCTTTGCATGAATTAGCATATGGTTTTAGAAATCAGGTTTTACTTTCAGAATCAGATATTGATTTATTAATATATTTGCTTGTATGCAAGAAAGTTTTTTGTCGTCCTCATCTGTTGATAGTGATACACTTGATGTGGCATTCTAGTTTGGTTCTTTCGGAGAGCCGTTCCTTGATATGTTTTTTGGGAGAGCCTTCACTTATGAGGAAGAAATTCAAGTGTTTGTTGGTTTATTGATAGTGAGATTTGGAGTGAGAATCCGCCTGAAGCTTTGATATGTCATGATGTCAGTGAATGTAAAATAAATAAATTATATTACTGTTTTTCTTCTCGAAAGCAACATTCTTGGGGTAACGGGTTGGACATGCGATATTGAGAGAAGCATAAATGAGAGGTTTTTAGAATAATTTGCTCATTTTACATTTCCTTAATCTTTGTGTTTTGTGTTTTATCATGAATGTACACTTGGTTTTTACAGGGAGAGGGTGTATGACATCAAGGATATCAATCTTGAAGGCAAGTATAAAGATTGGCAGAAGAAATTACATCCTGATCTAGTTCATACAAAATCTGAGGTGAAGTAGTATTTATGAAATTTGTACACATGTTCTACATTTCAGTTATCAAGTTACTTATTTATTACTGGATCTATTTCTTCGATATAGAAGGAAAAATCTTTTGCTTCTGAACAGTCAGCTAGAGTGATTGATGCATATCGCACGCTTGGCAGACCATTGTCAAGGGCATTGTACCTCGTAAGTCTTTCTTCTTTTCAGTACATCTATGTGGTCTTTCATCTATATTGTTTGGTTAGTGCTCCATCGAGTTTTCTGGTCCACTGGATACTTCTGTTTCAGTTAACAAATTTGCACAAATTGTTTTTTCCATTAATTTATGTGGATCATTCTTTGAGATACTTAGATGTTTAGGGGTATGGCATAGTATGTTGTGGTTCGCATAGGACATGAAATTCTACCTAGCCTCTGGGTAGTTGCTCTCAAGTACCCAAGCAACATCATTGTCAAGTATATAGTCCAGAAAGAAGCGTGAAAATAGATTTTTTATGCAATAAGTGATGAGAAGATAGATTTTTGGGCAAAAAAACAGATCGCTTCTACCAATGTACTGATTGCAGTTTGCTGGTTGCTATGAGTTCTAAAAAGAGAGATTATGGAATAAAGGAAGAAAGTTTCAAGTGAATTTGAGTTAAAATTCAAATATACTCTTTCCATCTTTGGAAATTTATTCTCATTGGCTCTTGTTATTCACCGCAGGTCGGGTATGATGCATATGTAATGCCCACTAGCAAACATATAATCCTTTTACTTCTTTTGTACTGTTTTTTCAAACTAGGGGAAATTTTGAACTTCGAAGAGGTTGGTTGCGTGAGCTTGAAATGTATGACCAATAAGGTAGGTTTCCTACTTGCCAAATTATTTCTAGTTTTCCTTGGCCAAGGATTTTGCACCAATTTCTATGTTCTAGAATCCTTAACTAAGGATTTGACCAATTTCATATTGTGTGACAGTCAGTTATAAAATTGTCTAACCTTTCATGGATTCTTGTATTTAACAGTTGACCTAAATTTTAATAGGAAAAGTCTTAGATGGTAACCATGATGATGCTGTTTCATTCACGGGATACTGCACGAACTCTTTCCGTAGAATAAGGTTGGCTACAGAGTAGAGGCTCTCGGGAAGATTAAATATATTTCACAGTGAAATATCAAACCTCGTTTTAACATTTTGAGTTGCTCAAAGCTCCAAATTCCAACCAACGGAAATTACGGATGAGAGAGGGGGTTGCCATGTATCCTTCAAGGTCATTGTTGATTAGGTTAACCTACCCTATCAATCTTGTAGTTTATGCTCTTGCAACCGAGGAATCGACAAAATTCTCTCAGACCAAAAAAGGATATAAAGTTGCTATAAGAAATTGCAATGAATCCCAAGAGTCAATATCAGCGAAAGGACCAAGTAGAATGGATTTTTAGACGTAGTTCAAGTCAACTCATAATCCTGTCTACCTTGATTAGAATGGATTTTTAGAGGTAGTTCAAGTCAACTCACAATCCTGTCTACCTTGATTCAACATCCTAGGACTCCTTTTCTACACCAATGCTACTTGAATCAAGATCCTCTCTGATGATTAAGCTCCCATGTGTTCACTTATTCCCATGGAAGTAGGTGACACTTGCTGAACCCCATCAGGAACCCAGACAATTAAGACGACAATCTCTAGGCAAAACAATTATTAAGCTTCCTTGTCAGGTTGCGTACTTTGAAGCAACCGGTTACATCTCCAATCAGGACCAACCAAGGAAGTCAACTGTAACTATGATTTTAGGTATTCAGTAGGGGATTTCTAATCTTCTGTCCAGAACTGAACCTTTTCTTTGTCTTTTTTATTTTATTTTGTTAACTGATGGTTAACCTTTATCCTGTCTCAATGCATAACATTGGCTCTTTTCTAACAGAAAAGTAGGTGCTGCTAACCTGACCTGCCTCCAGTGCATAAAACTAGCCCTTTCCTAACAGAAAAGGAGGTGCTGCTAAACTTTGACATTATCTCTTTTAAATGCAGTAAGAAGGTATGTTGTTGTTGTTGGATTCTTACTGTACAGTGCATACAGTAGTGTTTGAGTGGAACCTCCACCATTGTCCTGATATACATTCATTAAACTTTAACGTCACTTGACTTTGAGCAAATGATGTGTTTGAAAGGGCTTGTCATGCAGTGTGTTGTTGAACAGAAGTTATGCTAAAGGTGAGGCCAGAAAGGGGCCATATCACAACATTTGTAGGATCATCGGAAAAAAAAAGATGTTTTTTTTGTTTTTTTTTTGGGGGGGGGGGGGGCAAGGGATATCTACATGGGACCCAGCTTTTCCCTGGTTGTTTCTGGGTGTGGCAAGTCTCTCTCAAGCCCATGATGGTTGGTGCGACATGGTTTTGTTCTACATAGTTTTCTTGGTTAAAATTTTCAAAATGGGTTTTCAGGGTAAATTGTGAGGGAACAACAAGAGGACGGTCTGAGAATTGAGGGCTTTATGATGCAATCTACTCAGCATCCAATCATGTTCTGAGTTACTGACTTTCTAACTTAAGAGTCACCTGTATATGCGTTTCCAAAGTGAATCTCTTTTATTATTGTTCATTTTGCTATTCTGGATAGGTATTCGGGATTTTAAGCAAGGTTACTTGAATATGACAAAATTACCTGACCACTGCCTCAAGGGCAACAAAGAGCTTCTATCTGGACTTTTGTAGTTCAGGACATGTTATAGTACAACTATCAATATTTATTCGTCATGCATTCCTCACTCTTCTTTGCGTCAAATAAATATCTATGTGATCTTTTTAGAACAGAGTTTTTTGGGGGTAATTTTTAATGTTTATTTGTTTCTAACAGCTGCAACTTGAAGGCGTGCATATTGATGAAGAAAAAACACTCACAGATATGGATTTGCTTGCCGAGGTAATATGCTACACTGGGTTGATAATTCAAAGCTGCAGAGACTGATGATCACTGTAAATTTGTCAGCTAAAGTTTCTGCTTCCACTTTGAATTACTTATTTCTCACTGTGCCTGATTGATGGGTATCATGAGTTTTCTTTACTGTCATCCTCTTCATTGCAACTCTGAAACTGTGTTGTTTGCAGATGATGGACATTAGAGAAGCAGTAGAAGAGGCCAGTGATTCTCAGGCACTTAAGAAGATCGAGTCTAAGGTTTTGGAATTTTTTTTTGTCTTCCTGGGGAATGCATGTGTGCACCAATTATATTTATTAGCCCTTTTAACTTATTTCCTTGTTCTTCCATACTTCTAATTTAGATTCGAATGAAGCTTGAAGCCTCATCCGAATCCTTTCGCGAAGCATACAAGAAACATGACTATGATGCTGCCATTGCTGCCACTGAGCGAATGAGATACTACGAGCGCGCAATTGAGGAAATTGTAAAGAAGACCTAAATATCCTGACCAGAGTGTCAACTTAATATTGCTTCAATTAACTTATTGGTCGCAATAATCATGCCATTTAATGTACTCATGTCCCAGACCATCCCATGGTCTTATCTGGGTGATGCCTCAGTCAATAAAAACTTGTATCGAGCTCTTTTGTACAAATAAGTCGTATATAAGTGTTTTTGTTAGTCGTATTTATTTTTGTAGATCAAATCTGAAGTAAGGAATCCTACTGTGATGATTGCTAACAAGGAAAAGCTTTGATGAGCTTTGTAAGCATTTATTATTATTATTAAGGTTCTGAATTGGCTAGAATTACTTTAAAGAGTTTCAAAGTTAAAGCAGGGTTGCATAGTGAGCATGGGGGCTTGAGAAGGCCAGATGTCAAAATTTTCATGCTGTATAGCGAGTAAAATTAGTTGGTATTTGCTATCGACTGAATCACTCAACAGTGACAAATATTTGTTGGTTGATAAATCATACGTAGAGAACAATCATATATCAGAGATTTGCTCTTCATTTTCTATGAATCACAAATATCTCTAGCATTTCAAATAAAATACAGAGTGCAGAGGGATTATAAAAGATCTCAGTTTATGGCATGCCCAAGAAGCTTGGAGTACAATATATTTTAGTTAACAAACCTTGTGTCCACAATATAAACCTACAAAAGGAGACCAGAAAAAGACCATCCCAGAACAATTCAGGTGATTTTACTCATCAAAGAATACCAATAAAAAAATGAAATAATATAAAATAATCTTATTAACTTAATATGAGACCATCCTTTGTCTCTTCAAATTCCATTTTGTTTGAAGTACAGAATGAGCTAAATATTGCTTCCCTTCCCTATTCAATCCATGGAACACTGTCCTAAAATTAACTGCACTGGGGATAATCCCTCTGCTCAACATTTCATGTATAAGTTTCAATCCATCCTCAGACTTCCCAGCTTTACACAAACAAGAAATGAACATAGAATAAGTCTCAAAATCAGGCAACAATCCTTTAAGTTTCAACTTACCAAATACATCCCAAGCATCCGAAACCATCCCGATATTCATATATCCACGAATCATCGCTGAATAAGTAACAAGAGTTGGCTCTATACCATCCTCTGTTATCTTATTGAATATTTCCAGTGCCTTTTCTATCTGCTTCTCTCTACAAAAATGAACGATAAATGATGTTTGTATGTGAACTGATTGATTAATACCTGCTCTTCGCATTGCTTCCACTTGGTCAAATGCTTCATTCAATTTCCCCTTTCTCAATAGAGCATGAACAATACTTCCATAAATAAACTGATCAATTGTGCACCCATCATTCTCCATTGCCTTGGCATCTAAAAGAGCTTCTTCTACTTCTCCAGCTCGGCATAAACCCTTAACAAGCAATGAGTAACCGAGCTGCTTTGTGAATCCTTTCTTGATTAAAGATTTAATACATCTCCTGGCATCTATAAGCTTCCCTGATTCACATAAAGAAGAGAGATAGATATCTATTGTTTCTCTATCTGGCATGAATCCTTCATGAACCATCTCTTCAAATATTTTCTTCGCTTCTTCCAACTTTCGCCCTTTCTTTCCACATAGAAACACAATTAAGTATTTGAAAGTGCTAGCATTTGGTTGAAATCCTTCATGTTTCATTTCTCTGAAAGTTTTTAGAGCAATCTCAGTGAGACCGGCTTGACCATATTGAGATATCATAATGATCCATGTGTTTGCTGTTATTGAGCAGCGGTTCCTCTTCATTTCTCTGTAGAGTTCTCTCATATGCCTGAAATCTTTTGCACTGCCTGAAATTTTGATAGCCAAATTGTATGTCTCGGTTGTGTGCCTGATTTCTTTCCTTAGCCAGGAGAAGAATTTTAGAGAAGCATGGCCATGTCTCTGGCAACTATTAAGAACTGCCACTACAAGTTCAGGGGTGAAATGAATAGCACTTTTCTCGAGAATTTCTTCTATAGAATTCCAATCAGTAGAAGAGGATAAAATTCTGCACAATTCTTTAAGATCTTCGTCCTTGTACTCCTTAGGTTTTAAACTCTCCTCATTGGATGAGTAATTTTTCACATCATGCTCTCTTTGGATGGGCTTATCATCAATTGATTGATATACCCTTTTAGCTTGTAGGCTATTACTGAATTCGAAAGATTTAGACATCTCTTTGACAATATTTGCCTTCTCTATTTCACCAATTCTCGTAAGAGATGAAACAACAAAATCACAAATATCATCAGTTGGGTTTAAGTTAGTAGCTACCATTTCATTCAGAAGCTTCAAAATGTCATCAGGCTTTGATGCTTTACAAAGTTCTTTGGAGAAAACCGAGTAGGCTTTTAAAGTAGGGTATATACCTTTCTTCTTCATGCTCTCAAAAACCTCCCAAGCTTCAGAAACACAATTATGCTGAACGTGGCCAGCAATCATAGCTGTGGTTGCTACAACATCTGGTTTTATGCCATTTTCAATCATCTCCTCATAAATTTCACATGCTTTGTTATATTCATTTGACCTAAAGAGATGCTGGATTATTTGCGTATAGGTTGAGACCAAGGGAACACATTTGAATTCTCTCATATCATGCAACAAAGTTAGGGCCTTTAAAATATTGCCATTTCTCAATAACCCATCAATGAGAAAGCTGTAAATTTTACTGTCAAGTGGTGAATGCTGTTTTATACTGTCTACAACTTTCATAGCTTCATCCATTCTGCTTGCCCTACAAAGCCCTTTCAGTAAGATTTCTGAAGCCTTTGAATCAATCACCACATTTTTCCTTTTTGTTTCCTCCAAAAGTGCTTGCGCTTCATCGGTCTTTCCTGAAACACAAAAACTTCTCAAGATACGAGTATAACCCTCATTCTCTGAGACCTTCATACTCTTAATCAAATCATCTCCAACCCCTCGAGCACCAGCTATATCCCCTGACCTACAAAGACAATTCATAAGCAACTCATAGAGTTTAATATCAACAACTTCAATATTTCTAGACTTCATTTCATTGTAAAACTCCATCGCAAGCTCACTTTTCCCTACATTGACCAGAGCCCGAATAATTGCTTCATAAGCGTCACTATCAAGTTTGCAACCCGATTTTCTCATTTCCTCAAAAGAACTCAAAGCTTCGCTTATCTTCTTCGCCTTTCCATAACACGAAATGAGAATGGTCCAAGTCTTTATACTCTTCAAACAAGACTCCTCATTCATTTCGCCCGCCAATTTCTCAACCAAGTCAATATCTCCAGAATCTCCGGCTATATAAATCATCGCATTGTATGTCTCTGTGGTGTGACGAAACCCGGATTGGAGCTTGACCCAGTTGAAGAACCTAAGAGCCAAATGACCAACTTTGAAGCATCTCTTCAGCACTTTCTCCACAATCTCGGCACTCAATTCAACACCCATTTCATCCAACCTCTGCTCTATGGGAATTTGGGTATCTTCAGAGCGTAAAACCTCAGTGATCTTATGAACAATTGGGCTAACATCAACCAAACTTGAACTGTCCACATGGGCTTTTTCTAATTGATTGGAATTTGGAAGACTTGAACTCTCTCGGGCAATTTGACAAACAGTTGGAGTGCTTACTTGGCTGCTTGGATTGCTGACCCTTGCTTCGTTAGAGAAAGAGAATGCAGGGTCTTCAGAGCCAACCAGCTCTGTAATCCTCTGGAAAAAGGAAGGAGAGGGGTTTTTAGAGTTGGGTTTTTTGGAGCCTGAGCTTTTGCGAGGGTGTGAGCGTTTGTTTGAGGATTTGGGACGAGAAGAGAGATGAGAGGAATGGATCTTGATGGGATTATTGTGTGGTTTGAAATTTGAAGAGAAGAATTTGGGAATTCTCATTTCTTGAGTTGGAGCAGGAGAGAGTCTGCTGTCTGTAAGTCAGCCGAAGCATCGAGTTCAATTCAACTCAAGTTGATGGAAACTTCGATTTACCCTAATAACTTTGCTTTTTAAACTGTAAATTGTGGATAAATGTCTCTTATTTATGACTTTGGTACTTTAGTAAATAACTTGGGTCTTATTAAAAAAAAAAAGGCTAAATTATCATATTGGTATTTTTTTTTTATAAACCCTTCTTATCAATTTGATATTTTTTTTCCTGACGTTTCGATATTTTTTTTATGTACCAAATATGCAATTAGACCCACAATTTCGCTGCCGGTGAAAAAAAGCCACAGGACCTCTTTTCTCTGAGCAGTTTTTCGTCTCTCAAGATTTTTCTTTACTTTATTTGAAAATAATATCGTACATTCCTCTTATTTGTCTAAATTTTATTTTATTGTACTGAATTTAACATTTTTACATAAGCTTGGATACTGTTATTATCCTTACATACTAATGTGCCAAATAAAATTCTACTACTTTTCTAGTGAATAAGATAGCAGCATCGCGTGAGGTTTCACAGCTTTTTTCACTGATGGCAAAGTTTTGGGTTTAATTGTACAGTCAGCTTAAAGAAAATACTAAAACGTCAGAGCTAGGAGAACACAAAATAATAATACCGGACTAGTAAGAGGGGTGTACTAAAAATACCAATATGATAACTAGGCCTTAAGGGAATGACTGGGCTTACAAGTCTCGGCCCATCGGGAGAAATCAGCCTACTTTGGATAAAGCCTACATTGGATCAGGCCTACATTAGTCCAACTCATAACCCGACCCACCAAAACCCGCTCTATAATCCTCTTTCGCTCTTATTCATTTCTCAGTGGATTGCGCCTCAAGAAATTTTCCGATCAAGAGAAGGATCGAGGGAGGGAGAGAAAAATGGGGTGGAAATGGGAAGACGAAGGCGACGGCGAGCCATCGAATTCGATCTCGATATCATCACTAAAAAGAAAAGGATTTGGGGATCTCGTAAACCCTAACCCTAGGGATTCGATGGAGGAGCACTGCTCAACGAGGAGGATCGTGAGATCGAGCTGCAGGACCGAGGAGGTGGAGCCCGGTCGATTCGTTAGGAAGTGCCATAAGACTGAAGAAATCCTTAGGGATTGTCTTGGGAGGTACTGAATTTGCTCTAATTTTTTGTTATCTTAGTAGTTTTTATTGTTTTTCTGCTTTCAGTTGTAACCCTAGGGTTTCTATTGGGTCATGATTCTTGAATCTGTGCTTTTATGTGTCTATTTTTGTTTTCTAAACCGTAACACAACGATAAATTTGGGGGTGCTTTTTCCTTCGAATATATGATAATTAAATATTTAATTCTATTTTGAGAATCAATATTTGAAGGGGAATTTTAAAGGAATTGAAAGACAAGGTCATGTTAATAATATGGGTTAATTACGGCAGCCCCCCTTAACTTTGGGGGACTCGCACTAAACTCCTCTCAACTATTCCACTAGACCCCCTGAACTTTAGGAGCTATTGCTTATTGTATGTAACCCCATAAACTCTTTCATTCCACTAAATTTCACATGAAAATTGCTCATTTAATCTCCAAATTAGCACCATTGACTCTAACATCTCACATCTCATGTGGCAAGCTTGTGCGAAAAAAATGAAAATAACCCTGCAGCAAGGTTATCGATAGCGGATAGCATCGCTTAGCGGTCAGGTACCGTTAAGGCTATTTGGGCATATAGTGTCCAAATTGCAGCAAATAATGCATAGTCAAATAGCGGTCAAATTTAAATATATTTAAATATTCTTAAAAAAAGAAAAACTACAGAAAAATCTAAAAATTCTACAAATACATATTTGATGATTTATAGATATCTAAGCATGAAATAGATGTGTAACAATTGCATAATATTAACAAAGTACTATAAAGAATAAAAAGCGTACTTGTTTATCAAAAGACCGTTATTTGTCCAATTCCTTCAACTTTCAAGTCTCTAATACAAAAATTCTCAACAATAGAAAAGCATTATTTAGTAACACCATCATTATATTAACTATTCAAAACTTGATGTAAAAATAAAATCTTCGAGCATAGATAAATGAGCAAAGCAATATAATGTCATGATAGATAATAACAATCTATAGAGGGAGAGAACCGGAGAGAGGGAGAGAACCGGCAACTAGGGTTTTTTCTCTTTTGTCAAAGACGGGGGGAGGGGGGGGGAGAAAAAAAAGGAGATATGATAGGGTTTTAATGATAAAACGGGTCGGGTAGAATATAAAAGGTATCTACCACATAAAAGCCTGTTTTATCAGCGCTTTTAACCATTAAAAACCGCTATGGCGCGCAATCACGAGCAAATAGCGGTTTTGACTGCTATTTGCTACCGCTTTCACTGGTAGCGTAGTGGTAGCTAGCGCTAACGCTATGAAAACCGCTATAGTGGCGCTATGCACCGCTATTTACAACAATGCCCTTTAGCCACAAAAAGTTACTTATTTTTCCTTTTTAATAAAACGGGTAAGGAATTTTTGTCCATTTCTTGGCATGTGCTTACCCAGCGACACGTTAGAGTTGATGAGATGAGGGTTGATGATATGAGGATAAAATGAGAAATTTTCATGTAAGATTTAGTGGAATAAAAAGATCAGGGGGGTTATATGCCTAAATTTTTTTTGGGGGGAGGGGTGGTTAGTGGAGCAAAAAAAGTTGAGGGGGTTAGTGAAACTCCCCCAAAGTTCAGGGGTGTTGTCTATAATTAACCCTAATAATATCCAGTGTCTTCAGTATTTGCATCACATGATTGGAACTAGAAAAAATTCTCAATTGGACGCAGGAATGTAGTTGACATCTCTGCACAAATAGTAGAATGTCGAGAGAGATAACTACAGCAACCAAATGACCCTTTCCAAAGATATGAATTTCAAGCTGCATTCTGAGTTTTCAATTGAAGAATGATGTGTAGTTCCAGTTAGAGTTGTGTAGCTTTTTTGGTTGATAGTGACCCTTTTAGGGTATTTCTCTTTTGTAGCATGATCGATGGGCTCTGTCCTATTACTAATTTGGGTGTAAGGCAAATTCTTTAACTTAGTCCTTACTAAGAGTGATTTTTTCTGTAAGCCCCCTAGTTGAAATAAATTCCATGTTTTATCAAACAAGTGTTAAGTTAGGTTTGAGCCAATTTCATTTTTACCTTTTTGCCAACCATGTAAATATGAAATGGTGTGTGATGAAACCACCCACGCACACCTTAAATGGCACACAACTGAAGAGACAGCTAGATGTGCAAGACTGAATGTAGATTCACGGTAACAAAACTTAAGGTTGCATAGAACTTAGCTTGTCATATTCATGTACATATTTTAATTTTTATACTTTTATTTATAATGTATTTTTCAATGAATATAGATATAGCTATACCTGTATGGCCATGACACACTAAGTAAGCACTCTTATTCCCTTAAAATATGGAATTGATTTCTAAGTAGAAGCTGTTAAATTTGCAGTTTAGTTCTCATATAAAAACTACTTAAGCCATTTTATTTACTATTTAGTTCTTGTATAAATTGCATTAAGACCACTACTTAAACGAAAAAAGAAATCCGCCTAGGTGCCAGTCCGGTGCCTAAGCTTTCTATAACATTGGCATTTACTATCAATTATTAAAAAATAAAAATTAGGAAAATTGTCTAGACCCCGCCTAGGCTCTAGGCGTCAGGTTCAATACCTAAGCCGCTTAGTGCTTTCTATAACCTTGTTCATATGACATAATTTGTGAAAACTAGTTCAATAATTGTATCATTAAGAAATTATATATTTGTAATTGTATTATGGAATCATGGGAGCTCGATGTGAAGAGATGGCACTCATTTCTCCTCACTTTATTGAATTTCCTCATATATGTGCAGTTTATTATACATGCTTTGTGATTCGTGGATATGTAAATTTGTTAAATTGCACCATGTCCTATACCTTAACAGCTTACTGTGAGTTGGTTGTGGAATTACATCAAAGGAGCAAATATATAAATAATCGACATCCTTCAATATTAGTGATTTTTTTAGCATGATCTTTTTTAATGGAATACATCCTTCAAATTTAATCAGTCTTTGGTCTTGCGAATCCTATGATACAATCCATCTGAACTCCTAATGATGGTTTACATGCGACAATGTGTGTGTGTGTATAGTGGCAGAGCAAGAATTTCGGCAAGGGGGTCCAAAAAAAGGTTAAACTCTCATCTCTGAAATAAGAAGATATTTAACCTCTTTTAAGAAATTGTTTCATAATTGATTCACTATGTTAGTCCTTAAATCTTTCATATTTTGAAATTAGTCCCTCAAATGATGGAAATTGCTATTAGGCCCCTCAAAATTTGACTTATTTTTAGATTAGTTCCTCCATTGAAGAATATAAATAGCGTTTGGAGAGATTAAATTTGAAAAAAAATTATGAGAATTGAAAGAGCTAATAGTCAAAATTTAAATGTCGGATGTTGGGTTCATGTCGGATGGCTAAAATTCATGTCGAATAGCGAAAATCGGGGATATATTGGGGTACATGCAAAAAATATCAGATTGTCATATCGGATGGTGTGCATATATGTGTAATATAATATCATAAATGGAATCTAAACATACTTAATAAATTCTATTGCTTAAACATATAAAAAAGTAAGGAGAGAGAAGACCGATGTTGGCGGTTAAGGAGAGAAGACCGGTGCGATGTTGATGTCGAAGGAACAGAGAGAGAAGCGGAGCGGCAGAAATGAGTCTTGGTCCTCTTTTTACCCTAACTATCGAGTTTTGTCTTTGGAAGCAATAGCAAGTCAATCGGGTTTGGGTTTTGTATTATAAACTCAAATCTGATTAGAGAAAACATTAAAAAAAAAAAGAAAAGAAAACACCATATCGGCTGATTTTTCAGATTGAAAAGTCAGATATAGCCGACATGTCCTCCGGTATATATGACATGAACCATGAAAATATAATACGCCTTAAAAAGCTCCATATTGTGTCGGTTGGCCCCTGAAGTCGATATGTCAGCCACCATGTCCGACATGACGGTCGACATTTAAAACACTGCTAATAGTCCACAACAATATATTTTACTTATAATCCCTCCAATTGCTACTTCTACTCGTGATTGGAGTGATTAATTTCAAACTAATTTAAGAATTGAGGAACGTATAGGAACATTTGAGGGGTTAATTTCAAAATAACATTAGGGTTAATTTCAAAATAACCTTAGAATTGAGACACCTAATAGCAGTTTCCATGATTTGAGGGACCAATTTCAAAATATGAAATGTTTAAGTGACCAATATGGAAAAAATCCCAATATCTACCATATGATTTGTATTATTGGGGCAGGGCCCTATCATGCCATCGGCTTCGACCTATATATATGGAGGAACTTGATACCATGCACAAGTTTTTGTGCTTAGTAGTGAGGTGACACAATCTCATCCACTCATTCATATAGGGGACCACATTCACATGGGTTAGAGAGTTGATATGAATGTGCCACCTCACTACAAAGCACAAAATTTGTGCTTGATACCAAGTTCCTATATTTTTCTATTATATATATATATATATATATATATATATATATATATATATATATATAGCAAATCTCCTATAAACTTAAGTTTATAGGGAATAGTCATGCACCAACTTTTCTATCCATTGATGTTGCATTGGGATCCATGAAAGATATGAAGCCCATTTTGAGATTTGTGCATCTCTTGATGGCACAAATCTAGAGGCAACATCAATGGATAAAAAGTTGGTGTATACTATTCCCTATAAACTTAAGTTTATAGGAGATTTTCTCTCTCTCTCTATATATATATATATATATATATATATATATATATATATATATATATATATATATAGCCTAAGAATCTTTTTGTTTCCTTTAGTTGAGCTGGCATGCATAATGTTAATTAAATTCCAGAGTCCTCATTAAATATTCAAAAGAAACAACGAAAAAAGAAGAACATGTTGTATGTCGACTAGTTTTTCAGATTTGGTTACTTGTATATGACATATTCAAGAGACGAATGATAAAAATCTCAAAATATTGTTATTGTGATTGTTGTTCTTATGATAAAAGCCATCAAGGGAATTTATGGTACTTACCCCATGGCTTATTAGATTTTGGTGTTGCGCGGTCTCCTGCATTTTGGTCTTCGTTATCTGCAAACCTTGTTACTTTCAGTTTTCTTTAAACTAAACTTCATATTCCGCTATCTATAGTAAATTTTAAAAAGCAACTGCACAGGGTGTAGGAGGGAGGCTTAAATTATTTCCCTTGAATTAATTAATTAGTTATCACCAAAATGCAACTTCTTATGCATACCTTGCAGCTTTTAAGCCACTACAAACAAGAGATATGTTCAACAGAAGAAAAGGGTAGAAGTAAGTCTTGAGTGCTATTTCTAACCTCAACTATTCTAGCTCAACAACACGCGCACCAACACACAAGCCCCTTTCCCTCCTCCTTCTCCTCCTCCTCCAATGATATATTTACTTCGATTATTTATTCATTATTGATGTGAACCATATTGATGCCATCCATGCTTATTACTGTCCTTTAATGGTTTATTCCTTAGTTAGATTATTCTTTTACCTGGTTATTTCTAAAAAGGAAGCTTGTAGATTTTGATTTTCAAGGGAGTGACTGAAATTTAGTAATCGTGAAAGCTTTCTAATGAAAGTTGCTGGGAAATTTTTTTTTGGATTACTTACATTCATGCACCTTGAGATATGGTGTAATTACACGTACCTTGAGATATAGTGTAATTACACGGGTGGCCCTGGAGTCTATGTATCTACACAGCTTCATTGAGATTACTGATTATATCTACATGTGTGATCCTGAGAAGGAAGAATTAAACAGACTCCAAGGGCACCCGTGTAATGACAATTTGTAATCTCAGAGTTACCAGTGTAGATACGCAAACGCTAAGGTCACACGTCTAAGTACACCATATCTCAGGGTACCTGAATGTAATTAATCCTTCTTTTGTAGGTCTTTTTGTAGCATACTCAATAACAAGAAATGTTGTACTTAATTTTTTTTTTCTCCAGATACAAGTATAGGAAGACACCTTTGGTTGGCACCTAAATAGTCAGGCTAAAAGTTCATGTGATATGAACACTTCCTCTTCTATATCATGGTCCTGTGTTCTATTGTTCAAATGACTGTCCATTGAGCAGCCACTTGATGCATGGTTAGAGGTATGAAAATTGCATGTTTTGTAATACCCGTTGCATTCATGGCATGTAAATCGCTGATCACCCTAGCATTTTAAGGCATATTGATCATAATGAACAATATGGATTGAGATGTTCCAACTTCCTAGTTGATTTTAGTCCAGACTCTTTACGTAGATACTGAAGGAACAGTGGAGCAAACTTAGGAACCCTGTTCCAAAATACTTGGATGCAATCCTTGGAGCTTGTTTAAAGGCGCATTCAGTTTCCTGTAGATACTTTATCATCTTACTCTTTGTCTAGATCTTTCATATCTTAGCTAATTTGTAAGTCTATTATGGGTAGCATGAACTTGATTACCATAGCTGTATAGCTAGAAAAGAGCAGATCCATTTACCATTATCTGTTATTGGTATTAGCCACATCATCTGTAGTCTCCTTGCCTATATATTTGGCATCAACTTGTAAAGGGATGTTGTCAGACTGACAAATACTTGTAAAAATGGTGCTACTAATAGCTGTAACATGATAATGATAGTGTTGCAGCTCTGTACTATTGTCAGTCTATTGAAATCCAATTCGTCTTTGGTCTTAACTGGACGGTCTTGGAGGCAATTTATTTTGCAGTGCTGATATAATCACCTGTCAAGTCAGAACCAATACTCAACCTTGATGCCGGAACTTGATTTTAGTGATAGCATGTGAGTATGCTGATATTATCTCTGGGACGGTACAAGTATTGTGGATAGGATGATACCCTCTGAAAGCAGGCATCATGGCGACCTTTCATGAATAGATTTAAATTTCATCGATATTTAATGAATTCACATTCTAACTTGATGATGCGAGTTAAAGGAGTATCCATGATTCCATCAATTCCAGAACATTTTTGACAAGCCTATAGATATTATTTGTTTATGTTGCAACAGGTTTTTAAAATGTACATCATTGACCAACTAGGTTTTATTTTTATAGAATGTTAAAAGTGATCAACTTAAGAATCTTCATGCTTCTCGCATATTAGAACTTTAATTGTTAATGTGTAACCATATCATAGATTCCGAACATTAACATTCCGTGAGAACTTTAATTGTTAATATGTTACCGTATCATAGACTTGGAACATTAACAATTCATGACATATGTATATATGGATTTTGCTTCTAATTGCATGTTATATTGGCAAGTCCATCAAATAACATTAGGTTGTTCAGAAGTGAGCGAGTCTGGTGACCTTTGATCTTAAAAGAAGGTTATGATTATTCTGATCAAATTATTTGAAAGATCTAGCTATTTATGTTCTTCCAAGCTCACCTAGACCCATGGCATTTGGCACAAGATGGTCTGATCGAGTTGTTGAAACCAGTTGTTTACTCTTTTCCAACACATTCTTCAATGGTGTGTTTGATATCTATGGGAGCAATTTGAGGAATTGAAATTTTCAAGAGCTTTTAGTGATTACAGTCTCTCTTTTCCTCTTAAGACCTGTAGAAGTCGTGGAATCTAAAACCGAGCGCACTGAGGAGGATGTTACAGATGAAGTAACCAGCGGCAGGCACTCTTTCGAGTCATCAGGAATTGTGCCTTTCAATTTTCCTGGGCTCCGCAGCGATATCGACTCCATTGAGCGAGGCTTGTTCGGTGGCCTGAATCAGTTCCTGGAGGCAGCTGAAGAGATGGCCAACGGAATCTTCGGATCTTTCAACATCCCCAGTCGCCGCAATGGAGAAACTTCACCATTTGGTAGATCTTTCCCTGCAGAGAAGCAGTATGAAAGAGATGGTTCTAAGCAAAAGGATGATCCTTATTCTGAGCTGACTGGAGAGGTTACAGATGTGTAACTTTCCCAAATTTCAAGATGTTGTCATTGATATGAACCATATGGTGTCAGATATGCAAGTATGTTATAACTGTTAATGGTATAAAGTATGTTACTATGTTACTGTTCAAAGTTTTGCTGACAGATCGTATAACTATGTGTAGAGTATGCTGACACATGGGCTGTTGGTTCAAGGATCTTGATAATATCATGTTCAATCAAATATTTGTACTATGATATCCAATCCAGCGCATCCTTGTTGGCGTTCATGAGTTAATTTTACATACCGAGTTTAGACTGCTGTGAGGTTAGCTGGCTTGTTAGCTAGGGATTTAAGTGATCAATTTTAGGTACTTTTGGAGTGCTAAAGGTTCAGTTGGTAGTCTAGCAAATCTCATTTAGAATCTTGATAATTTGCCATTGCACGTAGGTCTATTTGCATTGCTCTATTTTTTTATTTTTATTTTTTCCATTTATTTCTTGTGAGCGTCTTCAGAACGTGTGCGCAACTTACGATTTCTGTTGGACTTCGAATCTAATAGAACAATGGATTTTATGTGCTGGATATTGACGATAATTATCTGTTCATATTTAACTTATTGAAAACTGTGATAAATTATTATTATTATTATTATTTCGGAGAAGCAAGTCTATGCGTTTATATGAACCATACTCTAATGTTTTGGATACCGTGAACTTGAGTTTTTAGTTTAGCTATTACATTACCAATTTAGATTTCATCAATTCATTTGATTTCATTATTCAAAGCTGAAACATAAGTTGACACTTGTAATAATAGAAAAATGATGATTCACTAAAATTTAAATTTTAATGATACCCTTTCTAGTCGCTACCGAGATATTTTGGAAATGCCTAAAAATTATAATATGATCACTGTGATTGATTCAAAGAGGTGGAAGTCTCTATTTCATTGTAGCAGGGGATTTTCAACGCCATTAACTCTCCACTGCTTTAACATTATAAAGTCGTTGAAAACATCCCCTGTCCAATGGATTCCCTGCCCTCAGCTTACAAATGCGCATAGTTTCCTACTTACGTTTCTTTTGTCTTCGGGGTTAAAAATTAAATAATCTGTTCCTTTCGGCTTTTGTTTTAAGTTCTCAACCGTGACAATCAAATTTATGTACGAATGCACAACAATTAACTGAGTCTAGAGTTGAATTATTATTTATATCAATCAAAGTGCACCGATGCCTCCGAGGCTAGACTAAGTAAATGTAATATCCCAAAAACGAAAAAATGACCGAAGAAACTTATGTTCATGGAGGCCAGGATCAGTTTGATATTGATTTTTTACTATGCTTTTTAAGAAACAGTCAATATTGATGTTTGATAACTTTTTATCGTGCTTCTTAAAATTGTTGCTTCTTCTTCTTCTTCTTCTTCTTTTTAAAGCAAAATTATTACTTATTTTAAGAGCGGTTTTAGAAGCAACTTGACAATGCTTTTAAAATTTGTTTTTATTTTTGTAGTTTTTATACCATATTTATGCTTTACCTTTGACAACATTACCTTATTTGTCCTAAAATATTTGTTAATATTTATAAACGAAGTTTCATCTATCTTGAACATTTTCACTTATGATGGTCATTATGGTATATAATTGCCAAACGACTATTTTCAGCAGCCTTATATAAATTACTTTATAAGTCTGTATCTATGAGCAACTTATTATATGATTCATCAATATCAAACCAGCCCCAAATATTCTCTTGGTGCGGAAACTAACTCGTCTATTTCATTAAACAGGAGACAATATGAAATAAACAAGAATCCGTGGAATAACATGACAGAACATCACAATCAAATAAAAGGGTAGGCTAATTTATCAATGTTAAATAAATAGTATAGGTGATGTTTCCCAATCCGAATATCATATCCAAAGATGAATTAGTCTAGTTCTCACTAGTGACCAAGTCCTATAAGTACATCAAATTAAGAGCAATAACAAGTTTAACAAACTCAAAAATAATCATTCATGAAATCTATTTTAAAAAATTCTGGTAGTGGTCTAGTGATGACCAAAGAAACAAGGAAAGCATCAACAAACCGCCCATGTTCATACAAGTATATACCAAGTCAAAACTGTGAAGAAACTTCCTTATCCTTTCGTTTTGTTGCTATTTGCTACACAAGTTAATATAGGCCGGCATTGCCGGCACAAATCATGGGTGGGCTTATCACACTTGTTGGATCCATATTTTCATTCCTAAATTGGGGTAATTATTTTATTTTATTTCATTAAAGAGTGTATAATGTTACATGATACATTTCAAATCAACACTAGGAACATAAATTCTATCAGAACATCTCGCATGTGAGATTGAGCCACACAAAAAGAACTAAGGGACGGTTTCGAAATTTTCAGTTTTATTGTATGGTCAGAACAATAAGCTCGCTTGAAGGTTGTTATGACAAAATACATATTCTATTTGAAACAGATTGAATCACCCACATTTAAATTGTGTAAAAATGTTTTTCAATCAATAAATAAGTCGGATTAAAAGAAAAACAGATTACGAGTGAAGTAAATGATCTCTTTTTCTTGTAAAGACTATTTTCACTCATCATCTAAAGTATTTTTTTCACTCGAAACTTCTCGTAGGTCTCCAGGCGGATCTGTTATACGCTTCTAAAATGACGAGAATGTGAAAATTGTGGTGGAATACCGCATGTTGTTTAAGAAATTTTTTTCACTCAATAATTTTTTTAGAGATTTGTAAATTATATGTAGGGGGGCGAGGTAAGTTAAGTTATAGGGGTTGGTCAACCCCATAATTTAGGGGGGTTAAGTGAGATAAACAAAATCCAGAGGGTTATGTGCAACATCCCCTAAAGTTCAGGTGCGTTTTGTGAAATTAACCCTTTCAAGTTCATAAATAAAATTATAATAGGCAGCAATTCACTTACTAAATAGAGGATTAAAATGTAAAGATTCATGATTGGGTTTTGTTAACCATTGCTCTAAGGGCAACGGTTAAGGATGAGAAAGAGAGAGATGAGGATGGGTAAGATCCTATGTTTCCCGCTAACTCTATTTCTTCTATATCACCTCTCTTTCTTGATTGCCTAATGGCTAGCGAGACACAGTTAAAAAGGTCACGCTTTTGATTTGTTTGACAAATTTTTGGAAATTAGGAAAACCTTGGGCTTTAAAAAAAAAATCAAATGAAACAAATCATGCTAGCAAAAAATAATAGTGAATGCTCAACTCTTGACAGAATCAGCGTCAATGTTATCAACTTGCAAAAGCAAGAAATGTGTTCACATTTTTGTGTCATGCATTCATGGTACTAGAGTATTAATAACATAATAAAGACATGCAAATGGATTAAGATTTCAGATTTGAATCTTATCCACTATCAAAAGTAATGCAAAACTATTACTTTAAATCCCTCTGTTTATTGTTCAATTAATGATTATGATTTGTCTTCTTAATTTAGTGTAAAATAGGAACAATTTGCAATTCATTAGAATAATATAAGGGTTGTGTTTTGAACGAATTACAATCATCCATACCATCCACAAAACAATCAATAATTTAAATTAGAAGAAGTGATCTTTCCACTACTTTTTGTTAGCAAAGAAAAGCAAATTCTTTATAATTCTGGATGCATGAAAATTTTCTTTTGCTCACACCTTTTTTATTAATAAAGAAAAATGCATTAAAATGCTACCAAAAATAGACCAAACACCTTCAAACGCGTCTATTTGACTTTATTTTCGGCGTCAAACTGGCTGTTATGCGCCTCTACAAGGCAGCCCCTCGAATTTACCATACTGCCCTTTTCCCCATTCGCGCCTGCACTCTCTCTTCAACCTGCTATTTATTAATCAATCTCTCTCTCCTTTTCTCGTTCTCTATTAAATATATAGTTGGAATTTTTCTGGGTTTTTGGTAAGTTTTTTTTAATTATGAGAACGCAGTTTGCCAACTACTTTTCTCTCTGATTCAATCTCCTTACACACAAAAGGAAGTTTTCATTTTTTTTCCAACACCTTTCTATATATTATACTCAATTCCATACATTTCCATATATAAAAAAAAAAATTCAATATTTAAGTCTCCATGTACACTTCAATTATCAAAACCCCATCGACTGTTTCTTTGAAATTTCCCACCCACCTCCTAATTTTCCTACCAAAGTTTCAATCTTTAATTCCTTCAACAAAGCCCTTGTCTTGAATCTAATGCAATCGTCGATCTTCAATCTCATCAGAGCTTAAAACAATCAAAATTCAATGGGTAACACCTGCGTTGGCCCAAGTATAGCCAAAAATGGCTTCTTTCAATCAGTTTCAGCCACTCTATGGCGAGCTCGATCACCCGAAGAAGAACCCGAATCCATTAACCCCAAGATCAACCCCAATGGCCCTGAAAACAGGCCCCCTGAACCCGTTAAGATCCCCGAACCAGACCCGAAACCCGTTATCCAGCCGCAACCTCCTACTGAAGAGCAAAGCCCAATCCCAAACCCTCCTCCTCCTGTAATCCCCCATAAGAGATCACCATTGCAAGTAAACAGAGTCTCAAGTGGAGGCAGGCAAAAGAATTCAGTCCTAAAGCACAAAACCCAAAACTTAAAGGACCTGTATTCCTTAGGAAAAAAGCTTGGAGCTGGCCAATTTGGTACTACTTACCTCTGCATTGAGAAGGAAACAGGCAAGGAATTTGCTTGCAAGTCAATCTTAAAGAGGAAATTGACATCCGAGGATGACATCGAAGATGTTAGAAGAGAGATTCAAATAATGCATCATTTATCGGGGAATCCAAACGTTATATCGATAAAAGGGGCTTATGAGGATGCAGTGGCTGTTCATGTTGTGATGGAGCTTTGTGCGGGTGGTGAGCTTTTTGATAGGATTGTGAAGAAAGGGCATTATACTGAGAGGAAAGCTGCAGAGCTTACTAGGGTTATTGTTGGAGTTGTTGAGGCTTGTCACTCTCTGGGGGTTATGCATAGAGATCTTAAGCCTGAGAACTTTCTGTTTGTTGATCGGAGTGAGGAGGCGGCGCTTAAGACTATTGATTTTGGGTTGTCTGTGTTCTTTAAGCCAGGTGAATTTCTAGTGTTTTCTTTGGTTCTCTTTTTTGAATTGCTCATATAGATTCACATGATTATTTTCTTTTATAGTGATTCTTGTTCTGATTAGATCTAATTGATTTGATTACCTTTCATAGATGCTATGAAGTGTTGTGAAAATACTTGTTTCTCCTGCTGTAATTACATTTTTTGTGCTAGAAACTCATTAGAATCAGCTGAATGGAAGTGATTTTATTTGTTAATTAACGTCCTGTTTGTAGTATTGAGCTTGTGATTTCTATAGGAGAGGATGCTGAGATTAATTATCTGTGGCTTTATCATTAACATTTTCGGTGTGCTTGTTTGATGACTCAATGTTTAAAATATTGCCACACATATGTAAGGTTTCATTTACAAAAAAGAAAATACTTTTCTAAACATAGCGTACATTTATTCGCGAACCTTCTTCAGGTGATCTTGGATTATGCATGAAGCAGAAATAAAGTTTTGGTGCATGACATATCTATGAATGTAGGGGCATATGCTTTCACAAGCAAATGCATCCATATACCGTCAAGGTTCAGAAGTTCATAATTGTGCTTTCTTCAGCACATATAGATGGTGGCATGGTGCATTATAAACCGTAGGCTTAATTTTGTCAGTAGTCTTTGATTATTTCTCAAATGAGGAAGTTAATGTTTTCATATAACAACTGGTAAAACAACGATAAGGGTCCTTGAGAATCTTTCGTAGTTGTATAACAATCTCAATAATCCTAAGTACCATGAAGTGGATAGTTCTCTTATCAGAATACAACCATATTTGATAAGCTTTTCGTTATTCAGTTTAATTTTATAGTAGTTACCTATTTATTTCAGGAGAAATATTCAATGATGTTGTTGGTAGCCCTTACTATGTTGCACCTGAAGTCCTAAAAAAGCGCTATGGACTGGAGGCAGATGTGTGGAGTGCCGGAGTAATTATTTACATCTTGCTTTGTGGTGTTCCTCCATTTTGGGCAGGTTTATTATATTATGCTTCCTATTAAAAGTTCATGATGTATTTTTAGCTCTTGATATAATCTTTTCATATTCACTGATAGTGATATGGTTTTGATTTTCTTTTAAATGCAGAAACTGAGCAAGGCATATTTGAAGAAGTTTTGACTGGCAAGCTTGATTTTGAGTCAGATCCATGGCCTAGTATCTCAACTAGTGCCAAAGATCTTGTAAGGAGAATGCTTGTTAGAGATCCGAAGAGTCGGTTGACTGCTCATGAAGTTCTATGTAAGTTCAATTATTGTCAAAAATATTTGATAAATGTAATTGAGAATTCAGTTTAACTTTGACGAAAACAATCAACTATATATTACTTTGTACTTAATTTGGTTTGCTATTTGATTTATTACAGGCCATCCTTGGGTTCAGGTTGGTGGTGTGGCACCTGATAAGCCTCTGGATTCTGCAGTTCTTTCTCGCTTGAAACAATTTTCTGCTATGAACAAGCTCAAAAAGATGGCTCTGAGAGTAAGTATTTGAAGCATAATTCAGAAAGCTTATATATATGTACATCGATAAATAGAAATGATTAATGATTATTATTTGTAAGTAACTGAGCTTTCAAGAAATGCATGACCTGAAATATTTTGTACTTGTAAGTAACTGAGATTTCAAGAAATGCGTGAACTGAAATATTTAGTACGTGTAAGTAACTGAGCTTTCAAGAAATGCCTAAACTGAAATATTTAGTACGTATAGAGAGGTCATGCTATTATCTAATATATTCATTTTCTTGATTACTTTGTTGAGAAAAAATAGGTTTCAATTGGTACAATTTACCTACATCAATTATTATTAGTGAATTTTATGGATAGCTCCATATCTTGGTACAATTTAACTACATTCAATTATTGTTAGTGATTGAAGTTTCCTTTTAAGATAATACATCGAGAAAGCTTACTTGTGGGAAAAAGAAAGCAATTAGAGGAAACTATTAGGATCAACTGAAATGCACATATACACATGCTAGATTAACATCCAGACAGAGGTTAATGAAGCTGTTTTTTTTAAGGTAATTGCTGAGAACCTTTCTGAGGATGAAATTGCTGGACTCAAGCAAATGTTCAAGATGATAGACACTGATAATAGTGGACAAATTACTTTCGACGAACTCAAGGTTGGATTAGAAAGAGTGGGCGCAAAACTTAAGGAGTCTG
Organism: Asparagus setaceus; assembly: GCA_012295165.1. NCBI lineage: Eukaryota > Viridiplantae > Streptophyta > Magnoliopsida > Asparagales > Asparagaceae > Asparagus > Asparagus setaceus. Next base: position 28,751,525 of record CM022706.1, read on the forward strand.
AAATTTATGCACTTATGCAAGCAGTAAGTATCTGTTCAAATTTAAATGCCAGCATATTGATTTCATGTTTGATCCTTTATTATTATATCATCCATATCTCAAATCTTTTTTCTAAATTGTTTGGTATAACTATGATGAGAGGCTATTTTCCACAATGTCATGATTGCAGAGTGTTTTCTTTTTATTTTATTTTATTTTTGGGTGGGTAAATTTCACAAAACTACCGTGAATAGCTAGGAGTTTTGTATAAAAATACTTGAAAAACTACTACTATTAGAGATATCTATCATAAACTTTTGAATCCAAATTTATCAATACTATTAGAAAAGTACCCGTGAATTAAATGTCATGGATGATTATTTATGTTTTAAAAACTGCCACGAACTTTCTTTTTATTGTCAGATAATTATTATGGTCTTTCAGGTATTATTTATGAAACTACCATATAGTTTTTGGATAGTATATGATATTTTTCTGCTTATTTGAAAGTTTAGTGTTTTTCTCTAATAAATAGTTTATGGTAATTTTGTACAAAACCTATAATAGTCCATGTTTCTTTTGTGAATTTTACCTTTGTTTATTTTCATGAACTTTTTCACCTATTCTTTACATCAAATTTGTCACAGACTTCTCTTTTTTTTTTCTTTTCCTTAGGCTGATGTTGATAACAGTGGCACAATAGATTACGGGGAGTTCATAGCTGCTACTCTACATCTAAACAAAATCGAAAGAGAAGACCATTTATTTGCAGCATTCTCTTATTTTGACAAAGACGGTAGTGGCTATATCACTCAAGATGAGCTACAACAAGCTTGCGAGGAGTTTGGTATCGAAGATGCTCAACTTGAAGAAATGATCCGAGATGTTGATCAAGACAACGTAATTAATCCTTTATCTCTATAAATTTTCTTAGTATTTAAAATGCAATTTCATGGGGTCAACCTTTTTCATTTATTTGTTTTTCAGGATGGACTCATAGATTATAATGAGTTTGTAGCGATGATGCAAAAAGGTAATGCAGTATTTGGAAAGAAAGGGCCACAGCAAAATTTCAGTTTTGGTTTACGAGACGCTCTAAAGCTCTAAGGGGTCTTTTTCTTCTTTTATTTTTCTTTTTATCATTACATGTAGATTTATGAGATTTTTAAAGATAACATGAGTTGTAAAGAATGGGAAGTGCTCTTAGAACTTAAAATTGTAAACAAAGTTATATTTGCATCCGACCTGTTCTTCCAGCTACTTTGATTATTGGAATCAAGTATAGAGAACAAATAATGCTCACAAAGGTTTTCATTAGCTATACAGAATCCCTCCTGTTTCAAGTTCCCAGAGGCATATAAAGGGAGCTAATTTTTCTTTTACTTTATCAATTATAAAGATGAAGATAATGTAGCAAAATTTTACTGACAGTTATAGGTCAACTTTAATTGTTTGTTTCTCTAAACTTGTCTACTGTAGTTGAGGTTTTTGCTGATGGCCAAAAGCTTTCTTGCAGCCACTGCAAATTTTTTTTTCTCGACAAGGGAACCATGTTCAAGGGCTACACTTTTTTTGGGTCCTCCACCAACGAAGCAAACCCAAGGTGTTGAGGCATAAAATCTATTTACTCTGCATTACAAGTTTGTTGTAGGTTTGCGTATCATACATGTAAGTGAACTATTTGACAAAGACACCTTCACAAGAACAAAAAATTCTGACAAAGATAAAGTTTTAGCTTTTGGCATAAATTTTAATTAGAGATAAACGAAAGAAATGATTACTATGACTACTTTGAAAAGAATTAATCCCAAAACCTGTCAAATTATCATCAGTTCGGATGCACTTGCGAATAAACTTGCAAACTATTTACAATGAAAATAAACATATGAGATTGAAGCAATGTGTATTTTTGCAGCCTATACGATCATCATTAACCGGCTAATGAAATTTTGAATTTGATATTTGTTGATGTTATGAATCAAACAGATAATATAATGTGAGTATGGGGTGGTTAAGGTCCTCTAACTCCTCCAGATGTCCGGTTCGGGAGTCTGCTGATGCTTCCTGCACATGGAAAGACTCGTAAGAGGACGGAGTTGGGTTCTTCGGTTGTTCTTCCGATGATCAAGTTAGTATATGATCTTGAGTGGGGAAGAAAATAATGAACTCAAAGTTCTTGATCTAGGTGAGCAAAGATTGCATACCTGTGTTGCAAACAGTCCCCCTCTTTATAGTAGCAATAGAGGGGTAGTTCTGTAATTTTGGTCGAGTATGGGCCGAGGCCGAAGTGTCATTGCTTTATTGTGTCGGTTGTTGAGTACGGAGTCACTTCGGCATTTAATGTGAAGTGATTGCGAGACGCAGCGACCGATGTGGTCCAATGTGTCATAAAGATCTTCGAGGACGAAGACATAATGGTTCTGATCGTGCATTTAATGAGATAGCGACCAGCTGCCAGTGGGGGGCCCGAGTTATGTTGTCGCCTTTCTACCTCATGTGGAGGGTCGAGAAGTACAGCCTTTCAAGTCGGCTTTGCGAGATGTCGGCCAAATAATCGGTCATGTAGGTCGCTTGTGGAGTCGACCTAGCGAGGAGGTCGACACGCACCGCCTTTTAGCCGGCCATGTGAGATGTCGACCCCTCGAGTCGTTCGAGCTAGGGACTAGTTATCTCAAAGCGGTGAACCGATTTGATTATGCTTTTAATGCGGGATACTTGTCTGCTACTGAGTGGAGATTATTATTTAGTAATTGAAGCACTATAACAATATGTTTTACAATACATTTTTAGTTCCCTCCGATTTCCCAGTTATCAAAATTAAGCCTCGTTTGTATGATTATCCTTCTTTTGAGTGATAATCTTCTTAAACTTTTTCTCGAATGAATCATCTTTGGTATATCTCTTTTCCAATTTTGAAATCTGGACTTCTGTTTTTCCTCTTTCAATAACCCAACCAAGATATCTAAAAGAAAGGACCACAAACATTAATAGAAATATTCATGTTAGGACCACAAACATGACCATTTACATTCACATATTAATCATGAAAATAGTCATACTAACTAAATTGAAAACTCCATTTTTTCTATTTGTAAACATTTGATTTCAATATTATAATACAATACATTCATGACATGGTTAATATATGGGGAGTGTTTTTGTTTGGCATTGAACTATACATAATCAACAACTTAATGAATTATATGCATACGAATCGGTTGATAACACAACTAATTAGAACATACAACATAAACTTTAACAGTGATATGAATGAACATTGTATAAAAAGAAACAAAAATTAGACATTAAGCCGTGCTTTGCACGGGCTTCAATACTAGTGAAATGTAATATCAGTATAATTGTTTCTGTTGTGTACACAATTGTTTCCTCCAATTTCTCAATCAATTTATATTTGTAATTTTGATTTCTCAATCAATTTATATTTGTAATTTTGAACTTTCTTCTTGTCAATTAGCTTTCTATCGGTTCATCTTTCTTCCAGCTTAGACACACTAGACTTCTCCTTTGTCTCAAATAATTAATGAAGATATAAGAACCAAAGCATCACTAACATGAAATGTTCATGAAGATATAAGAACCAAAGCATCACTTGCATGAAATGTTCGCGTCGATCTCGTATATTATACAAATGAATGGCCGGGGAAAAGAATCACCATAATAGCATGAGCCCTTACGTTCATACACTTGTTTTGAAGAAAACAATTTTGTCGCTCAAGGTTCTCCCCAAGATATTTCAATCCAAGTTCCTCTTCCTTGTATATTTCAGCACTATTCTGAGGAGGACATTCGCAAGGATTTCGCAGAGCATTTTGTTATCAATCTGTAGCAGTGACTCTTGTATTTTTTAGATATTAGAACATGTATATTTTGGATTTCCTTCTTTATGTTTGGGACTAATTAATTTAAACATTAATCATTGTAATGTGTTATCGTGACTCTTGTGTTTTGGTTTACAAGTGTGTGAGATATTAGGATTTTGAATTCATTTTATTATATACTTGTGTCGTTGATTGTATAATTGCATGGAAATTGTGAATTGTATGAAATATAATTGCGTAGGAATATGAATTTGTGAACAGTGTGATTATATATTTGTATGGGAATATGACATGTATATAGATATGAAGAACAAACTAAAAGTGTATTAAAAAAAATGGCCCCAACGTGGCTGTAACCGTTGGGGCTGATCACTTGTACCAACGGTTACAATCGTTGGTGCATACATCAGCCCCAACGGCATATTTTTCTATTTTGAAAAATTAAGTTGCACCAACGGTTATAATAGTTAGTGTAAATAATCGTCCCCAATGGTTATAACCATTAGGGCTGACATTTTTCTTTTTTAAAAAATTAACTTAATTATTTATTTGCCACCACGGTTTTAACCGTTGGGGTAAATATTTTAACCGTTAGGGCTGAGTCAGCACCGACGCGATATGCCCCAACGGTTTATTTTTTTGCCCCAACGGTGCCAACCGTTAGGGTCCCCCAACGGTTTCAACCGTTGGGGCTGGCCTTGTTTGTAGTAGTGATATAAGAGGTGTGGTATGCATTGTGATTAAGTAGGTAGAACAAAGGTGGTTAAGATAAAATTATAGGCAATGTGCTTAATTAATTCAATATGATTGCAACAACACATAGATCATGTCCTGCACGTTGATGATGGAACCCACGTCTACTAGCAAACATTACTTGTCAGAATATAAGGAAGAAGTCTATAAATACACAGAAATATAGAGCCAGCTATAGATAAGAGAGCTGAAAGGGCTATACTCTTTCTTTTTCTTGTTCAACTTCTTGTGGGATTATGGGCCGGCCTAACACAAGCTTCTGCTTGAACCGGTTTCCGCTCTGTTTTCGGGTTGGGTCACCGAGAAAGATGGATCCGAAACCAATATCTGCTACAGTCGGGTCAGGCTCCGATAAGAGTTGGAGCCTTGGATCAGAGGCCGGTGGGAGGAGGATCATGGTGGTTGTGGATTCCAGCAGGGAATCCAAAACTGCGCTTCAATGGACATTATCTCATATTGTACAGAGTCATGATACAATTGTAGTTGTTGATGTAATAAAATCAACTTCAATGCAGGCTCATGGTGAGATTTTTTTTTTTTAATCATTCTATTTGTTAATTCTTGTTCAAGTTTGTGTTTTGCAACTATCTGTTACTTATAATTTGATAAATTTGCTGTAGGTGATCTATCTGAGAAGAAGAAAGATCCTAGGAATTATGCGCCTTTGTGTGCCATGAAAATTTTTTGTCAAGCCAGGAGGCCAGAGGTGAATTTTGTTAAATCCCCTTTTAGTAATTGGTAGCAAATCTTGATTTCATTTAAAACTACACAGGTTGAGGTAGAGATTTGTCTGGTGAAAGGAGAAGAGCCTGGTCCAGCGATCGTGGCTGAGGCCAAACGGCAAGCAGCGTCCCTCTTGGTCCTGGGGCAGAAGAAGCGGTCGATGGCGTGGCGGCTGATGATGACGATGTGGACCCGCCGTCGGAAGAACAGAGGAAGAAGAGCAGCGATTGAGTACTGCATAAAGAATGCTAGCTGCATGACTTTAGCGGTGAGGAAGAAGAGCAGAAGAGGTGGTGGTGGGTATCTAATTACATCCAGGAGGCACAAAAACTTCTGGCTTCTGGCATGATCAATGAACATTTGTCATTCATGTGCGTAATTATTGTGAAGAGATTGTACATGATAATATGCAAATGCATTCGTTTTGTCATTGACATTTGAATGATGTGGGCACTGGGCACCGATGGGACTAATAGTCGCATATCGTATCTACTTCACCAATTTTAAGTTTTGCTACTAGAATATCTGAAATCTCAATCTCTTGTTTACTTCATTGTATTTTCTTGTTACTCAAGAACTTAGCGTCTCATCTAGTTAGCGATTCATGTATTTAATTGTTGTGAAAAAGTTGTAAATGACAATATGCAAATCCATTCTTGTTATTATTGACTAGTGAATGATATTGGGCATTTGCATTGTTAACATCTAAAAAAAACTCAGAAGAAACTAGAATACTTTCGTGGGATAATAATATTATTATTCCTTTTCAAAATAAAGAACCTTGGATAGATCAATGTATTAGGGACCCCCCTAGAGGAGCACAGACGAAGCGCAATACCCGAGGATATATTGAGGACAAGAGTGACATAGACACTGATCGATCCTTAAGCCTCAATACCCAACTGTTAGGGGGGGTTGGGGTAAGCAGGGGGTGAATTTTAATTTTATGTTGTACTTTAAATTCAAATAAACAATACATGAGACAGCTTCACCCCAAAAGCAATTTGGTACATCTTTGGCCTTTAGCATGCTTCTCGCCATGTCAAGTATAGTCCTATTTTTCCGTTCAGTGACGCCGTTATGTTGAGGTGTGTAAGAAAAAGTGACATTACGCTTTATTCCTTGTTCAGCACAATACTTATTGAATTCATTAGAAGTATATTCACCTCCGCCATCTATTCGTAGCACCTTGATAAAGTAAACCGCTTTCTTTCTCAACTAGGACTTTAAAACTCTTGAAACAATCAAAGACTTTAGATTTTTGCTGCAGAATGTAGACCCATATTTTTCTTGTGAAATCATTAATAAAACTAAGGAAGTATCGATTATTGCCATTGGATATAGTGTTCATAGGGCCACACACATCTGAATGGACGAGCTCAAGAGGCTTCCTTACACGCCAAGTATTTTCAATATTAAAGGGTAATCTATGTTGCTTTCCAAGAATACAACATTCACACAACTGCTCGGGATGATCTACAATGGGCAAGCCTCTCACCAAATTTCTTTACGCAAGCAACTTCAAACTGCGAAAGTTTAGATGTCCAAAATGAAGATGCCACAACTAAGACTCATCTTTCATAATAGCATTGAAGCAATGCTAAACATCATTCTCGATGTCAACTTGAAACATGCGATTCTTTATCATAGGGGCTTTAAGGATAAATATACCAGAAAAGCGCAAATCGTACCCCTTTTCAAGAAGTTGTCCCATACTGAGTAAATTGTTCTTCATATTCGGCTCATAGAACACATCAGAAATAAATTTGTGGCCTCTATTCTTCAACTTGATGAGAACTCTCCCTTTTATCAACAACTTAATGAATTATATGCATACGAATCAGTTGATAACACAACTGATTAGAACATGCAACATAAACTTTAACAGTGATATGAATGAACATTGTATAAAAAGAAACAAAAATTAGACATTAAGTCGTGCTTTGCACGGGCCTCAATACTAGTGAAATGTAATATCAGTATAATTGTTTCTGTTGTGTACACAATTGTTTCCTCCAATTTCTCAATCAATTTATATTTGTAATTTTGAACTTTCTTCTTGTCAATTAGCTTTCTATCGGTTCATCTTTCTTCCAGCTTAGACACACTAGACTTCTCCTTTGTCTCAAATAATTAATGAAGATATAAGAGCCAAAGCATCACTAACATGAAATGTTCATGAAGATATAAGAACCAAAGCATCACTAACATGACATGTTCGCGTCGATCTCGTATATTATCCAAATGAATGGCCGGGGAAAAGAATCACCATAATAGCATGAGCCCTTACGTTCATGCACTTGTTTTGAAGAAAACAATTTTGTTCTAATTAAAATGAAAGGTTCAATGCTTTATTCTAAAATCATTCATATATAACAAATTTTTATTAGAAATGAATCAATTGGGAGTGTTAAGTCATGCATCATGCGATCATGGCCATGGTGCCACTTCTTCACTGATGCCTGACGGGCCTCACTTAAGAGGCAGCTCTCTAGAGAAATTTTGGATAGATTAGTTCGTCTATTTTTTGCTAACTTACGGATGATGAAAATATTATTTGATAGGTAAAATATGTACATTTGTTGTGAAAGTACTTAATACGCAATTTGCTAGTGACTTGTAAATTAAAGACAACCATCTCAAGCCACTGTATATTGTTGGATTGTAAAGGCCCATTAACGGAATGGATTCGGCTGATTTACTTAATCCAAATTGAGCAAAAGAACTAGGATCAGTTTGATATATATATATAATTTTTTTTTGGGTGCTTCTATTTGTCTTTTTTTTAAGCAGTCAATAATGTTATTTTGTGAAATTTTTTTTAACATGTTTATTGAAATTGCTTCTGCTTCTAGTGGGTTGCTTCTGTTTATTTTTTTTAATAAATAGCCAATTATGTTGTTTTGTGAAATTCTTTTTTGCATATTTATCGAATTGCTTCTGCTTCTATGAGGGTGTTTTTAGAAGCAACATCAGGATCCTTTCAAAAGTAACTTCTATATTTTTTTTAGTTTATACACCGTATGTGGCATTTATCTTTTGATAATAATCTTTAAACATAGTTTTGCCAATCACCTAAACTGATTTTGTAAATAGCTTTTGTTATATGATTATCAAACGAATATTTTTAACAGCTTGTATCAGTTACTTATATAAGTTACTTATATAAATAATTTATTATAAGTTCTACCAGTATCAGACTAGCCCACTTAATCCTGTGTGTATTTGACTTATCCATCAAATTATTTTTCGTTGTGGAACAAAATTAATGTTTCTGTTATACCAAACAAATATGAAACTGAATCATGTCAGATGCTATCTTCATCTTGACTCGCATCAAAACAAGTCCAACTCGACAAAAGCACAGGCGGCATATGACGAGATAACATCTCGAACTTAGCACTTCGAATATCAGATTTTTTTTTTAAATTCGTCTATGTTTTTAGCCGGCTAAATGGCACTTAAATACCTTATTGTTTCACTAACTTTACACTTAAATACCGTGAGTTGTAAAAAGTAACACAAAAATACTCTAAGTTGTTCAAAAGTAGCACAAAAATACCCTAAGTTGTTCAAAAGTAGCACATTGCTACCCTCTGTTAGTTGGACGTTAGAATATTCTAAGAATATTCTCATGTGCTTAGCACTTGACCCCATTTGTTGCTTTAATTACAATTTTACCTATCCCTTCAATTTATTATCATCATTTCAGTGGAGAGTATTTTTGTCAAAACAGATAGTTCTCAACGGTGTTAACATGATTCTAACGGTGGACAACTTAGGGTATTTCTATGCTATTTTTTACAACTCAGGGTATTTAAGTATAAAGTTAGTGAAATAATAGGGTATTTAAGTGCCATTTACCCTTTTTAGCCCGAAGAGCATTAGTATGAACAATGAATTTCTCGCATAAATTCTCCGGACAAAGTTGTCAATTGATCGACCCCACGCGGTCGCTTTTGCTAGTTGTTTGCTTTATAGACACAGCGAGATGCCAGCTTGTGAGAGGCCTCACGAGCAGAACAAGTCCAAAGCCCACTCAAGCCTGCGAGTCTTTTTGCTCTTTAAAGATTCGTGTGTTTGTTCCTTTTTCTCACTTTTTATAGTCAAGATCAATAGCTGGATTCTTATTCTTATATTATAAAGTAATGATAAGTTAATTTAGATGTAAAGATAGTTCAGAGAAAAATAAAGAAAGGAAAATATACAAATTTCAAGAAGACTGTAAAGACCACCCTCACCTTCACCAGCTTAAAACAGGGTGTCCTCCAACAACTTGATTTGATAAACAATTCCCTCTTTAGTTCTTTAAAAGTGACTACTGAGCCACTTATAATTAAACAAATACATTTGACATGTATACAATAAAATAAGAAAAGATTTGATGCAATCATTTATTGCAAATTTCATGTGGGTGACAAATGTATACGAAGAATAGCAAAACAAAACATTTCTTCTATACAACAACGCACGATTCTCCCTCTCTCTCTCTAGTCTCTAGTATTAACAAAAAACAAACAAATAAACACTAGCTTGCCCCCCCTCTTATGTAACCATTATTATTAAGTAAAAAATATTTAGGGGCATCACCTCTCTCTCTCTTTTTTTCCAAATTTTTTTTTCCTTTTCTTTTTTAAAGAAAATCTCTCACTCATTCTGTTGGCAGGTTGTGAATTTAGACCGCTGACCAAAAGCCCCAAGCATGTGACATGTTACCTCCAACAATTTGCCTGTAATAACAAAAAAACACAAAGAGACACTTGAGCAATCTGATTTAATAAGTAATTGCAGTTGTTAATGAATGCCATCTTCTACCAAATTAACAGAGATAACAATTTTGTCATTACGCAATCTCCTACTAATAATGAACACATGAGACAGATTCTTCTACAGAGATGTATTCTCCCAAAATATTCTCCTTATATTTTTATTTGGGCTATTTTGTATGAGGAATATCGTAACTGTTAAGTTCAACAATTTATCTCACAATAACAAAAGTCATTTTATAACTACAATTACCCCCATAAACAAAAATGAGACGCGTTTTGTAATTATAAAAGTAACTACTCTTCAAAACTACAACTCCAATTGCAAAAATTTAGTTCTATTCATTCAAAATTTTAATAGCCAAAAAAACATGTGGCACCCAACAAACTCCTCAATATGAAGACATTACATTATTACATTACTATGGTCTAATGTATCTTTGTAATTGGACAACCAAAAGCCAGCTCACTGAAAGCGATTACCCACCATTTCTTTCTTTAATTTATATTACTCCTTTTATTTCTTCACTCAACAACATATAGACAAATCCATATATTTACCTACGGTCCCTTTTTCCTCTGAAAATTTTGTAACAAATAAACAATATTTACAAAATATTGTATGAGAATATTTACATTAAAAAGTACATAATTGAGGCAGATAAGGTCTAAACATTATACTTGACATCATCAAAGTTGCTATTTTACCTTTTAAATTGCAGTCATCCCTCAAGTCTACCCTCCATCTTAATTTTCTAGATAACACTGAAGCATTCTGTTAAACTAATTATTTTTTTCAGACATAACTAGACTAAACTATTCTTTGATCATGGTCAATTTGGCAAGTTGACTACTAATCCATATTAGTCCCAGCCAGCCTAGTCCAAAATAACTTTTAGACCACGGGCTTTGATTATTCTTGGCCCGATCGTTGGGCATACGGTGTCCTAACAAAGGCTGGTTTAATCTTGGTCCGATTATTTTTCCACTTTAATCTGGTTAAGTCAGCTTGGCGAACAATACCTTAGTTAATTAAGTTAATAAATAAGTATTACTTTTTTTAATAACTCAGCCCAAAATCAAACCCAAGCCCACGTCAATAAATAAGTATTACTAATATTATAGGAAAACTACAAACAAAAAAAAAACATGATCATGGAGGTTAGTAGACAGACATAGCGGCTATATAAGTAATATTTTAAGAATAGACATTTAACCAAAAGACTCCAGTTTTGTTACTTAAAAAATTAACATAAAAGAAAACTAAAGGATGACTATAATTGAAAAATAAAATAACACTATGATGAATTAGTAGGTAAATAACTAATTTTTAAGAGTATACGTCTGATTTAAAATAAAAATAAAAAAACTTCTAACAGAAAGGCAAAAGAAAAATTTGAAGGCAAGGCACCCACCACCCATTACCCCCCACCGACAACCCTCATCGGGAACCACATGCAAACCCCGTTATCATTTCACACCCCATAAAGTGTTCACGTTACTCTCACCGCCCTTAACGTCACCCACGGTAATCATACCTCCCTAACCCCCCCGGAAAAAAAAACACTCCGGCGACATTCAACAAACCAAGCCGCATTGCGGAAAGGACTAAAAAACCAAACCAAAATCTCACCTCTTCTCATCGGAGCAGCGGCCTTCGCCTTCTTCTCCGCCGCCGCGGCCGGCGCCACCGCCGCCGCGGCAGGCACCTCCTCCTCCGGCGGGAAAAGCACGGAATCAATCCCCTGAACCGAAATCCTCCCGTCGGTGTAAATATCGGGATCGAACAAGTAGGCGGACCCCTCCCCCTGCCCGAACTTCACCGACCCGTCGGCCTCCCTGGCCACCACCTTGTGCGGCAGCCTCAGCGTGTCGTACTTCACTTTCCCAAACCTCCGCACCGAGTTGTACATGCTCTCCTCGGTTTGGTATTCGGGGATCAGGTGGTAGTAAACGATCTGCTCGGGGGCTCCGGGCTCGCTGAGCTGGTCGGCCGTCAGCTTCGCCATGGCCTCGTCGTTCGGGGCGAGGACGGTGAGCACGTAGCCCTCGGACACGAGGCGGCCCATTTCGGTGGCGAGGTTCGTGAGGTTGACGAGAATGTCGGCCAGCTCGTTGTAGCCGCCGTAGAGGATTAGGGTGTGGATGAAGTCCTTCACCTGGCTCTCGCCGTCGAAGTGGTGCTTGCCGGAGCCGGGCCCCGGCGCCGGCGCCGGCGCGATGGATGGGCCAGGGGCCAGCGCGTCGTAGACCGGGAGCACCGGCGGGGCCCCGGCGGGGACCGGCGCGGCTTTCTTCAGGCGGTGGGTTCGCGGATCGACCTCCGGCGCTCCGGTGGGGAGCACGGCGGCGATGGAGGCGAGGCTTCGGCGGCGGTTGAAGTCCTCCTGCACGGATCTAGGGATCAGCATCCGCTCGATGCCGTGGATGACGCCGTCGGGCCTGATGACGTCGTCGGGGCGGATGACGGCGGCGAGGCCTACTCTGCCGTTGGACACGTGGATCTCGTCGCCGGAGAGGGTCGGCCGGAGGTGGGATCGCCGGAGGGAGCCGCGGTGGAGGCGGTCCGGAATGACGTGGAAGAGGAGGAGGGTTTGGAGGGAGTTGAGGTTGCGGGGCTCGAGGAGGAAGCGCTTGAACTCCGGGTCGAGGTCCCGCTCCAGGGCTTCGTTTTTGGGCGCGAAGATGGTGATGTTGTGGTCGCCGACGGCGTTCTCTAGGGTCTGGAGGAGGAGCGCTTTCTCGACGAGCTCGGCGAGCTCGGTGTAGTGAGCGGAGTCGAGGAGAGCCACGAGGACGGAGTTGGAGTTGATGCTCGTCGACGAGTTCGTCGCCGTCGGCAATGTGGGCAATGCCGACGCGGCGGCGACGAGGAAGATGGCCGCGGCGATGAGGAGAGCTTTAACGCCGCCATAGATCGGAGAATCCATGGCGCCGGCGGTGGGCTTTAGATCTCTGCTTCTCTTTTCCGATTTATTTGGGCTTTTTTTTTTTTCCAAGGAGTGAGAGCGGACTTGAAAGTGGGGATTAAATGGAGCTTTGTATATTTTGGTGGACTTTGTGTTTTATAAACAAGTGGGCTTTTTGAGTTGGGACTTAGTACTCTTGAGGACAGATGAAGGTGGACACGTGGCAAGATCTGGATGACTGGTGACAGGCTGGTGAGAGTGGAAGTAGGGACCACCGGAGAACCCCACCGCTGAGTCGTCGGCTGCACGGTTCGACCTGGCTCTCAATCTAAGGCAGCTCTGCTCAAAAAGTGCCCGCTTTTTCTTTCACTGACAGTAATCTTGCAACTCAATTACCGATTTAACCCTCAAAACATCGCGAAAGCTTGAAGATTCAGAGGGCATAATAGGAATTTAGTTTGTCAGCTGCATTTATTCTTGAGCAGGGGCATTAAATTACTGAAAAGTCGAGTATTTAGGTGGGGAGTAACTTTTGGGTAAAGAATGGGGAAAAGAGAGGACGACAGCCCACGGGAAAGAGGGGCAAAATAGACATTTCCGTAAGAGCGACTCCGCGTATCGTTCACATCACAAAGAGCAAGCTGAGCTGTCGCTGTTGGACTATGACTTGTATGATAACACATGTTTCTCTGCCACTGATGATGAAGTAAAATGTATTTATTTTTTAATTATTTGTGAGGCTTTTTAGGGGATTCTCCTCAAACTTTCATATTTCTAAACTAGACCCCGAATCTTTTATAAGATGATGGGTTGGAAAACACCTTCTAGATAAATTCCATCCAAATTTTTGTCATAGTACTATTAACTCTTAATTGCTTTAGTTAAATTATATTAATATCCCCGTGGTTAGATTTTTCATAGAGAGAAAGACTAAAAAAAAGAAGATATTGAGGAAAGGAAAGGGAGGCTGTGGGAAATAAGAGAGGCTATTAGATATTGTATATTCTAGGGTGCTTTTGATTATTTTTAAAAATAGTAAAATAAATTTAGCAAAAATAAATTTTGCATGCTTATTGAAATTACTTCTTTTAAAAGCAACCTGATTATATTTTTAAAAGCATCTTTTATTTTTATACTTTTATACCGTACATACCCTTTAGCTTTTGACAATGTTTTCACTACCAATAACCATGCATTCAACTTATATATATTTTGGCTATTTTCACTTATAATGATTTTTAAGCACGGTTTTACTAAACGCTTTAACTATCTTTGTAAGCAACTTTTGATACATGATTACCAAACGACCGGTCTCAAAGAACTTACATATCTATATAATCTTCAACAACACCAAATTAACTAGTCCTTAACAACATACAAAGCAATGTTGAAAATAACGAAATGGGTTATGTTATGCTTGGCCTCTGTTAAGAGTTAAGGGAAAAACGTAACGATAATGTAGGTTATATTATTTAGATATTTTATAAATACTAACAATTCACAATAACTTTAATACTTAGATTTATCAATCTTTTCAAACATAACATCACAATTATCAAATATAAACATGTAGTATCACAACTTCTTAGGTGTTAGTCAATTGGAACTTTTGAAGTATAATAAGGAGAATTATTGAAGTAGGATAATTTTATGAAAGTGAGATATTTTAGTAGGATAATGAAGGATAATTTTTGAGGCGGATAAACTTGGTAAAATGACATGGGATAAATAGATAGAATTAAAAGTTATAATTTATGTATTTTGATAATATAATACCTTAATTTATCTATTTCTTATTTGTGAAAAGAAAAATAAATGACAGTTCAAATCTTAAGAATATAGTATGAGGATGTAAGAAGTGCATAGAGAAAATTAAGAAATCACGGTATTATGCAATCACATTATAAACCACGTACATTATATAAGTAGTTCTTAGTTTAGGTCATATGTAACTTGTCTCGTCCAAATTCAAATTAAAGATTAGTAGTTAGTCGTTAAAAAAGCATATACTTAACAATTGTAAGCAAGCATAACTTTGTAATATACACGAGAACAAAATTGTTCTGGTTTAGTTCAACTCTGAAAAGTGGGATAAATTTAGAAACTAGAGTTGACCTATTCTATATAGGACGGATGAAAAATGGGACAATTTTTATAATTATCCCAGCTTCTACTTTTGTATCGTTCTAGTTGAATAATACCTTAAAATTTTATCTCTGTAAAAGTTCTAATTGACTAACACCATATAAATTTATCCTACAAATTATTCCAGTTCTAATTTATAGTTCCACTTGACTAACTCCCCTAACAAAAGTTAGTCATATATGACTAACAACTATTTCAAAAGCATCATCAAATGATCAAATACGTTAACATTGTCAAGTTTAAGGCAATAAAACAAGTCTAAACACTTTTCAACTCTTGAGTTCTTAACTTCACAAAATATTCTAATTCCTAATCAAGTTCACTACATCAACCAAACTAAACATAATTATGTAAATGTAGTAAGAAATTTTGCATATACAGAGATTAGTGCAAACCTAATTTCACAAACTCTAATATTAACTTAAAACTGAAAACTAAAACCTAATCAAAATTAAATAACAATTAAAAGTAATTATCTAATCAACATAATTAACCCACTAATTAATCTCGGTACTCTAATTCTATGACGATCTTAATAAATTATGTTGAAGGGTAAAGTAATGGAGTAACATGTTTGATATGATTTATGGTAAATTGCTAATATAAAAGATTGAAATTTGGAATGTAATTTCAGAATCACTATTTATTTAAAGGATATAAACTGAGATGTCTGATACACAACTAAAAAATAAAAAATTTACCTCACCAAAGTCACAGAAGCCGCCGATAGCTGGAGGAGTTTCAGAGGAGGCAAAGAGCTAGGGTTTGGGTTGGAGGAGGCGAA
The DNA here is from genome assembly GCA_012295165.1 of Asparagus setaceus. Classification (NCBI taxonomy): domain Eukaryota; kingdom Viridiplantae; phylum Streptophyta; class Magnoliopsida; order Asparagales; family Asparagaceae; genus Asparagus; species Asparagus setaceus. Next base: position 28,767,423 of record CM022706.1, read on the forward strand.
GAGATTGCATATTCACAGTAAGAAAATAGGGTGATCGGGACTAAAAGGGGTAGGGTTTAAATGATTTGAACAGTGGAGATGCATCAACACGTCCTAATCAGGGATGCAATGTAACCTAAAAATGCCCATGTTACCTGGTTATATAACGTACCGCACATTTACCGCAATAGAACGTGTTTTTTTAAGTTAAATAGTTTCAGGGTTAAATGAGTGTATTACCTAACAAGAGGACACTGTTAAGTTACAAAACGGGTTATATAACGGGGTTTTTTTAAACACTGATACAAAGTATACTAAAAGTGACAGTAAAAGAGTAGCTGTAGTTATATCTAACCATGAGGCATTTTTTAAAAGAATTTCAAATGTGTGGGGGACCAAATTAGAAATGTGAAGATTTAAGGGTCGAATATACAATTAGCAATGATATGGTATCTAAAATAAGACAAAACCCCTTAAAAATGAGTTTATTTGGTGTCGAGGAACGGGGTGAGAAATAAGAGGAGGAGAGCGACAGCTGGCCCGCCGCGAGATCGTCGGTGACGGTCAGAGGAAGCGCACCAGAATTTCGTACGGTGGGTCCCGGAATAAGGTGGGTCCAGCATGTTGCTGTTGTGTGAATTTTTGGGTGTACGAGAAAATGCGTGCAAACAGTGCTTCGTTGTTGTCGTTGGTGGTGTTTGTTGGTTTGCGTTGAAGTAGTATATTTTCTGTCGGTGGCATATTACTTGCTCAATAATGTGTCTAAAGACTGGCTAGTTATTTGTGCTTGTAATTCTTGTGAATTAAATTTTATAATTGATTTGTTATGTAGTTTATTTGACTGTGTCTTTTATATTCAAATAACTAAAGTGAAATTACTAATTTGATTCAGATTGAAAATTGATCTTGAGTCAGAAAAAGTTGGATATGATGATTAATGAAAAGTAAATCTGCGTAAACAGAAAGTCGGAATGAAAGCCTTTTAAATTTTAAGTATCCCTACAGAGAATCATTGTAAATGAAAATTATTCTAGTAAGCAACTCAAAGTATAAACAAGTATATCATAGACACGTATAAAAATTGGCTCTAATCTAAGTAATAATGACATAAATCTCACTTTTAACTATAACCATCTAATTGGATACTCACTAATGTGACTTTAACGTGAGAAAAGAGACCCTTTTGTGCGTTAATCATAATCACATGAAATTATGTAAAAACGTTACACAAGTAGTTTGCGATATAGTGACAAATTTAAATTCAGTAACTTTTTTTTTTCTTACCAGAACTTCATTGCAGGTCCAACATCAGATCTGAAAATATTATTAATATTAAGGCCGAAATAGCCTAATAAAATAAAGAGATAGATGGGGGACGTTGCAACCTTACCCCAAAAGCCCGACTGAAACGAAAAAAACTAAGAAAAATTCTATTAAAAAAAGAAAAACCTAATGCTGAGGGATTCTGATCCTCTCCCCTACTATAAAGTAGTGGCGAGATCATTATATTGATATTAATCGTCTACCATTTAGCGAGTGATTATGATTACTCTTCTTGAATGCAAAATAAAAATGAGTACAATTCATAAGATACGGTAAGTTTTAAATTCAGTATGAATCATAAACACTCGTTAACACAATCAACTACTATAATTAAAAATAGTGGTTTCTCTAACAAAAATTAAAAATAGTGGTATTTCCATTAATTCTTTGTAGTAGAGATGATCCAAATTCTCCTTTAATTATATTTTCACTGAAAAAAGTAAATGGAAAATGTTATAATTAACTTGCGGATACAAAAACATCATTTGCACGTGCCGGGTATTCAGTAGTGCCGGCTTCATGTTACATGAAGCTTCTTATTACAAGATTCGTATCCACATGACTCATACATCAACTTTGCAGTTGATCACGGTATTTAAAAAAAAAAAAAAAAACCCTTCAAAAGGCCCTTATTGCTTCACAATTTATCTCAAAAAAGAGAAAGACCCTTTATTTTTCTTGTAATCAAAGTTTCGGATAGATTACAAATTACAGTACTAAAAGCTAATCACAGAAAGAGAAACTTTAACAAACTCTACACGTCAAGTGTTGATTTATAAAATATTTTCACTTTTTTCTTGTTGGTCTTTTAAATAATTCATGGTCTTAGATCGCTTTCGTCAGAGGAAATAAATATAGAGACACTAGACTCTCGTTTTCGTATTTCGGTGAAAATGGAGAATTATTAGCTATTTTTATTTTTGGGGTTTCCATTGCTTGTATTCTTGGCTTTTGTTTAAAAACATTTTCATGACATTTTATGAAGTTGTTAATTTCTATCAAGTTATCTGAAAAAGGTGCACAACGTCTCTCTCTCTCTCTCTCTCTCTCTCTCTCTCTCTCTATATATATATATATATATATATATATATATATATATATATATATATATATATATATATATATATATATATATATATATATATATATATATATATATATAAAGAAATATAATTATAAGGAGCAAACTTAGATTGAATCTAAGGACGACCTTCAAATTTATGTTATATGCAATCAATTTACTTGATTCACTCCATTCATTTTGATCTATATGTTTTGAATGGTGTATAAATAAAAAATATTAGATACATTAGGTTGTAGTTACTTATACATTAAGTAAGTATAAAACTAATAGTTTTAATGACAATACAACTAAAGAAAAAATAAAGAATATGTGTAAGAAGTGTTGAAACATCATTATTTTTATTTTATAGATTTTACGACAATACAACTAAAGAAAAAATAAAGAATATGTGTAAGAAGTGTTGAAACATCATTATTTTTATTTTATAGATATTTTAATACATTTAAATCATAATCGAATGGAGCTGGATTGTCCACTGGAATAGTCCAATCCATGCATCGAGAGAAGATACTTAGATTCACTCTAAGGTGGCTCCTTAGAATCTCATATATATATATATATATATATATATATATATATATATATATATATATATATATATATATATATATATATAAATAGAAGTATGTTGTTCTTAGTTGCTCTAATATAGGTTTTCTTAATCCTTAACCTTCCAAAAAATATATATATATATATAAGAAACAAAATATCTATGTTACAAAATAAATCCCTCAAATAGAGAGCTTCAAAAATTACAAAAGGGTAATGGCACAGGAGTTATTAAAAGAAATGAGACATAATGGATTAATTAGTTTAATCTACTTAATTGCTCTTCATAAAGAGTTAACAAACCGGGCCTAGAGAATTTCCCACTCACCCGCAACTTCGAGGTGAAATGGTAAATGTTATTGAAGTCTTTCACATTACAATTAATAGAACATCTAACAGTTGCGACCCATTTATGCGATAATTAATACTATTCAAGACTGCAAGTTGTCTACGATAAAATATCTAGTTCAGTCACATTTTATTAAAATAGACTTCATAGCCACTCGGACCATGAAACTGAAAAAAAAAAAGGGAAAAAAGTGAAGTTGTTGAGAGTTGTAATTAGCCAAAATTAAGAAATTAGTGGAGTTGTTGGGTAGTCTTTCATTTTAGAGTGACCCAGCATGATAAATATATAAATAAGTAAATGACAAAAAGAAGTATATTGAAAAGTGACGAACTTTAGGCTAAAGTGGATGCAATTATTAGTGCCCTTTATCCTTTACCGGCCATATTCTGAAGAAACTATTCCTCACGTTTTAGGACCACACAACCTGTGGCCGAATTAAAAAAGTAAATCTATATCAAATTAACTTATTACTTTGCAAAGAAATATCCTAATATCTAGGAATGTGGGAAAAGGTGAAGGGAGACAATTACTTATTACATACATAGATCAATACACCCACTATAGGTTATCTAGACTATTGAGAGGTTTCAATATGGCTCCCACGATCTTGGGTTCAACTCTGGACTGAATTATTAAAAAAAAAAATTCGACACATGAAGTATTAATGTCTGCTACACTTTTAAGTTATTATCTAGTCAATTTATATCATTACTTCATCATGTAAGTTTTGATGCCTTGTGATATTAACCAGGCACAATTACGTGCTTCGAATTTAGTCCGAGTATTCGGATTTGGATCCTTAGATTAAAAATTGATACCTTGCAGGTTATATACGTGGAGTTTATACAAAGATCATTTTCTTTATTGAATCTAAATATAATTTTTGAAAATCCAGATTTGATAACTTGATAGGTATTTATCTATAAATTAATAGAAGATTCCTTAACAATCGTTTATTTCTTCTTCTTCCCAGTCATGATTTAGTCAAGTTTATGCCGTCATACTTAAAATGATCAAGAAATCTAAGTATAAGACAATAACAATAATAAAGACAACAATAAAATTTTATGAAGTTCTCATTAATTCTCAATAAAATTGGCAATATTTGGAAAGAAATATTGAATATTGGTCAAAAATCTAAATGCGTCTTTTCTCCTAAGATTTTAATTGAATTTGGATTCTTCAGTGTAACTGTTTTTAGAAAACATTTTACAGTGTAACTTACAAATTTATATTAAAATTTTAAAAGGATTTTAGTTCATAGTTAATCAACAGATTTTTCAGAATCCTATTTCATTGTCGCGTCTAGTTCGATATAGCTTTAGAAAATATTTCCTAAATCACTTTCAAGCAAACTTACATAGATAGGAGCAAAATAAAATCATTTTGGTCTTAGAAAAGGGAAATGATGCCAACTTTTTCTTAAAATTGATTTAGTCTCTTAGGTTTCAGTGATTAGCTTACCTTTTTAGTAAAAGTGCAGCCTCTACAGTTGTAATTGTCTTTATCTAGTCGAATGTTCTGGCTCCATCCATGAATAAATAGTTTATAACTAGACAAAAATTCAATTATCCTAATTCCAAACTCCATTTCCATACTCATAAGTCGATGGCGAAACATGTTGAATTAAAGCTTACATGGTCAAATTTAGCTGTTGTATATTAATTAATCACAATGTGGGCCCAAATTGTATTGAAATTTCAGTATATTACTTACATTGACAATTACGCAAAATTGTATTGAAGTTTCAGTATATTACTTACATTGACAATTACGCAGTAGCTACAGAATATAGAAAAAGGTCGGATGTAAACAAAAATAGAACTTGTCCTGTTCATTGGACGCAACTTATCAACAATAAATTGATATAATGAGGAGCCGCTTGGTTAGAGCACTCAAGTCACAGGGAGCAACCTCGAGATGGAGACCCCTAGAACCTGTCCTGTTCATTGGATGCAACTTATCAACAATAAATTGATATAATGAGAAGCCGCTTGGTTAGAGCATTCGCATTCAAGTCCCAGGGAGCAACCTCGAGATGGAGCCCCCTCCCAAACATAAACTCCAAGGGCATCGGTCCCAACTTAATTCAACCCAACCCCAGGTAAGTAGACGAGAATCGAACCTAAGACCGTGGGAGTCATAAGCTCCCAACAATCTAGATCACCCGCGGTGGATAAGAATAATAAACTTAGATTCCTTAAGAAGTTCATAACCAAGTTGCTTTATTTGCCTGCCAAGTCGCGGAAGCTTGATAACATATCCAGAAAATTAAATAAGAAAACATTGATTTTAACATTTCTTATAGTAATTTATTTTTACATAAAAAAGAAGAGGCGTGTTATGAAAAATTCAAATGTAAACTGCAATTCATCGTATATTTGCGTAGAAGCATACTTGCCATCCTCGATTAGGAATTTACCCATTTCAAGTAGATAAATAAATGACCAAAAGGTACATACATGCTCAATCAACAATTTTTTACAAAGATTAAATGCAGAGGGGCAATATATAAATTAGGACAGTGACTTTTCATTCCTCCACTTTTAATTCCTTTTACATGCACAAAGTGCAACATAGAGAATATGAGAAGAAAAGTATCCCAGCATGTTGAGCTCAACTCCATATCCACAAAATTTTCCACCTGATGTATCACAGTAAAGTTAAACAGATCAAATCATAATTAAGAGTAAAAAAATAGAGCATTTCAGGATAAAATGAACCCCCAAAAAAAAAAAAAAACCAAAACCAAAATTGAACTAGAACCAGTGTTTTTCCATTGAAACAAGAACCATATGCATGCAAAGATCTAAACCTAGAATGACACTTTTAGTGGTATCGTACTTGTAAACTAAAGAAAGCAATGAATACATTTTCATCATAGTTAAATGTGGGTGAAATATGCAAGCTATTATTACCATATATTTACATATACTATCAATATGAATGAACTGTTCCCACAAAAAGGAACATATTCCTCATTTGAAAACCCTCATAAATCTGTCACGTGCGTGCATAGAACCACCATATGGTCCCATACCACATGTTCAACTATACCAAGTCTAAAGCAAATGCTGAAACACGAAAAATTTGTACTAATATTTCCAGCTCACAAGGAAAATTAACAAATCTTTCAAGAATGTGTCATGTAATTAAAAAAAAACAATCGTGCATGGTAAATAGAATTTTGTAAGCACCATTAATGTAGGGAACAGAGTCAAGAGGCCATGATGGGAATTTCAACGAGTTGCACAAATGCCTGGAGTTCCATTTTTTCTTCTTTTCTGCAAGGAGATTCTTCTTTAATCCACGATAAGATAGACGAATCTAAGTAACTAACACATAAAGATTAGCCTCTGAAATATGTAAGCTCGGGCGAATGAAAAGAAAACAGCATGAGTAGCAAAAAGCTTGGCCTCAACTAATTCATGTCCATATCAATCTTTCGAGGATGCAAATGTTTCTTGCACGAAGTTCTCATTAGTGGTTGGGGAGGAGGTTGTATTAGGTCCCTGCCAAAAGACGGTATTGTCACCTAACCAAGTTCGACAAAGAAGAACAAGGTTTGCAGTTCTTGCAGGAAAATTTAGCCACTTAATGACTTTAAGAAATCCTCAAGCACTGAAGTAAACCCTGTACGGAGTTTCTAGAATAGTCATTAATATGAAAATGACAACCTAAACATGTTTCAAAAAGAACGACATCTCAAGAAATTTGCGGCTAGCTGAGATGGATCATGATGGATGATGTATTTGGCTGATCCCTAATTTCAGTGTCAAGCATCTTCAAGATGCAACCTCATTAACAGCCATATATCAGAAGCAATTCTGGAGCAGGGAAAATGAAGGCCAGAGTTTTAAGACCAGAAAGCAAGCAGCTAGTGCTTCAAGCCAAAATCACTTGATGGTTTATAAGGATCATCAAAGAGCTGGTTTTAATCTACTAACACCCTACCCTATTATTTATTTATTTTCAATTTTTTTCAAATGCACAAAGAAGTAAATCCACAATCTCAGTGAATCTTAGCAGAATGCAGTAATGGTGCAACACGACCTACAACATAGTACTTCCTATAATTTACAAGAACACACTAGTGGTCTTAAATTAACCTACATGGAGAAAAATAAGGAAACTTAGGTCAGAATGAAAAGATTTATCTGCAAAGGATATTTCAAAACTACGTAAATTTCTAAAATAATTCTATACAGTGTTGTACACAAGAGGGTTAAATCAGCATGCAAACTGATTCCAATACCTTTCTTATTTTACTATCCCAATTTCCCAGGTAAAATGATGCCTCCACTAATTGATGTCATGATACTAACGTAAATCTTTCAGGGTCATCAAGGTTCCTGCTTGCGTAAGATACTGTTCAGTGTTAATTTTATCACTAAGCATTAATCAATCATAGGAGTTTTCATGATAATTCAGAGCAAATCTGAGGGGTTTTCTATAGTTCTATTTGAGGGCCTTATTGAGCCAAAATAAATTTTTAAAATTTAGATTTCTTTGAAAGAGCCAATAGTTTTATCCATATATTAAGATGCACTTAAGAGTCAAAACAAGTAACATTAACATCTTGAACAATAACGTGGTATTATGATTTAGGATTCCACCCAATCTTGTATCATGTAAAGTCTGAAGTTAACAAATAAAGTATACAGTTCTGAACGAGTTTTAAATTCTGAATGATCCCCTAAAAGCACAACACGAAGTTTATTTCAAATAGAGATTTAAAGTATAACAATTTGATTATCCCAATACCAGATGAATATTTGAAGTTCTTAATTCAGAAACTTTGATCTTCTAGAAATTTATTATTTATCCATGATAGAAAATTATAAAAGTGATCATTCATTAGTGTAGCATTGCAGTGAGCCTAACTGTGTAATTCAAGAAGGAACAGGTAAAATAAATAAGTCATATTCACAGCATTATATACCATTATTTGGTCCATGCTTCAATGTAATGAAACAAACCACATGCGCTTAAATTTAAATAAACCAAACAAGGCAACTCGAAGCATCCATGATGTTCAAAATTGCATACCTTCAAAGCAAAAACCCGAGGACATGTGAGGAACAGGATTTAAAGTAACTTAGTTTGGACCGGAACTGCTAGAAAGAGTATTAGCACGATTCTCTGTTACTTTCTCATTACTTGACCTTGTAACTCCATGTTGAATGTTTTGTGTAGCAGAAGAACTAGCTGCAATGCTACTATCTCTTGTTTCAAGCCGCTCCATTAAACGAGAAACAGTTGCAATTCCAGCATTAACCTCTCTCCTGACTTCAGACCCAATATCTGACATAGAACCATTACTGGGAAAAAATCTTTCCCTCCATCCACGTGTACTCTTTGTTATAGAGTCTTTGTATCTGATTGGGAATTGTAGGACAATTAAACGAGAAACTGTGAATAAAAACAAGGTGTAATACACGCAAGGGAAGCTACCTCATGGAGACTGCAGTCAGGCGAGATTTCAAGTCGGAAAAGGATTGGAGGTCAGATGGCAGTGCGCTGTCCTGGTCATTAAGAGAAGATTGGCCAACAAAGTTCCTGATATATAACAAAAGCACAAGAGTGACTTTTATTACCCCAAGAAAATATTGAAACACGTTAAAGAAAAATCCAGCATGTTTGAATCTCAAAACATACCCACTACTAGAATAAACAGGCCTACTTGAGCTAACTTCATCAGCATGTGATGGAATTGAGCTGATGCTAATGTTCCTTGGATAACTTTCACCTCTTCTATGGCCTGAAGAGGATGATGCACTTAGATTAGACGAGAAAACCATAAACTGTGGGTGTCCATGAGATGATGGTCTTTCCCGATGTCCTTCTCTTCTGGCAATGTGATGTGATCTATTACCCATTGCAGCAGCAGCAGCCAAGTGCTGAATTACACGCTCTTCGAGTTCAGAATTACTAGCAACAACTGGTAACTGCAACAAATGTTAATGGAAAGAGCAAACTTATGAACTAATGAATAAAAATAATTCCTATCAGGTATTAAAAATACAGAGCCAAAATGCAGCTGCATTTAAGCAGAATCACCCACATCATGTTGAAGTTCAAAATTTCCTAATGCTGGATGGTAAAAAGTGGAAGCATTGCGTGTTTGATTGACTCTGCTCCTCTCCATCTCCACGCACTCAAGGAGTTCTTGGCTGTCAAATTCAGTATCACAATGTCAGACCATTAAAAGATTAAGGTTTCAAGTTCAACAGAGTATAGTTAGCAATTGCTGTATGAATTAAACAAACCTGGTTGGATCCTTCAAGCTGATTGCCTGCCAACACATAGGACACTGAGAGCTTCTCTGACACCTAAATATTATATAAAAACCATTCATATAATAAGAGAGGTAAGCATTCACAAAGTAACTGCAATACACTATCCTATATTGTGTAAAATCTAGAAGAAAATATGAGCAACATCTTGGCAAAACAACATCGGTACATAATGAAAAATATAAATTATGCTTAAATATACTTATCTTCAAATTAAGTAAGAAGGCAGAACAAGTTGTATGTGTTATTAACTATAATACATCTGCTGATTTGTGCTGATGCCTTGTTATTATAAATCCATCATTTAAAGAAAAAGAAAATCGTCTGTGTCAGTTTTCAGAAGCATTTTAATATTCATGCCCAACATATCTCTTAAAGAAAACAAGAATTAGTGTGTTTTCATTGATTACAGCAATTCAACATGAGCTTTCATCACTAATGTTTCAAACATATGGAATAAAACATGTCACTATTGTTGCAAACTTGCAATAGTCAGTTCTATTATGTATGAGGATCTACATTGTCAGCAATTGATTCCTATTTTCTCATCATAAAAAAAAATACTCATATGTATCAAAGAACAACCCAAATATTCCTCAAAAGAGTAATATAATGAGGGATCAAAGAGCACCATTCAAGAATGCAATGAAGATGGAACTCGTGCTTGCAGCATGTAACCTAAAAAATGAACCCACGGATCAAATCAGCAAGACACCCAACTTTAAATTTCTAAAATTCCAATTAAATTGCAAATGTAAGCATATTGATACCGCTGAAGGATCATTGACACAAAACTCTTCAAGGCAAATGCTGCATGAATCATCACAGGCATCTTGAATCCCTCCTTCAACAAAGGCAGCAGGTGATGCTTGCTGGCTCTCCATCTTGTCAGAAGCGTCCATCCTCAAACCCTAATACCAAAAGAATCACATTTTGAGCCAAATTTAATAAATAAAAAAAATCATTTTAAGACGAATTTCAATCAAACAATGGTCAACTTTCAAAATATCTAAAATAATTGATCAATCTAGAGCATAGTATCAAGAAAACTGCCTCCTTTTCTGACAAATTACAAAAGTGCACCCAAAATTCGTAAGGTTATTGGGAAACACCTACCACCAAAAAACTCAATTTTGAGGCGAAATTCAACAAAAATGATCAATTATCAAAATTCCCAACACAATCGATCAATCATGAGCACGATTCGATAAATCAGTCTCCTTTCCACAAATTTTACAAAGTTGCACTTTCACCCGAAATTTAAAAAATATTGAAAAATCCTAATGCCAAAAAGATCACATTGAGGCGAAATCCAACAGCACTTGATCAAATTTAAAATTATTAACAAAGTTGACCAATCGAAAACAGAAAACCAAGAAATATGTCTCCTTTTCCACAAATTGTATTAAAAAAAATGCACCAAAATTTCATAAATTTATGAGAAAATCCTAATAGAAAAAGACATTTTGAGGCAAAATTCAACAAAAATTTATCAAATTTCAAAATTTCTGAAAGAATAGGTTGATCAATACCAAATTATTCACAATTCATGCAAATTTGCACCCAAATATTCATGAAAAAGCGAGAAAATGGAAGAATTACCTTTAAAATTAGGCGAGATTAGGGGAAAGGAGATGGAGGAGAAATCAATATTATAATCAAAGGTCAAAACTTCATAAAGAACGATCGAGCGATCGATCGAGCGATTAATTCAATGAGAGAGAAAGGGAAATGAGAGCGGTAGCCCTCTTTCTCTTTCTCTCTCTACTTTTTTTTCCCTCTTTCGGTTTGTCTTCTTCGTTAATGATGTTTGTAATTATGATTGGTTTGTCTTCTTCGTTAATGATGTTTGTAATTATGATTAATAAAGGCAATGATGATGATTATGAGGAGAGAAGACAAATGAGAAATTGCAATTTTTAGCCTTTAAAAATTTACAAATTTGGTGCGTGCTCACTTACGCTTTTTCCCACCACTTATTATTTATATTTTTGATACGTACGGATTGGGTTAGGAGAGCTTAATTTATACGCAGAATATCTTGTCGTTGGTGTTTTGGACTATTGCCCGACACTTGTCACTGAGAACAACAAAAAAGTTAAAACAAGATTATGCTCTAATTATAAACATATTTATATTAAGTTTATATAATATTTTAGATAATCAACACACTTGTTTCTCGTCAAAGGAGATTTTTTTCCACTCAATTTTTCTTCCCCGAATATGTAACATTTCTCGGCAGCGTTATAGGGTTTTCCAAATAGGGTGCAGATTTTATCGGAATGCCCCATGAAATAGAATAATCTCTACCATTTGCGAGTGGTTGGGGGATAGTTTAGAAATTTTAGTTCTTCCATCTATGATGCAAACCGCTCATTCCTATAGTGATGATTATGATAGGATCATTATTCTTCTAAATATTGTGTTTTACAGAATTTTTGGCTAGACCAAGATCATTGATTTTTCTATGTCCTTATGCTTATGTCTTAAACATAAAATTCAGAAATGGGCTATTTGGGTCGCTTGGAAAGCTCAGAGACTACGTGGAAACTCTCTAACAAATCCACCATAATAGCAATTCTCTATGAGCAACGCTAGCCACAGTCGCTATTTAGCGGCTGTGGGATGTAGTTGCGGACATGTGGCCCTAAAGTGGCCCTAAATCCTAGACCTATACCCCTAAACCCTATACTCAACCCCACATCCTAACCAATCACACCGCGAGTACAGCTACAATCGCTATTTAACGACTGTGGCTAGCATTGCTCATTCTCTATTATTCTCTTAAAATGTTAGTTTCCTATTTGGGCATTCCATCCAAACTAAGGATTTAAGCGACAACATGTTTTCATCCGTGATTTCAGGGTTCCAAAGTACCTATAGAAATCTATGTAAAAAGTTTTTATTGGCGTGGAAATAGATTTCCTATTTTGGAAATGAATCAAACAGACCCCTAGGAAAAAAAGAAAAAAAAAACTGCAACTATCATTACAGTTACACAAGTTTAATTAAAAAAAGATTAAGATTGTCCATAAGGGGCTGTTTGGTTGGTAAAAAAAACACAGAAAGTGGAGGAAAGAAAACTGACACAGGGTTTTTTTTACATTTTTCTTCACTATCTCATGTTTGGTTTGCAAATCACCAAATGGAAAGTGAAGAAAAACAAAGTTGCCACGTTGGATTTGAGCCCAAAAAATTTTCCGTGGTTTAGACCCCGATTACGGAGGAAAACTGACATTTTCTTCTGTCGTTCCCCACCAAAACTCATCTAGGGCTCCAAGTTTTCCTCTATTTTCTGCCACTACACCCCATACCGTCACCTCCTCCTCCGCCTTCCTTCTCCGCCAAGATTTTCAGCCTCGTGCTCCTCCTCCGCCGTCGTTCAGCTTCGTTTTCCTCCGCTGCCCATTTCTCCGCTTCGCTCCATGACTTCTGCAGTTTAGCTCCGGACTTCTCGCGTCGCTCCGTCTCAGACTCAGGCGAGTCTTGCCAGTGACTACCCTCCGCGCCGATTCCCTCTCCGACTCCGATTATTCCCACCTCCGTCTCCTCCGCTGTGATTCAGAGGTAATTTGCGTGAATTTATTTAGTTTACTAGATCTTTGATGATATTGAGGCCATTTAGGGGTTTTGGTGTTGGGATTTCAATTATTGAATTTTATTGTTGTTAAAAGACCAAAAATTCCCAATCCATGATTTTCACCAAATTTACTACAATTTTTTGTTGTTAAGTAGAAAGAAATAGTTATTCACTGAACTGGCTAGCTAATTATTTGGAAAAACATAAGTTCTTATATGAACCAAACTAAAGAAAGTGATGGAAAACCCACTTTTCCCCCATTTTCTTTACGAAACAAACACAAAAAACACTCTCCCAAGAAAGTGACGGAAACACCAAAAAGTGAAGGAAAATAGGTTTTGGAAAGTGGAGGAAAGTAACCAAACAGCCCCTAAGCATACGATTATTTGATTTGAACTCGAATGAGTATTACAGCTATTCTTCCCTTCATTTGTTGTCGAGCAATATATCATGGCTTGAATAAAAAAGAAAAAGTATAAAAGTAGGAAATATGTATATCATAAAAGTACTGTTTAAATAAAATGCGGAAAGTGAAAATAATCATTGAATAGTAATTATATGGTGAAAAACCTGTGTTATCAATATCTATCATTATATATGCATATTAAAAGTACTGTTTGAGCTTTTCTTAAATATGAACTGTACCGGTGAAGAAAATTTATATGTAAATTTTAGGAACATTCTATATCATTTATATTGTCATGAGCAATAAAAGGAAGTTTTTTTCTTATTTTTATTTTTTGATGGAACAATCAAAGGAAGAGATTGCATACGCATACTTTTTTTTTTCTTTCTTTCTTTTTGCCATACACACTATGGTGGACTAGCGAGGGTTGGTAAACGATCGAATCGAATCGAATCTGAGGTGTTCATATTTGTATTTGTTTAAAATTATCGAATTCGAATCACGGACTCTAATATTCATATATGGAGTTTTGAATTGAACTCGAATACTTGGTATTTGATAAATATTCATGAATATTCACGAATACTTATCGAATATCAAAGTATATTTATTTCCTAAAGAATTTAAATTTTAAATAGTATTTAAATCCATAAATAAAAATTATTCCTTTATAATATATGATGTATATATATTTAAATTAAAATTTTTATTAGAAAACATATTTAAGATTATTTAAGTCTTAAAATTAGTACATAAAACTTAAGTAGAAATGGTAAGTGGGTTAAAAATATGGCATCATATGTGCAATAATACAAATAATAAGTGATCAAATTTTAAGCGAATATTTGATAGACAAACGAATCGAATATACATCCGGTTAAATTCTATTCGTTAGTGAACTCGAATACTAAAAAATATTTGTCTAGTGGTAAATGAACTACTGAATCGAATATGACCGAATAGTTACTCGAACAATTATCAAACTATTTGTTAATTATTTGGTTCATTTCCACCCTATGGACTAGTAGTCTAGTAGACGTCAGAAATAAAATTACATCATTTATGCAGTATGCAGGCCTGGCCCGGCACAAAAATGTTACTTATAAGAAGCCCAATTATCTTTGGGCACTGCTTAAAAAAACCACTGAACTGTGCACTTGTCCTACTTCATAATCATGCCAAGCGTACATGCTTCCTTGTTCTTTGTTAGTTTAAATTACACTGAGCTTTCAGCATTGTGCGGTAAATTTCCAATTTTAAAATTGCAGTAAGCCCCCAATAATTTTTGTAGGAAACCCCCGATATCTTTTGGATAAATTACACTATCCCCCTTAACATTCCAAATGACATTTATGCTTTTTTTTTCTTTTTGTTATAATTTATAGGTTATCTGGAAAACGTGAAAACTTATTGGGAGTTTTTTGCAATTCTAAAAGTTATCAGAGATTTTGTGTGATTTTAGAAGTTATTGGGAGTTTACTACAAAATGTTGAAAGTTTTTTTGGGGTTTACTGTGAAATGCAGAAAGTTATTGGGGGGTTTGGTATAATTTATTATTTCTTTTGTGGTTGTGGAAGTATTTATTTAAGTTAGGTATAATTTATATTTTTTGTTGTGGTAGTTGAAGTATTTATTTAGTGTTCTCCTCGGTACAATTTATTAAATAACTTTCAATTCAAGATACACGTGACTAATGGCAAAGACTATCGACCTATCTGAATATATGAAGATAGCAAATGAATAAGCAGGCCCATTGATTTCCCCCGTTTTATTGAATTGTTGCAATTTTTGGTGCTTGTTGAGTAGAAAACCAAAAATTTATGAAGCTGAGTAGCAGGCTAGCAGTACTCTTCTTGTATGCTAACAGATCCATTTTAGGCTGTCAGTTGGATGGAAGCTGTAATCTGGGCTTTTTCTAGCAGCCTAAGCAGTTAAGATTGCAGCCCGCTAAATCTTGTGGGCTCCCATTCATATTCAGTCTCTTTACATTGTTTTATAAAAAAAAATATCCTTTTTCTTTTAACGAGACAGATTACTTCGTCTATTTACAAGTTTCACCCAGCCTTTATTGGTACGAAATACAAAATAGCGCCATAGAAAAGTCACATCTCATATTTTGCGTCATTTTTGGGAAAAATTAGCTAACCCCCATAAATATCAGGAGCTAACTAATGAAAAAAATGTATAAAGGGATAATCTTTAATATCCCAATATGAAAGAGGTTATCTGCATTGTGGATAATATCGCACACCTCCCTCTCTTCTCATCCAATGCCGTTAGGACTTCATGTTTCCTACTCATTCTCTTTATTCATCGCGCTTAGGCTGGTAATGGTTAGCAAAACCCATATCCCAACCAGAAAGACGTTATTTGCATTGTTAGATTGTTTAATTTATTTACACTGGGGGTCTTAATTGCACTTAAACACCTCATCCTAATATGGAAGAAGTGTGGGGATAGCTTATATAGGGTGCATATGAAGGAACAGGTGCTCATTTGTATTTACTTAGATTAACCCTTTAATTTATTTGCATATTTATCATTACTAGTAGTGTCATTACTATTTTTACTCAATTTTTAAGCGTCTAGACCCTTTCCATAGCTTGCCTTGACTGTTATGTAGGACGGTCATCAATTTCAAATGCTGTTATCACAAATCTCCATTTTATTCACACTTCTTAATAAAGGAAAAGTCACAGCTGCATGGCCTTAATTTGGGGGGGGGAAAAAAAAAACTACTTTCTCCACAGTCAACCCTATCCGCATTTTTTGGAGAAAGGAGTTTGATCAAAGCGATTGATTCCCAACTCTCACATTTATTATCCTTGGAATTTGTTTAGTTTTTAACTTCGAAATTTGGTCATTGTTCTAGTGTTTGTATTTATAGTTTCTGGAGTGGGACTGAGGGAATATTTTGAACGGTTCAAAGAATTCATGGAAATAGACCCAACAGTGATATCAGTGGAGGGGAGCCTTTGCATTTGACTCATAAATCTAGGAACAAGAAAGAAGAGCTCTTGGTTGTGATGATCCCATGACTAAAAGCTCTGAAGGGAAACAACAACAACAATTTAAGCTTAAGCATTTTTTGGGTGGGACAAAAGCAAGCATATACTCCACTGTTTTCTTCAATGTATAGTCAGATGAAGCAGAAGCCAAGACAGCAACGCACTCACAAACTCAAAGGCCTATTTTTACACAACTTTAATGGGGGAGCATATAAACAAGTTAACTTTTATGCAAAAAAAACATCCATTGGGTTTTTTTAAAAAAAAAATATTGTTATTATTATTTTATTCGGATATCAATTGGGGAATTTGAGTATACGTATTGTAACAAATCATATAGGGAGTATGCGTATTGTAACATGGGTCCAAAGCACATTTTCAAGTTGATAATTGTAGTGATGCAATAGTCCGTTTGCATTGATATTGTATATTAATTGTATTGATCTAGAGTTGCCAATGAGTCGGTCACGGTTTCCTTCATTATTATATATGATTCACTAATACTATAAAGTGTTTGCACCGATTTAGAATGCTAATGATTTTATCCCCTCTCCTCTTCCCTTCAAAGATCCTTTTTGCTTCTTCCTTTCTTTTCCACTTTTCTTGAAGGTCCTTTTAATGATACTTAGTGTAAAGGAGACGATAATCTCAATTAAGGCTAAAGGACCAATATAAAGCTACTTTAGTTAGTTTAATATTGCAAATCGTAATCATTCTAAAGATTTTGACCTACCCACCTTTAGAAAGCTAAAACAACAGTATAGGAAATCAAATTGTCTTATTTCTTTTGTTGAGGATGAAGTAGCTGAAGTGTAAGTTTTGTCATGTTCATAGAGGAGCATTATATTAAGTCATTAGAGTAATCAGATTCTAAACAATGAAATGGTTGTTTGTTGCAACTTGTATACGTTTCCACCATAATATAATCCAGCAAAAGGGTTACGTACGACATAAAGTTCAAGTTTTCTTCTTTCCTTTTCAATTGTAAAGGCAGCCAAGATATACCATTCCCATTTTAAAATAAAATTCACTAGAAGGTAACCATAAATAAAAACTTACATATAAAATTAGATACGAGCAAAAAGAAATAACGATGAATTTGTGGATCCTCTCCACTACAAAAATATAGTGGAGAGACCACTGCTTTTAATCCTAATAGTTGATTATTTAGTGGGTGATCGTGATACATTCTAAATCTAACATTCACCGGACCTCATGTATTGCACTCATTCCTAACTTGCACTCAAAGAAAAAAAATCATAATCACCCATTAGCTAGATAATCAATGAGTATGATTAAGTAGAGGTTCATCTAAATTTTTTTAGTAGTGAAGAGGATCCGAGTCCAACAAGGATATAAAAGAACTCTTAACACGAGCAAAAAAAAATCATAGAAGCAAAATTCTCAAACAATTAAAACACTTTAAACTTCTCAGAAAAATTGGCTTGTAAAACCAATGTACTATCAGCCGGTGAAACTAAATATTCGTGTGCTACTAAACTTATTTATTTAATTTTAATTTTCTAGATCTTTTATATTGGAATGTATTTCCATTCCATGAAGGATTCCAATTTTAGTTATAAATCAATATGAGGAGCTTAGAAAATGAGTAAACTTAGTCGTGCAAAGCAATAAATTTAAGATGACCACCAATATATTTCCTGCAGGGGAAGAAACTGCAAATATAATTGTTTTTGTCCTTTTTAGCAAAAAAGATTGGGACCAGCTCCATAACCCAGCCATATGTTGCAAGAAAATACGACTATAATTGTTGCTTGCATTGCAGAGGAAAATTGCAAGAAACATCCATGCATTACTATCATTTTGCATATAATACCTTCGTAAACAAAATTTCTCTTGCTCTATTTTAAAATTGGTAGCAGATCCATTTTCCTGTTTTATATGGAGAGAGCACACGTGTTTTGGGTTTGGCAAAAATAAAATCTTCTAGGTATCAGTTTACATTTGAGTGTAGTATAGAACTTGTAATATAAAACTTGTAATATAGTGCATAGATACTCAAAGTTGAATTCAATAGAAAGTAAGATTGTGATATTCTGTCTATATATTATAAGGGGTTTTTCTAGCGGCTGTCCATGGGCATTCGCTAGGAGATGAGAGAGAGAGAAAGGAGAGATGAGAAGAGAACTTAATGCAAATCAAAAGGCTTACTTGCTATTCATTATTCTCTATCTCTCTCATCTCCGACCAACTCTATAGACACGCATTAGAAAAAACTATATTATTAATATAGAACAAAGGATTTTATGCACTAGTGCAAGAGGAATATTTCCGTAATTTTCTGTAACTATCATTTTGCGAACAAGACAATACACTTCAGTGAGACTGTGAGAGTGAGTTTGGATCTCAAAATATGTCAAATTCAATCCCATTATAAGATTATTAGTAGTAGACAAGATCCCTAATCTCCACGTTCAACTTTCAGGTTAGTTGGCTAATAATTGTCCACTGCTGCCCTAATATTGTACATTAGTTAAATTGATCAAGTACTGAACCCTGCCTTCATATTTCTAACTTATTTGGATTAGGTTTCAGATCCACACAGAAATTGATTTAGATCTATTAACATGTGCAAAAACCTCAGAATCAGTGTTACACTTCACAATGCATCACCTTTATCTCAGAAGGACATTATAAAACAAGTTTATTGCAGGTTTATTTTTAAATAGCCGTATCAAAAACTTAGTAACTGGAAGGGAAAAAAAAATACATGTGAAGGAAAGAAGTGGAAGAAATACAAAGGAGAAAATAAGATGAAATATTAGAAAAAGCAAAAACTAATATAACACTCATCCAAATCAGTCATTGAATGACGTAATTTATTTTTTTAACACTTCCTCATTTCATTCGACCCAAATGTAGAAGTAGCAATAAGAACAATGTAATTCCGCTAATTAAGAACATATAACAAGATGTTTAATTTAACGCCAAGAATTTCAAAATGTTGCAATCGATGGAGGTATAGATTAGTTAGAATCCCTTAATTTAAGGTGTAAGAGAACGAATTAAGACATAGATTATTAGACTTCATACTATTATTGCTAAGGGAACATTTAGATAAAAGAGATAGAGAGAAATGATAGTAAACAGACTACTTCTAATTTGCACTAATTTCTCTCTTCACCTCTCTCTCTCTCTCTCTTGTCTATGAGCATCCGTTAAAAAAATCCTTCGTCATAAGAGCAATTAATCATTTTAATGCTAGCAATGAAAATCTTTCAAATGGAGCAAGTGAAGATCATGGAGAGGAGATAACATGAATATTGTTGTTAAAGAATGTCATAAAAAGATTTAACCTTTTTTTTGGTATTATATGTTTCATTCAATCCCATAGATAGATACATTCATTTGCGTTCTCATTTACGCCCCTCTCAAGTTGCTCTTGCAATAAAACCTCAATCCCAAATTACTCGCGTGAACAAAATTTTAACCATTTTAACAAAAAATCAAGAACATGTTAATAAATAAATAAAATAAAAAACAAACTTTTGTTAAAGAAGTCCATTCGCATTCAAAACTTCAAACAGTATCATTTCAAAACAAACCCCGCAACATTAGATTCTCTTTCACAAGGAACCCCGCAGCAATTACTTAATTTACCTTTTAACCCTCCATTAAAAATTTATTATCAATTCTGACACCGCAATAGATCCTCTCTCTGTGATGGACTCCTCCAAAACCCCGTCTCATAAAACCTAGCCCACATCTCCTTCTCCATCGCCGCCACCTCCGGCGACGGCGACGCCGCCGGAATCCCCCACTCCTCCTTTATCCTCACGCTCTCGTCCCCATCGAGATCAAAACTGGACCCCACCACTCTCTTCGTTCCCGCCACCGTCTTCATCCTCATCGCGATCCGTCGCCGGCGCCGCCTAATGTACGCTCGCCGGCAAAGCCCTACGGGAACCTTCACCACCGCGAGAACGACGAGGCTGACGATCCCGCAGGGGAAGCAGCAGCAAATCGCCGCGCACTCGGCGACTGTGCTGCCGGCGATCTCGCCGATCCGAGCTCTGGATCTCGTCATCGACGATTCTCGCCGGCGGTAGGAGATCGAGGAGGAGGCGACGCTGTCTCCCGTCGATCTTGGCGGCGGCGGAGCAGAGAACGTCATTGATTTATCGGTGAGATATCAAATTCTCATGTTCTTGATTTTTATTGTTTAAAGTTTTGAGTTTTGAGAAATTGGGGGAACTAACGGCGTTAACGGGTGAGGAAACGCCGTTGGCGATCGGAGATTGTCCAATCGCCTGTTGAGGAGAAAGAGGAGGGTAGAGTTTTATGAGGGGCCAAAAGTTCGGGGGGTTTTTTGCGAATAATTCGGCGGAGGAATTTGAGCGGTTGTTAGAAGGAGAGGAGTTTTTCGCTGCCTTAAAAACTGGGAGAAGAGAGCAAGACAGAAAGTCACGGTGAGATTATATAGAGAGGAGACGAGGGTATTTTGGTAATTTAAAAGTATATGTAAATAAAGAGGATTAATCTTTTAATTGTAACGTTAGGTTTAAATTGCAGCCTGAACAGCTGAGTTTTTATTAATATTGGCGTTACTTTGTTGTTTTCTATTTTTGTATATAATAATATATATGAAACATTTATCGATATTGAGATAGTTTGGGGAAATCTTTAGCCTTAGGAATTCTCTGGAGTGTGGAATATTAAGACTCGTTTCAGTTAGCAATCTAAAGTTCTTGCTTCCATGATTTTGGAAAATCTTCAGCCTTATCCAAAGTTGCTTTGCTTCCATGAATCAAGACTCGGTAGCTTCTAGAAGCTGCTAAAAGATTGTAACAATTGAATTATATTTCCACATAAAATTGTCATTCTTATGTTATATATTTTAGCAGTGCAATATTTTTGTAATTGTGTAACTATGAAACTTGTATGCACATAAAATAAAATAAAAATCTATTCAATTATGTAGTCTTCTTATAAATAGTATGATAAGATAAGAGAAAAGAGCAAAAAGAAAGAAAAAAAGTATTATACGGGACTAAAACACCATGTAACTACTCCATTGAATTTTAATCTATTTTATTGTTTTCTATTGATTGAACTACAAGCATCTAGCATAAATCGTTTTCTGTCATATTTTAACTCTTACCTATGATGCCCATTGTGGATGATCTGAACGGTTTAGAGGTTCCAATCTGGCTCTCATAGTCCTTTGTTCGATTCTGAGTTGGGTTAAAAATATGTAAATTAATATTACAAACTAGTTTTTTCAATATATACTGAAAATGTCCATTGTCATTAACTAAACAGTAAAATATAGTTTTTCGTGGTTGAAAATTAGTTTCAAATGGAAAATAATTAAATTTAAAGGTTCCTTTTGTATCCGTTCATCTTATTCTTTTTCTTATTCTAAATAATGATATATGCTAATTATTCAGTGCTTGTGATTTTTTAATCTAAAAAGGTACCGTACCGCAATTGCGTCACGGTGCGGCGCACGTAGATCCTCACTCCAGTTATAAAATCTAATGAATTAAAATATACCAAAAAAAAAGAATATATTAGCCGGCCATTTTAGATTCTTAATCAAGATGACTGGGCTTGGGCCCGTCTCTCTAATAGATCTGACGTGGACGTGAGACTTTAGTGATGGCCCATCACGGCTCTCTCGTGTCACTTGGATGGTTCTTCCCGGATCCACACACGTGTCAGTGCAGCGCCTCCGACACATCCCGTCCCACACGTGCAGGTGTTCCGTCCTTTTCGTGTTTGCTCGCTCGCCTTTGAATCTTTCGTCCGCTGAGCCGCGCTTTATTTGGGCTTTTTGACGGGCCCTTCTTCATGTTCAACAGTTCATATTGATGGAACATTATGGGCCACAAAATAGTTGCGGCTTTTGATGCTTTGCCCCGGTTCTTCGGCAAATCATCTGCTCTCCTGCCCATCTTGATTCATGACGCCACAAAGTACAAAATACTTTTCTTTTTCTTTTGTCTTTTTTTTAATCTAATTTGTTCCCCTACATATTCTCATGTACTCAAACAAATACTACTATAATTGAGTAGTGATTCTATCAGAACACCTCATAGAAAAGGGTGATCTATACCATTCACGGGTGGTTAGAAGGTTAGTTTGGTAATTATAACTCTGCTATTAATGGTGTAGATCACCCCAATCCTATGGAGATGGTTCTGATGAGATCTCTACTGTAAAATTTGTACTTACAGTGTAAGATGTAAATTATCAGTTTCATTCATTCTAAAAACTGATAAAAATCCCACATTCCCATGCAAATAATTTGCGCACATTAAACAACCAACAAGCTCAAAATTACATCTATTTTAAACAATTTTTTTTTTCATTTCATAATAGAAATCTTGCAGTTTAAATGACAGCTGAAATCTTAAAAAGAACAGAGATGTAAATGAGGCAACGACCTTGGTCAAAGTAGTTAGTTGGCATACAAAGAGAGCTAATAGGTTATTGCTAGTTGACCGGTTCGATTAATCATGCACAAAAATCTATGTGCAAAATACATAATTAAGAGCAGATAATGAATGGTTGGGCCATCCATTTGTAACCTGCGCATGCAAATTAACACTTGCGTTAGCTCCAAAAAATTTGTCAATCTTCGTATGAAATTATCAAGATTATATACTAAATTCTGTTTAATCTTTTCTTTTTTTTTTTTGTTTGCAGGACAGCAGATCATCTATTGTATATTTGTAGAATTTAAACTCCGCAAACTAGTTTCATTCTTTCTTAAGTTCATTATTTTTTTCTGAATTTTTTAATCAATGTACCCAATGAAATCCAACAGTTATAATTAATATAAAACTATAATCTTCGATACTCACCATAACTTCGGAGTTTGATGTAATGGTTAGAAAGACTTAAGTTAAGAAGATCTGACCACTTCGAAGGTTAAATGGACCTTATAAAGAGAAGTGGAGTATGAATATCAAAACGATGCCAAAACCTTAAGTTAGAACTATCAGGTCAAGCTTCCCATCGATAAAAAATTGATCAATCTTATACATCATCTAATTACATGCTTCCGGCCTTTTATTTTGACTAGTCTAAATCTAATCAAGAATAAAGAAATTAAAATTAGTGTTATAATATAAAACTATAACCCTCAATCTCATTACAACTTCAGAGTTTTGAAGGGTTAGAGAGACTTTAACAATGAGTATTTTAATTATGGATATTATTGTTTATTTAAATCATAAATGGAGAAAAGAAAACCAAATGGCCCTAGGGTCGCCCAAGGCCTGAAAATTATAACCCACTTAATTAAATTAATAATAACAATTTTAAAAAGTACTAAAGAAACTAAAAATAAATAAATAAATCTAAAAGACACTGGAAGTGCAAAAATCAAGATGGCGACATGAAACCATACAATGATTCGGACCGCATCGTCGTGATGCAAAACATGTCCTGTTTCTTCTTTAATCGCGTGTCATAATCTTACCAACCTCTCGGATTAAGAAAACTAATCAAATCCAATTGTTAAAACACTACTTTAATCATTATATCCCGGCTTTGGTTAGCGCCACGTCATTGATCAGAATGAAAAATGCTTTTCCCCTTTGTCTAAATTAAGAGTCTTTTTTTTTTTAATTACTTGGACTTGTTCTTAATTTTAATAGCCATTAGAGATGTCTTGTTAGTTGCTTACACGCAAGCATTGAAATAAGTAAATCAAATCTAGTGTATGTCGACTAGAACATTTCATTTTGGCAGCTTACCATTAAAAGTGAAATTGAATCAAAGAAATGATAAAATGAAGACCTAAACTTAGCTGCTTAATTCGAGATGAGCTTGAAATTTAATAGTTGACTAGATACCTTGCACGTGACAAAAAATACCGATTTGTCGAAATCAGTCGATATTATTAAAGAATATTTTGTGAGTAACTTAAAGAAAGTGTTTTCAAATGTTTTTTTAATCTTTTATGAAAATTAATTCAATTAAGAGAGTAAAGATTCATTTAAAAGATATGGTTGAAAAATATTTTCTGTTTGAAATGAAAATAGTACAGAGACTTAAACTTAAAACTTTATGTTATCCACCCCAAATCGTTTATCATTTGACCTATACTTTATGGGCAAAATACTTCTAAAATTTTATTTCTTATTTGGTTGTTTATATGTGCCAATATTTGATTAATTAAGTTGTGGATGGAATTCTAAATATCTATGTATAAGGTCGTTGGCTTTTTGTATTTATACATATGATGATATTATGTTTAGTAAAAGAAATTCCTCTACCTCCT
This sequence comes from Asparagus setaceus, assembly GCA_012295165.1. Lineage (NCBI taxonomy): Eukaryota > Viridiplantae > Streptophyta > Magnoliopsida > Asparagales > Asparagaceae > Asparagus > Asparagus setaceus. The sequence continues at coordinate 28,792,251 of CM022706.1, forward strand.
TTTATATGTTTATTATAATTTAAAATGAATATTTAATAATATAGAGTCTATTTATGTTTAGGCAAAGTAATCTTATAGAATGTTCTAGCTAGAAAACAAGGAGAGAAGAAAAACAATCTCTTTTGGAAATTACCTTTTATCCTCTCATATACTACTTTATTAAAAATTTAGTGGGGTACTAACAAATTTGAAGGATATTTCACATCCTAATAGAAATGTGAGGAGTATATAGGTAATTTTTGCTTTTTTTCTAGAACATTCTAAACTATAACATGAGTACACAATTAGAGCTACTAATTAAATATCTATCACGGTTTGTGTTGTAGGAGATATAAATATTAAATGAGAAGGTTCTTTCCTAAATAAATTATTAGATATGAATGAATGTAAAACAGTAATTAGAATTTCCGTATGTTTTAATCTAAATGTATCAAAAGTCATAATATATCTACATACATGGGTTAAAATTAATTAATTATAATAATTTGATGATAAAATATGTAAACATGCTCTTCTTATTAACATTATTTAAATTATTCTTAGGATGATATTTTAAAATAATCTATTAAATTATGATGTACCCTATCTTCTTTCACTAAAATCACATTACTAGTCACAGTGAATATATGGTATACCCAATTTGAAATAAGGTAGCATAAAATAACTCATCTCCAGTGGAAAAAACATATCATAAAATATACAACTCTATGAAACTTTACTCTAAGTGTCCATTTTATATAAAATTTGGAATGATCAAGTTTTAGCATCTGTTGCACATGCATGCAACAATGTTAGTACTACTATAAAAAACTTAGTGAGAGGGTAGTAAATTTTTTGAGGAATGGAGGATATTTTCTCTTTCCTATTGTAATCAAGAGGGTAGAATTATAATTTTACCGAAAGATATTTTTCCTTCCTTTTATTTTCTTTTCTTATTTCTAGAACATTCTAAATCATGGTATGTGAGTAAGCAGGATTTGAAACTCACATAATTAATATTTTAATTTTATTTCCTGTCATGAATGTTTTAGAAACAAAGAAAAGAAAGGAATTATCTCTCTTGCAAATTACAATAAGAGATATCATTATAGATGTTATAAGATATAAATATAAAATGGTAAGTTTCTTTGCTTAAAAATTATTAGATATATGTCAAAGAAAAATATAATAATTGAAAATTTTGACTATAATCAATTTTAGGAATCCTTTTTATTCTAAATGGTACAGTTTTTGAAACATCTCCTAATAGTTTTTATTATTATTACGAAAAAATATTATCTATATTGATTTTATTTGACATTTAATAAAGGAAAATCAACCTTCTCATGCTCAATTACTTCATTTTCATGTTTAAAATTTATAAGAATATTACATCATTATATTTTTCAAAAATTATATCTTAGAAACATTGGTGTATTATTGAGCAAATTCAAACTTTAGGATATAAAACTTAAAAATATGAAACCTTGGGGTATTTAAATGCAATTGACCCTTTTATATAAAATTTAGAATGAGTAAGTTTAATATCTATTGCACATGCATTTGCACATGCCTCAATGCTAGTACAATTATATTAAAACCTTAGTGGGGGTACCAAAAAGTTTACGGCACATTTTACAACTCAATAGAAATGTGAGGGGTATACAGGTAATTTTACGGAGGAGGTATTTTTTTTTTCCTTTCTTTTCTATTATCTTTTCTTTTTCTAGAACTTTCTAAACTATGACATGAGTATAATTAGAGCTTACTAATTAAATATATCTATCACTCTTTGTGTTACAAAAGATATAAATATAAAATAAGAAGGTTCTTTTTAAAAAGGGAAAATTATGTCAAGGCCCCAAAAATAAAAACTTCATGTGACCGGCCCCCTCTAACTTTGCCCCATGTGCTTCAGCCCCAAACAGTGTCCCAATTTGTGCCCTACACCTTTTTTAGTCATCATTACATGCCAACTAAGCATAGAGAGAGAGAAAGAAATAAAAATTCCCAAAATGCCCTTATCTCCTTCATTCATTTTTCTCTAGATCTAATGGTCATGGCTCCCTCTTCCTCCTCTCTTCTAACCCATCTCCTTCCTCCTCTCCCCATCTTCCTCCTTCCTCCTCTATTTTAAGTCATCATTACACAATTTTCCATTGTTTTTTCTTCTTTCCTTTTGCTTGCTTTTAGAAACTGGTATTTTGTGGTACAAGCTGGGATACGATTCCAGACCTCTTGTTCACAATAAACAAAAGTCATAAAAAGAGTTCCATATAAGTTTTACTATTGTTACTACAACATCACTGTGTGAAGGCTTGCTCGTTTTCATGGAATGGATTTAAAATTCATGTAAATTTTATACTATTATAAAAAACCTTAATAATAAGTTTTTAATGTTTTTCATGGATTGGATTTAAAATTCATGTAAATTTTATACTATATAACCTTAATAATAAGTTTTTAATGTTTTTCATGCCCATTTAGCATCCGACCATCTCTTTACTGTGTTTGTTCAGCTCCTATCTCAGGTAGAGGTTTTATATGATATATGTTGCCCACAGAGAGCTTAACTCAACGAAGAGTTGGAAAAGTTATAAACAGTAGCATCCGATACGTATCATGTTAAGTCTATTTTAATTCATGTTAAGTCCAACCTGGTTCGTGTTAAGTCTAACCTGGTTCGTGTTAAGTCTAACCTGGTTCATGAAAGTGGACTTAACACGAATCAAAGTGGACATAACACGAATGAAACTGGACTTAACACGAACCAGGTTCGTGTTAAGTCCAATCTGGTTCATGTTAAGTCTAACGTGGTTCATGTTAAGTCTAATCTGGTTCGTGTTAAGTCTAACTTGGTTCATGTTAAGTCTAACTTGGTTCATGTTAAGTCTATTTTAATTTATATTAAGTCCAACCTGGTTCGTGTTAAGTCTAACCAGGTTCGTGTTAAGTCTAACTTGGTTCGTGTTAAGTCCAACTTGGTTCATGTTAAGTCTATTTTAATTCATGTTAAGTCTAATTTAATTCAATTAAAAACTCCAAAAATGCCATTATCTCCTCTATATTCTTTCATGTTAAGTCTAAAAATAAGTCGAATTAGACTTAACATGAATCATGTTAAGTTTATTTCAACTTATTTTAAAGTCTAATTTCATGTTAAATTTAATTTAATTCATGTTAAGTCTAATTTAATTCAATTAAAAATGCCAAAATGCCCTTATCTCCTCTATATTCTTTCATGTTAAGTCTAAAAACAAAACAAGTCGAATTAGACTTAACATGAAACATGTTAAGTCTATTTCAACTTATTTTAAGTCTAATTTCATGTTAAATTTAATTTAATTAATGTTAAGTCTAATTTAATTCAATTAAAAACTCTAAAATGCCCTTATCTCCTCTATATTCTTTCATGTTAAGTTAAAAACAAAACAAGTTGAAATAGACTTAACATGAAATTAGACTTAACATGAAACATGTTAAGTCTATTTCAACTTATTTTAAGTTTAATTCATGTTAAATTCAATTTAATTCATGTTAAGTCTAATTTAATTCAATTAAAAATGCCAAAATACCCTTATCTCCTCTATATTCTTTCATGTTAAGTCTAAAAATAAGTCGAATTAGACTTAACATGAAACATGTTAAGTCTATTTCAACTTATCTTTAAGTCTAATTTCATGTTAAATTTAATTTAATTCATGTTAAGTCTAATTTAATTCAATTAAAACTCCAAAATGCCCTTATCTCTTCTATATTCTTTCATGTTAAGTCTAAAATAAATCGAATTAGCCTTAACATGAAACATGTTAAGTCTATTTCAACTTATTTTAAGTCTAATTTCATGTTAAATTTAATTTAATTCATGTTAAGTTTAATTTAATTCAATTAAAAATTCCAAAATGCCCTTATCTCCTCTATATTCTTTCATGTTAAGTCTAAAATGAAGCAATTTGAATTAGACTTAACATGAAACATGTTAAGTCTATTTCAACTTATTTTAAAGTCTAATTTCATATTAAATTTAATTTAATTCATGTTAAGTCTAATTTAATTCAATTAAAAATGCTAAAATGCCCTTATCTCCTCTATATTCTTTCATGTTGAGTCTAAAATAAGTCAATTAGCCTTAACATGAAATATGTTAAGTCTATTTTAATTTATTTTAAGTCTAATTTCATGTTAAATTTAATTTAATTCATGTTAAGTCTAATTTAATTCAATTAAAAGCGTCAAAATGCCCTTATCTCCTCTATATTCTTTCATGTTGAGTCTAAAATAAGTCGAATTAGCCTTAACATGAAACATGTTAAGTCTATTTCAATTTATTTTAAGTCTAATTTCATGTTAAATTCAATTTAATTCATGTTAAGTCTAATTTAATTCAATTAAAACTCCAAAATGCCCTTATCTCCTCTATGTTCTTTCATGTTAAGTCTAAAACAAAACAAGTCGAATTAGACTTAACATGAAACATGTTAAGTCTATTTCAACTTATTTTAAGTCTAATTTTATGTTAAATTCAATTTAATTCATGTTAAGTCTAATTTAATTCAATTAAAAACACCAAAATACCCTTATCTCCTCTATATTCTTTCATGTTAAGTTTAATTTAATTCATGTTAAGTCTAAAAACAAATTGAATTAGACTTAACATGAAACATGTTAAGTCTATTTCAACTTATTTTAAGTCTAATTTCATGTTAAATTCAATTTAATTCATGTTAAGTCTAATTTAATTCAATTAAAAACGCCAAAATGCCCTTATCTCCTCTAATTTAATTCATGTTAAGTCTATTTCAACTTTTTTTTGAGGGCTGAACCAAGTTCGTTTTCATATTAAGTCTAATTCGTATTAAGTCCAATGTTAAGTCTAATTTGGGCTCGGGCTTGTCCTCATCTTCCTCCAGCACTGCCTCATCCTCCTCCAGCACTGCCTCCTCGTTCTTCGCCACCTCTTCTTAAATGATGTGGTAGCAGCGAAATCTTCAGCAGTTACTTGGAAACTCATCGAAATTTCATCTATGACCTCACCATCACGTGCTTCCTCCTCCACGATAGAACCTAGGTGCTTCCAAAGCATACCCTGCTCTAAGGAACGAGGAGCAGTGATCCCGTTTGCCAACGCTTGGTTCCCCTGTTCGTTCCCCTGTTGTTGATCAGCTTCTTCCACATATCTAAAAATGACATTCAGAACAAAGTAGCCCTTGTCTTGGGTGGCGAGGAAAAATGACTGGGTGAAGTTCCTCCTTACGTTGTCCTTTCCACTAAGGTAGCTACGATAGAACCAAGTTGGACTTAGTGTCACAATTTCATCTATGAGGAAAAACAACTGGTGGTAGTAAGCTTAAAATGGGTTAGAAGAGAGGAGGAAGGAGGAAGATGGGGAGAGGAGGAAGGAGATGGGTTAGAAGAGGGGAGGAAGAGGGAGCCATGACCATTAGATCTAGAGAAAAATGAATGGAGGAGATAATGACATTTTGGGGTTTTCTATTTCTTTCTCTCTCTCTCCATGCTTAGTTGGCATGTAATGATGACTAAAAAAGAGGTGCAGCACAAATTAGGATATTGTTTGGGGCTGAAGCACATGGGGCAAAGTTGGAGGGGGCCGGTCACATGAAGTTTTTACTTTTGGGGCCTTGACACAATTTTCCCTTTTAAAAAAGAATTATTGTATATAAATGGATATAAATACAACAATTGCAATATGTTCTAATCTAAATATTATCGATACTTGGCCTATAAATAATCAAATATAATAATTTAAAGATAAAATATGAAACATACTCTTCTTACTAACTTGATTTAAAGCGTTCTTAATTAAGATCATGTCTTAAAAATAATCCACCAAATTATGATGTACCCTATTTAATTTCTTTTGAGAAAATCACATCATCAATTCAAATAAGTTAATATAAAATAACTCATCTCAAATGAAAAATATCGTAAGAATATCTTTTATTACTCAATGAAACTTCGTGTAAATTTCCTTTCATATAACTTTTGGGATGATTAAGTTTTCTCATCTATTGCAAACGCACTAATGCTAGTCTATAATAAAGAAGAGAGCATGTCCACCACTCATACAATTTATGAAGTACCCCTACTTGAGTTTTTATACAATAATATAGATATAGATATAGATGTGTAAATTTAATATTAGATCAATTAACTGTATGCTTTGCTCTATATGAACTATATTCTATACAACGCCTTTAAAAATACTGTGAAGGCTGTTTGTGCATTTCAAAAACAGCATGTTTCATCAGGTCTATGATTTTTCACAAACAAATTCTCTATCCAATAATTTGGTCTTGATACGAATAATTAAATATCTTTATAGAAAACTTCCGATTAGGACCCAGAAATTATTAAGAACTAAAGTAAGCAATTAAATTAGTTAGGTTGTCTATCTTGTCTTTAAACTATTTTATGTTTAAAGTTTAAATTATTTAAAATGGAATAGCTAAGTGTTGGATGTTTAACATAATGTGTCTATCATAAGAGTTTAAATAGAAAAGAGTTGCATTAAAACCTCAGGGAGCTAAGAGTCTAAGACTATCTCAAAGATACGTACAACTATACAGGGAGAAGTAGTAAGTCTTGTATTCTTATTCTTATTATATTAATACCAGAGCACTGAAAATCGAAAATCTGTATAAAGTAAACGTTAATGCAGTTCTTTTCCATTCGAACAACTAAATCCTTAAAAAAGTTCAGAGTGACTCAAAGTTTGTTAAAAATATATACAAAACAAGCCTGGGCCAGGAAAAAAACAAAGGAGTATTTTGCCTAACAATGTTTCGACATAAATGAGTAGGTTTAATTTTTATCAGTACAATGTGCATACTTTAAGTGTAGATCTATTACCAGTCACGAGTGATCTAGATAGTTAGGAGGTTCAAATATGACTCTCATGATTTTGGGCTGATTCCAGATTGTTATAAAAAAAAAGAGTGTAGATTTATTTATTTTTTAATTGAAAAGAAGCTTTCATGAATACAGAGAGTGGAGGTCGCCTATTAAATAAACTTGCATGGATAGAGAATATTATCATGTCAAAATAAACTTGTAAAGTTCACAATTGCTAATTGAGTGAGGGAATGAGCAACGTAGTTACCCTTCCTTATCGTACGGACGAAATTGCAAACCTCAAAGCACGAAGCCAGACGTAGTTAGTCGACGGAGAGCGTAGATTTTTTGAGAATACAGTAAAAGAACGTACGATTAGCCTTTGGGCTTTGGGCCGTTTGCCTTGGGCTGGTTTTAAAAAATAGTTTCAAATTTAAAGTTAAAACTCTTCTTCTCAATATTCACACATCCATAGTAACTATAAGCTCTCTTCAAACTTAAAGCTCAATACTGAGGCCCAGAGTTGTTATTAGTTCGAGATTTCCATTTTCAGATTTTGCTTTACATTTTGAACTGTCTTTTATTATGTTTCGCTGATGAAATTTGATCGGGCATTAAGGAAATGTTTAAGATGTGAGATAAAATACTAAAATTTTAAAAATACTCAGTTACGTTGATGAAACCACAATCCATAATTGCCTCCCAATTTACTCCCCAAATTCTATATTTGGAAACGTTTTCTCTAAACAAAATGTGAAGGTCTAATAAAAGAGTTCATAGAGCCAAAATCTCCACTGAATTGTTATGATTCATGGATCATAGTCTCGAACAAACTCTTCGTACTGTGATACTTACTTCTCATTAAAAAGTTGCAGATAGAGCCAACAAAGAGTCAAATTATTGCGCTAGAGGATAAGAATGCTCAAGAGTTTTTGCTTCTTCTCCAAACTTTGCTTCCAATCTTGAACCTTGACCCCTTGGAAGGCAATTTTGCTTTTACATGTGGGGATCTTGTTGAAACCTCACATATTTCATATGGATCTATTTGCTCATCAGTGATTTTACCTTTTAGGCTCTATTTTGTACCAGAAAAATCTTGACCTTTTCAGTTGTTTTCTAAGAAAAGAAATGCTTAGTACATATATTATTCAATGTCCATGTGGGCTTGGTACATGATGACAGGCCAATAATTCATTGACATATTGGATGTCTAGTGTCATCAATTATATACTAAGCGTGCTTGCTTACGATATCAATGCTCAAGTGTAATGACGCTTCATTAGGGACCAAACCATGATAAATAAAAATTAATTTAAATTTAGTCTTCAAATAAAGCAAGTTGACCCGATGGTAGCTAGAGAGGATGCGTAGAAGACAAATAATCAACGACTTTGAGCAAAGATAAAGCTTTTTTTGAAAATGGGCGGTTATTTCTCAGGGTTGTTTAGTTGCGTGGAAATAAATGCCCATGTTTAGTTTGCTTAACATTTGTAATTTGTAGAAAAAAGGTGCAGCAAATGTAAGAACTAATTTGACGGGAAATAAAAAGCGCAGCTTTCGAAACGGAAATTCAAAAATAAATTCCGCTTCATCCAATAACAGTTTTATAGTCCAATTTAAACAAAACCATATAACTTTTGCACCACTTGGTTTTCAACCGTAACATTGAATTTAGATATGAATTCACTCAAATATTCTCTCAAGTTACATGCAACATTTGCTTCAATTTATTTTTGCAGCAAACCCAACAAACCCTAATAAAAGAAAAAATAAAAAAAAAGGAACTAGTAGATAAGTTAGAAGGGCGTGAAGTCAAACTTGTGCCCAACCCATGAATTATATAAGGTGTATCTGCATCATCAACTCATAAAACAAGAAACTTGGAGTTGAATCTTGATTGGACATCCCAATTACATTTATATAATACAAAAATTACACGAGAATGTCCCTTTGTACAATTCTAAAAAGCCTTAACCATCTATTAATTAACCAAAAAAGACAATAAAGCTTACATAACCTTTACATCATTTTCCTTCCCAAACAACTCTCCCCCCCTAAACAATAGCATTTCCATTTTCCCACTTCTCTAACTTAGAAAAAAAAAAGATAAAATAAAATAAAGTAAAATAAAATAAGAATATACATACAAATAGAATGAGAGAGGAGAGGAGCCTTAGTTAGTTCATCATGATCAACCTTGAGCTTGATCTCCTCCTCCTATATTCCTCATTGTTTGAAGATGGCTCAACAACATCAGAAGCAAATCTCACCTTCTTCTTGGGCCCACTCCTGGGCCTCATCTTCGGCCCAGTTTCTTCAAATATCAAATTAACCAACAACCAAAGCAACTAATAAGTCAAGTTTCATGGAACTTTCCTAAAAGAATAAAAAATACACAACCAAGGCCAACTCATGCAAGAAACCCAATTGGGTTTTCTTGCAAAATGATCAAAATTAAACAAAAAGGAAAAAAAAGAAAAAACAAGAAAACAATAAATAAATAAAAGGCATACCAAGCTCAAGTTGGACCTTCCTCATGAAATCAGAAAGGAGGCGCTTGTGAGCTTGAAACGAGACGATGGCGATGCTGCTGGAGATGGCGAAGACTGCCATTAATCCCATACAATTGGAGCTCTCCATGATCAATTATATGCTTGCATATATAATTCTTTTCTATATACTAATAACTATATGAAAATATTAAGAGAAAGAGGGGTGAAAATGAAACTTATGCATTGAGACGACGAGAGAGAAGAGGAGAACTGGAGGGAGATGAAAAAGGATCCTGATTTGAGTAGGAAAGGGAACAGAGAGAGTATATTGTATAATGTTGACTTCATTGAGAAAATATAATAACAACCACTCTCTTGGTTTAATGACCATAATGACCCTCCACTTTGATTGCTTGCGGTTAGGAGTAATGACCCGTTGTGTCCTCGGCTCTTGGGGTGAGGTAAATTAGGAGTAATGACCGTTGTGTCCTCGGCTCTTGGGCTGAGGTAAATGGCTGACTGTTCAAAATTTTCGAAGTCTTAATTTGTAGGGTTATAACCGGTTAAGTGCGGATAGGTCCCTTTAGTATCACCCAATTGCGGACAAACTGCATGCAGTCCATTGGTGCGGATAGACACCCTATACTATTTGTCAGAGTGTAGATACACTTCCTAGATGAGTTAACATTTTGGATTCCATCTGCACCAATACAACTGCAAGAGTTTTAAAAAAATCACTCTAGAGAATTTATCAAAAAAATCACTCTAGAGAATTTATCGACACAATTAGAACTACATGAGATTTATTCACAATTGGGGGTGATGTTGCAGGTGTTCTATAAGCAATTAAACTTTTTTGTGTGATTATATTCACTGCATGGGGACTCTGCTCTTTTTATTTTGGGAATTGTTTTAAATTAATAGACTAATTTAGGGTTGTTTTTCTCTTTCTTGAGAATTGGATATATACCAACGTTTAAGTGCAATAGTTTCTTTACAGAAATAATTCCGGTCAAAAAAGAAGTGCAATTTGTCTATGTTAAAGTTTGTTCATCATTTATCTTTCCTAATTAAAATGTTGCAAATCAAACGTTTGAAATATAAATCCGATTGATATTCATGGTCTATTTCCACAACTAAACAATCATAAATCAGAATATTAAGATGTCTGTCGTCACAACTGTTGCACCCTCCGACCAATTTGATTATTATTAGCTAGCTCAAGGATTACCAAATATATTTTGTTCTGCAGTATTTGTGTCACACCCTTAAATTTATGTGTTTGGATTTAATGAAAGGCACAATTTTCCCAAAACAAATTTTTTTTTAATATGCCAACTCTTTAGACTAGGCCATAGTGTTTGACCCTTTGATCCACACCCGCCATTTAATATTGGATATTAGTTAGGGCAATTGTATCCGCAAATCGACAAATCCCCAACTACTATTCTCTAGGGTGTGTTTGGCTATTTTGTAAAATTGGATCAGGATTGAACCTGGCTCAATTTTGTGTTGTTTCTTGTTTGTCAAATTTTTAGGCTAGATTTGGCCCCATTTTTTAAGCCCAAATAGTGACACTAAACTGGTTTTCATTTGGACCAAGAACTAGTTTTCATTTAGACCAAGTGGTCCAAATAAAAGCAGGTTTAACTTAGGAAGGACTGATCGAACCCGGTTTTGTAGATTTCTTAACGGACCCCTAGTAAAAAGTCAAATTTAATTCCGCCAAAAAAGCATTGCACATTGGTTGACTGGTTGTCGATACTCGAGCCCACATGAGTTGGGCCCCTCGAACAACTTAGGATACCAAATATAGATTTGCTAGTGTAAACAAAGCACACAACATATCTTGTTTTGCAATAAGGAGAAAATTGTAGAGCACCTAAAAAAAGAATGAGAAAATTGTACAAACTAATCTAACACTGAGATTTTGCAACGTGGCATCCACTCTATGTTATTTAGCACACGAGTACAGTCTTCGTATAACACCCTCTGTACGAGTGGAATGTTTGAAATTAAAATAGTACAATTAAAATTTTCGGACTATCATGAATGGTTGAAAACATCTTGATCACATGGCACTTTACTCCTATTGAAAATTGTACTTTTCTCTTTAATTGTAGTGATCGGTGCGTTGCATGTAGGGGTGCCAACGAATCAGATTCAGGTTGGATATGATATTTATCATATCTATATTCGTTTACCAATCACGAAGACAAAAATGAATACGAGCAGGTCTCGGTAACAAAAACTCATATTCATTTCGCCAAAATCAGAGACAGACATGAACGACATGCGAATATACATGCAGATACCAAACATATATGAGAAACGAGATAACATTGGAAAAAAAAAGTTCATAATATACAAGAGAGTATTAAATATGTTCATTACATCTAAAATATTGATCATCAAAATTAACCTCAAATCTATTAATATAAGGATTAAAACAATTGCAACTACACGATGGACATATATTCGAATATTTTGGATACAGATTTGAATATTTCACTATATATCCATATCCGCAACCATGCATATTAGATGTAGATATTTAATAACTATATTTTTACACCTCTAATTACATCCCATATATATTGGAGTAGGTGGTCAAACTTGGTCTGGATTTTCTATGCGCAATTGACTAGGGTATTTTTGTCAGGCGTTCGAACAAAAGGAAGGCTGTAGATTTCGATAAAGGGTGTTTCTGTAACTTACTATTTTCCTCAATCATGTTAACATAAACTCTTCCAGAAAATAGTTCCAGCTAAGTTGTCCGCATGCCACAGTATCGTGACAAACAATAAATGTTGTCGTATTTTGTTTGTTTGGGACAGCTAAACTTCGTACAGCGATGCATAAACGATCAAACAAGACATTGCAAGCTAGAGCTCATACATATCTTGACCAGCACTATTTGGCACAAGGATGCAAACCTTTCCCCCCATAACTTGAGGATATTGTTTATATTGCGATTAATAAGTATCATATGTCGTACGAAATAATTTTTCACATACATCGATAGTGGTATTTCAAAAAGCGTGGTCATAAGGGATTTCTCCTTTTTTCATTTGTCTATCATCCATATCACTTTATATACGAGAATCCCTTCATATGACAAGGATATCCGTTAATCTCATTTATATTGCCTTACAATTATGTTTAAAAAGAGAAAAACCATCATTTTCTGGGATATATTGAAGAAAGTGGATCCAAAATTAGATCCTAGGGGCCTGTTTATAGCAGCCTCCTATAGTGAGATCAAAATTGATCCTCATCTCGTTTAGGAAAGAATCTTATTTGAAAAAGGTGGGCCAGTGTTCGCCCAGTTTTTTTGTGCAAAAAATTCCGCCTAAAATTAGTTCTGTTTGATCCACTCTATCCCTCACTGAATCAAAACAAAAACAATTTACCTTAAAAATCAGTCCAAGATTAATCCTCACGGATTTAGAAGAGTTTGTCAAACTTATTCTAGGACTATATTGATCATGTCATGTGATTTCTAGCCAAATATAACACAACCCCTTAAAAAAATAAAAACCAAAATATAACTATTCAATCAGAGTCTAACCGTCCACTAGGGGCTCACCGGATGAAATAATATTATTGATTAACGAAGGAGCGTTTATTTTAATTCCATATATATAAGTTTGAAATAAGTATAACTTAAGATGTTGGTTTTAAGCGTGTGGTCCATAACCTAGCCATAGCCCTACATGAAAGCATTTATGACATTGTTAATGTGTGCCATGTGATGTCATGATTAACGGATTAGCATCTCAAACTTTTCCTTTGCCCAGGACAATAATATATTCAACTTATCCAAAACACAAATGCTCAAATTGATTATTGGCCAAAAGAATATTAGGTTCGAGACGTAAAATAGTATTAGGTTCAAGACGTAAAATAGAAAATATTATTGTTATTTACAAAAAGTAACATCAACGGGTCCATAGCTCAGTGGTAGAGCAATTGACTGCAGATCAATAGGTCACCGGTTCGAACCCGGTTGGGCCCTATTTATAAAATAATTTTTTGATTTTATATAATACAACTCAGACCAGTTATATTTTTCAAATTCAAATTAGTGAGCGTTACTTGATATTTCAGTCGTTTTAGAATGATCATGAACGATATTTTTGGAACCTTGAAGCATTCTCTTCAACAAATACAAAAACAGAACCAAGGAACAATATACATCTGATTTTAATTCATAATATTTATGGTTTCATCAAATCTTGTTCCCACAATTATCTTAAGGGAAAATGACAATAGAAACGGGGGACTACAAGTATCACAACCTTTTTTTTTTTTGGTTGTTAATTGCAGCCAAAACTCATACCGTCACAAGCCTAGACATTATTAGCAGTTTACGTGTAAATTTTTTTTTACTGGATCTCATATTAATGCATTCGTACGCATTGAATCAAAACACCCCTCAAACCTGCAAATAGGAAAATTTTAATCTTGAAAAAGGAAAGGGAAGAAAAAAGTGATGTAGATCAAAACTCCAGTCACTTAGTTTGTATAGCTTAGCTCCTGCTGTTCCCAGAGCATTCAGAATGACAAACACCCAATTTCCATTATCACAAGAATCTCAGTTTTCAAGCCACAACATAACTCTCAACCAAGTTAGATAACTGACAAAATTAACTCAACTTGCATTCCATATTGGGGGAAAAAAACTTGATTCACAACACAATCATACAAGTTAAGTTATTTTTGTCAAATAAATTAATTGATACAGAACTAACTCCGAAACTTGCTCCCCCAAAGTAAGTTAAAATTTCTATAGTACTCTTCCAAGTGTAGAGTGAAATCAATAGTCCCAGCCATATTTTTTTTCCCGATTCATACGAGCACTGGCATAGGTAAGAACATATAAAAACAGAAAAAAAACCCGAGATCAGTATCAGTCCTGTAATAATTCATGAGGACTTGCTCTGCAAAAGAGTAAACTCTGCCATATATAATGAGATTAGTGCTTAGCCACCGATGAACCCTAATCGGTGAAAGATGAAGGCCAGGACCAACATGATAATTGCGAAGATCAAGCCAGGTCTTCCCAACAACCAGTTCTTTGTCTTCTTTACTGTTTCAAAACCTCTTTGTGCTCGTTCTGCCCATCTCATCTGATAAGAGGGGGAAAAAAGCTTCTACAGTTAGAAGATATATCACAACAGAAATTTGTTGCATACAGAATTTATATTGATGAAATTTTGGCAAATGAAAAACCCCTGATTCATGTAATAACATAACATTCAATGAAATATCATGAAATCTTAAAGTGGATGATTGTATAAATAGGGAGTGAAAGTTGTGATCAGAGTTGAGTAACAATTTCACTTGCAAAGTTTTCTAGAGCTTTGTCAGCTCTTTTTACCTCCTTGTTCCATCACCCTTCTCCAGTATGCCATTTTCTTTTCATGGACTCTTTAGCACCTTGCTGTCTTTACCTTCTTTTTCTTTTTCAATCTTTCATTTCCTTTTTCCTTTTTCATCTCTTTCTAATTGTGAATCTTCCATCACTCTCAGAAAGGCATAAGACTGCAATCGCTTTTAGGCTTCAAACATAGCCCAGCTACCCTTCTTTCGTCAGTCTTATCATTCACTTCTTGCTTTACTCACACCTCGTATATTCCTAACTTGCTACCACTTTCTGTTCTATGTACTTCACATTAAATTTGTGCATTCCTCCAAGATTTGAGTTTCTTGAGAATTCTGTTTATCGTGAGATAGATCATAGACCTTCATTGTTTTTGGCACTTTCTTTTCTGTCATCCTCATTAATTCTCCATATCACATTTACGTTAATCGTTTCTGTTAATCTTAGAATTGTTGCATACAAGTGGTATATACCAATTGGTCCAATTCTAGGCTAGTTAGTAGCCTTTTTTGAGGAATCAAAGAATCTCACAAAATACCACCCACCTTCTAATTTTCACCAACATGTTTAAGAAATACGTGATATAAGAGTTTGCCCAAAAAAAAAAGCAGGCATGAGAAAAAAAAATACAAGTTTTTCATCAATAAAAGAAATTTTGTGGAATAAGAATATAGACATTCAAGGAAAAATGTTTGCGCAATAGTTAGCAGGGAAAATGACCCTAAGTATATATAAAGTTAATGCTGTAATAAACCAAAAAAGTTTCTAAGGATCTAATGTATAAAGGTTCCCATACCATTTTATCCAGGTCTTCTGGTGATAATGATGACATAGTCTTTTGAACCTTTTCTGCATCTTCTTTCGAGAGCTTCATTCCATACTGTTCACTCATATTTGCCATCATTTCTGGACTGATATTTTTCATCATTGAAGTAAACATCTGCATATTGGTTGCATATATGAAAATAAATACATACGTAGTAGAAAGGAAAGGGGGAAAAAAAACTACATAATGTAGATTAGGAAGTGTAAAACATAAGACTTCTTGAAGAGATCTCCAAACCTGTCGCATAGCTGGGTCTTTCATTGAGTTTCTCAAACTCTCCTGCAAATCAGTAGATGAAGCCGGATTGCTAGATGAGGCCTGAGCATTTCTTGAATTGGATAACAATCCACCAAAATTACTTTCTTCTCCGTCATTGAAGTTCGCTTCAGCGGTTGATGCTCGTGATCCACTTCCAGATCTCTGGGTGGTGCTGTCTGAAGCGGAGTTTGAAAAAGGAGCACCATTAAGATCCATTGAAGATACCATTTCAAACATCTTTTGAAGTTCTTCAGGTGATATGCTGCTCATCCTATCAGAGGCCATCTTAACCATTTCAGGTGTCATTTCTGGAATTTGTGAACCTAACTTCGTAGCAGCCGTTGGTAAAGGAGTGCCGTTAGGATTCATCGAGGATGCAATTTCAAGCATCTTTTGAATCTCTTCAGGCGACATCTTACTCATCTTATCAGATGCCATCTTAATCATTTCAGGTGTCATTTCAGGCATTTGTGAACCGAACTTTGATCCACCTCCATGAATGTTTGGGAAGTTTGGGGCTTTTCCATTCAAAGAAGAAGCAACTTCGAGCATTTTTTGAAGATCTTCAGGCTTCATCTTAGTAATCATATCTGTGGCTGTTTTAACCATATCAGGCGGCATTCCTCCAGCACCCATAGCTGCCAGTGTATCAGGATTGGCATTTGAAACATAATTTTGGAATAACCTGATACATGACGCTTCATAAATTAGATAAAACTAGTGAGAACATACACCCATCAAAACCTGGTACAAAAAGGAAAACTGTGACCGCTACGCTGTTCAAAAACACGCTCTACCCGCTCGACTACTACCCGACACCCAAACGTGTTGGGTAGCTGATACCCACTTGATTATGTGGTCAAACTGCATAATCAAGCGGTAAAAGAGTATGCGCCCGCTTATGAAATTACGCCCGCATAATGAAGGCGCATAATATACCCGACTAGACCCACACTAAATTACCCCAAATTATCCCAATCGCTGCCTCAAAAGATCCCAAGAAAATATGTTCCTTCAAAACCCTAAACCTAGTCACCACCACGCAGCCTCCTCTCCACCGCCACTAGTGGGAGAAATGAAGACTCGCACAGGAGGAGCAAAAGAACGTAGGAGGCATGCTACAAGGGCAAGCATAAATATGAGGGCTCTTCTAGCGCATGACTGATGAGGGGATTGAGGAAGGATCTATTGGAGATGATTTACATGAAGGTAATGATGATGACTTTGAAGCTCTTTCCGAGGAAGAAATGGATGAGAACTTTCGCTATGAGGATGATAAGCAAGACTAAATGATGATTTTTATTAGTATTTTAAAGTGTTGACTTATAGGAGCGTTTTTCGTTTATGAACTTTTACAGTCTTACGTTTTAAGTGTATAACGACGAATAGCTTGGGGGAAAGATTATTGTTAGTCTTTTGCTTGAAACGTTATATTTTTCATGAATTATTATATTTTTATATATGATAAATGAGTAAAGCTAGAATACACTTAAGTTGATTAAAGGCTCTATCCACCAACTTTTTTATCCATTAGATTTGTTTTGAGATTCGTGTTGGCACGTGATACACGTCAAGGATATTTTTGAAATGTGCGCCTTGATATGTATCACATGCCAATACGAATCTTAATGTAAATCTAATGGATAAAAAGTTGGTAGACAAGAGCTTCTATCCACTTAAATTTACAAGAGCTTTATATATATATATATATATATATATATATATATATATATATATATATATAGAGCAAGGCTCCTATGAACTTAAGTTCATAATGAATAGTGGTGCACCAACTTTTTATCCACTCATTTGTCTTGAGATTTGTGATGCACAAATCTCAAAGTGGGCTTTATATCTTTCACGGATCCCAAAGCAAGATGAGTGGTTAGAAAAGTTGGTGCACCACTATTCATTATGAACTTAAGTTCATAGGAGTCTTGCTCTATATATATATATATATATATATATATATATATATATATATATATATATATATATATATATATATATATATATATATATATATGAGAAAAATGGACATGCTTAGTACTAAGCACAAACTTGGTGCTTGGTAGTGAGGTGTCTCATTCTCATTGACTCATTCAAATGGTCCCCACTTGAAAATAACCACCCTTAATTATCCAACCCATATGCACTTATGTGAATGTAGTTCCCCCCTAAATAAGCTGATGGGAATGAGTCACCTCACTACCAAGCACCAAATTTGTGCTTGGTACCAAGCATACCCATATCCCCCACCCCCTCTCTATATATATAATGCATGATTCCGCATAATCCGGTTAATCGCTACTTGATATCAGACCGTATGCATAATGACCGTGTTTTAGAACCTTGCCGCTACATAGAGCTCATTGACATCTTTCATCTTCCCTTTTTCCTTTTGATAAACTGATTAATGGTTGGAAAGAATGATTTTAGCAAGAAGACAATCAAAGAGTCTCTGCAATTACTTTTGCTATTCAGTAATGCTATCCTGCTTCTTGATTATAAGACCTACATAATTAACATGATGGTTAAGAAATTTATGAAACCACATGCCACTTCGAGATGAATGCAATTATACTTTTCTCAGGAGATCATACATTAGTAGAAGTGCTTTTGTGCGTGAAAAGCGAAAGAGCAAGGATCTCACCTCATGGCTTCAGGACTGTCGCGTAAGTTTTTTAAGCACTCAGCTTCGGCTGGAGAAACACCAGGATTTGGTCCATATTTCCGATCAGCAGCTTCAACTGGCTCTGACACAGAATATTCCGCAGATGAGGTTTTGTGACTTTCTGATTGAATTGGACTGGTCTCTTCTTCATCAATTTCTTCAATAATTACACCTAAAAAGACCCGGGTGTTAAATGAATGAGAAGTGCAGTGATATTTTACAATTCAGCTCAAGAATAATTTCATTCCTTCATTCAGAAAAGGATGATACACATACCTCTTGATGCATTTTGGTCTCCGCCTTCCATCAACTTTTCATTAGCATCTCTGCATCATTATATAACAATTCATTGGTATCATAAAGTACTGCAGTATCTTCTCAATCAAATAAGATATCCAATCTACACAAGGAATTCCAAACCTGAAAACTTCTGCTATTCTCTCGTCCTCTGGGGAAATTTCGTGTGCCTTTCTCAAGTCAGAGACTGAAGCCTGATTAATATATGAATAAAATTGTATTAGACACAGAAAATATGCATCACCTCCCCACCCCTCAAAACACACGCGCGCGCGCGCGCGCACACACACACACAAGGAAAGAAAGAAAAACATCTCCTGAATATTGAAGTGCTTTCTTGCCAAAATGTGATCAGCTTCCGAAGAAAACACTAAACTAGGTTACATGACAAGGCTAGCCAAATTCTTAATGCCACAAAGTAATGGTAAGATACAGTTCCAAAAAACTAAAGGGAATAGAAATAATTGTTACAAAAAGGCATTTTTTGAATTAAGTTGTTTCACACATCCAGGACTCCCCAGAGAAAATTTCTTCACAAAATTAAAGCAATACTAGATGATGAATAGCTTACTTCCAATTTTCCAAGTTCTTTATATGCTTGACCTCTGCGATAAAGAGCTTTAACATTTTTTGAGTCATAAGCCAGAACCTGGGATTCAAACAACAATACCATTTAGCAAAAGTAATAGAAGCATAAGTCATCATTCTTTAAAAGAGAGTCCCATATTTAAGCTCTTGTATTTACGATAGAGTAAAGGAATAATTAAGAAAACAGAATAGAGAGTGACAAATATCCAACGAACATGGAATAAATCACTGCCGGCCAAACTGTTGACATGATTTTTGCTATTTATTTTAATGATGATAAAAACAATCCCCCTCCCAACACACAAATAAAAAGAAGAAGAAGAAGAACTCTGTATGCACTTAAATTCACTTGACAGAGTGGCTGGTCAGATCCAACATCAGTTTAGCCAAATTACTGGTTCTGTAGATTAATTATTTGATGTCCCATTAGATGCAGTTGTCAACAAATTTTTCTCGTAAAGAACACAATCTGAATGGACACGGACGCAGACATGACCATCATAAACAAGATGTGGGGGAAACATCCGTTAGACATACAAAATTGACAGTCCCTGGGATGGCATGGATATATCAACCACAAATAACACTAGGAATGCTCTCTGATATGAGTGAGCTAGCAAACTCCAAACTGAAATACAATAATATTTTATTTTATTTTATTTATTTGTTTTTTGGGAGGTGGGGATTGTAGTCATTAACGAAGATCAAAGTTGGTACAGTAAGCCATTGTGATTATAAAGAGTTGCCGGACCTGCTTAGTTCACAATTACGCGAGGGGCTGGGGGAGCAATCAAAAAAGGGGAAAAAAAGAAAAAGATTCCCATCATTAGGGAGAGCTTATTAAAAGCTTGCTGGACCTACTTTGCACACAATCCCAAGAGGCAGTGGCTTTAATTTACAATATTGTACCTCTGAACCTTCCTGAATGCAGTCCTCAAATTGTCTGGTTTTCAGGTAACATGACATTAGATTAAGAGAACACTGCAACTGAAGAGTTCCAGCCTCTGCTGAAGGGATGCCTTTCAAGTTGTTTTTTGCCTGATAAGGCAAAATGATTAGAGCAGCAGTGGACAAATTAGATTGTTGGTACTACTGAAAAACAAGTTAGCATTAACGATGAAATTGGTAAAACCTAGAGATATAGACATACAAGAAGATATTTATCAGCAGCCTCATGATACTGTCCACGGCCATGGAGCTTATTCCCCTGAAAAGAAGAAAAAAGAAAAAGAATAGAATCAGACTCTGATTTATGCCAAAAACAACAGAAGATAATTAAACAAATGATAATGCTTAAGATATTAATAGACAACTATGTTATAGAGCACATAAATTAAAGGGGAAATTGCTTCTAGCCCGCTAGATCTTAAAATCTGTGCATCTGCCCCCCTCCCTCCCCCCCAACGGCAAAAGAAAAGGTCACTTGCCCTCCTACAACCACTTGACACCTCACAAGCAAACTGACCCACCAACTAAACACCATCATCCTTGACTGCCATCACCAGTGGCTTGGTCTTGTCAGATGCCGTTGATACCTCAAATCTCCACCAGCTCCAGACCTCTAATAGAGAGAAAGGAACGTACAATTGGGGATGAATAGTTTTTTTTTTTGGGTCCAAGGGCTTTATAGAAGTTGTCTATTCACAAGGGCTGTAGAGGCTTAGATTCTTATCTGTGGGTACCTGGAAGCAATTTCTCCTAAATTAAAACATGCAGTTGTCGAACAAGTATGTAAATATATGAATCAGAGAAGCACTGTTGACATTATGAGAGGTTATGATCCCGACAACCATTGCATATAATCTTGCAAAATGAACATAAAAACAATTGAAATTGATAGCGCTTTGAATTGCCTGTGATATGAAATATCCCAGAGCTCTACACAAAAACTCCTTTCTGTATTAAATAAGCATTTGATTTATCTGCTCGTCTCCCACTCTGCTTCTATACTTATAACAATTTGTTATCATACTTTGCTGATCAAAGATGATCTCCACACTCCATATCAAAAAACTGATCTCACACAATTAGACCTGGAAAAGAGCCTACATGCTAACTTTTATCAGATAGCTTTTTTTCTGTAGACACAAACATAGACACACGCTCAGGGCCAGGTTTGTCGCTAACATGGCAGGCATTCAAAGCAGTATAATCCAGACAATCAAGCCTCCAGCAGTAAAAAGAAAAAGGAATCAATTCAATATGAGAGTGACGCATTCAGATCCTGCAGTAGAATTTAAATTAATGAAAAAAGAAATAATAAAGAAAATGAGATACAAGATATTGTCACAACGATGTATTCGCGATCATCTACTTTTTTTTTTTTGGTTGACTTCCGTGTATCTTCTGTACATTTACTTCACTTCTTATCAGATCTCACCAAAAACATCATGAGTTTAAATCTTTAATTAACATATCAAACAGGAAGCTATACCTCATGCAGCTTAGCTAAGGATTATTTTAATAAATATTTATCATAAATTAATAAAGACAGAATAAAACCTCCAGCTTCAGCATCTGAGCTGCACTCATTTCATAAGAGACTTGTGCATCAGCATGTGCCTTCATAGCTGCAATCTCTTCTGGCTTAGCTTTAGCCACTTTCTCACTGATCTCTACCATATCCTCAGGTCTTGTGTGTTTTAGCTGCTCCGCAGCTCGTTTCAGATCATCAGGCCTCAGATTCTTCATACTTTCTGATGCTAATCTTATTAGCTCAGGATTGGACATCATCTATAAGATCATCCACAAATGAAACATATTTATTTATCCACATAAAGATAAAGGTAGAAATGGACATTTATTATCGGTGTGAAGCAACAGGCAGTATGATGAGATCACCCTAGAACGTAATATGTAGCCTTTCAAGCAGCTGTATTGCTTAAAAAGATTTCAAATTTTGATTACCAATAAATACCACATGTAGCATTTTTCTTTCTTCCCTTCTTTTTTTCTATGATGAAGGTCAGTAACCCAACACTAGAGTGCTATTGAAAAAATAAAAATAAAAATGGTGAATATCTGTAAGAATTGTGTGATGCCCAACAATCTCCAAAAGTTTATTGCATCAAGTTTGGAGGAGGGCTTAACAATTAATACCTATAATATTTGAATGATATATTTTGGGGAATTTATTGTAACAATTAATACAAGATAGAATTTTTTTTTGCAACAGCAAAGACAAATTCATGTACTGTGCATTCCAGACAAATTCATGTACTGTGCATTCCCGCACAAAGCAATCAACTAATTGCCCTAATTCTAAACCCAAAAAAAAAATCCAGAACTGTCGAGATCCAAATCCAATTTCAAAGAAATTGGCCATTCAATTACAAATCAAACACAGATCAGAACCAAAGCGAAAGATTTAAGACCGTAATTAACGATAGAAACTCTAAGAAATTGAGAGAGATTGAGGATCCTTACTTGTTGCTGCATCTTGGCGAGCTCTTGAGGAGGGATACGACTCATCTGCTCCTGAGCGATCCTCATCAATTCCGGATCCATCATCCCGTTATACATTATTAAATATTTCAGATAAATTGATCCAAAATAAATCCAAAAGTGTACCAGGGTTAGGGTTTTTTTTTTGAGTGAGTTTAATTTAGTTTTCAATTGAGATTGGAGAAAGAGTCGGGACTTTTTAGAGAGAGAGAGTGGAGGTTAAAGTTTCGTGAAGAGAAGAGAGAGATGTTTTAAATGGAATGAATGAGAGAATCGAAGAGAAGCAGAGGTGTAATTGTTACCGGCCACCGCCCGAACAAATTTGGACCCGAACAGTAACTCTCTTTAGTTTTATTTTTTTTTATTTTTTTTATTGTCTATTAAATTTACTGAAACAAAATTTTTACAGCTTTGACTTATAATTAGAGATATATTGCAAATTTATCCTTTCAATTTATTCTTTTATTATCTTGATAACAAAGCAGAATTGGATTGTCAAAGATTACATATTTGTGCCTCAGATATATCTAAATATCATTTGCACATTATGCTCATCAAATTTTTAAATCTGACACTTCCCTCTCCTTCATACTCTGGGTATTGTTTAGAAAACACAAGGTATTATTTTTTATAATAAAAAAAATATCTGCTTAGCTCTTCCTTTTCCTTTTGTCTTTAGTTTTCCCTTGCTAATTTCCTTGTTCTATTCACTTTATACAAAACATCAGCAGCATAGTAGCTGACCTACCACTAACAGATTTAGGTCCATAACTAAACAACATTATCAACAAATAATTATCGTACATAATTATATATTACTTCCTCATAAGAATAAATCAACCATAACTAAGGCTTGGTTTGGTAGGAGGAGAGTAGCGTAAGGTAAGGGTTAAAATTTAAAATCCTCTTTGGTAGTCTATGTATAATAAAAAAATATATAATAATAAAAAAGCTCGTCACCACCACTAGCACATAAATATGCACAAAAAATAGCGTAGCAAGCCAGCATAAGAATGATAGAAATAAGAAACTAAAATTTTTTCATGCAAAGCATGAGCTGTCAATTACTCAAAAAGTAATAATAAAGATAGCCACACAAAATAGTAGTCTATGTGGCAACACAAGTAGAGCATGTCAACTGAAAAAACAGATCACATAGCTTCAAAAACTCCATTTTGTTCATCAGTTGCTGCTTAATCTTTTACAAATACATGATAATTTTACAAGATTACAACTTGACAGGATTTTCACAGTTCAAATGAGAACAAAACACAACCTCTACTCCTGAAAGCAACAGAGCACTTCAATACAGTTCATGTCTCCAAAACTTAACATAGAAACATCAAACATGACTTGAAATAGTCTATTCATCCCATTAGTGCACAAAATAATAATCTGCACACCATTCTCTCACCTCTTTACATACACCCCCATGAAAATTTTACATGATAAATGGTACAAAAAGCTGAACAATTGCATTAGGTAATATATCTTGGGGAGGGTGCTTAAAGAAATGTTCTCTCACGTCATGGCTTACTGCTAGAATATTTCGAGCAAAAATGGGATCTTTTAGAAGTTTTGGAGTGTAAGAAACGATGGAGATATCAAGCTCCATGTAATCGGGACTTCTGTGCGTGAATCCAAAGGGGAAAAAAAACTTTAGCATTTCAAGGTGTATAGAATGGCGATTTGTTTGCCCTGGCCTCCCCTGTGGTCAAGGTAGCAGAGATTTGTCAGAATTTTAGATAAGAAAATGGGACAAATAAATTAGGGTTAATTGCTAATAGAGTCCTTGTAGTATTACCTAATTGCAGGTGGAACCGCAGTAGTTCAATTGTTGCATATAGACCCCTGAGTGAAGTTTTTTACCCTCGGGAGGTCTATTTTCGTCAAAAGCTAATTTTCCTTTTTTTTTAGGGTAAGAAGTCAAAATATTTTCACTCAGGGGGTCTATCTGCAACAATAATACTACAGGGGTCCATCTGCAATTGGCTGATAGGACTGGGTGTCTATCCGCAATTAATTTAAAATCTATGAAGCTCATAAAAACGCCATGCAAAGAGAAAAAATCTCGCTAAAGTTAGAAACCACACGGGCAACTAGCACATACTGATTTCAGGCAGGTTCAGGCACCCAATATTCACCACATATGAGTCCCATAAACATGTAGAATGCATCCCCAAAGAGATTTGGCAATCTGTTAGGTGTTGATTTCTCCGAAAACATTAGAGAGTTGTACATCAATTTAACTCAGATCTGTGCCTGCCAAGTGCACCACTTTCATCAACAATGAGTATATAAACCTGTACAATATAAAGACGTTATTACTACTACGTGATTGGTGATTGCAAGTCATGACATATTAAATAGGCTTTAATCAATCTAGTACACAAAGCTTATAGGTCAGGCAATTGGAACCCTCCACCAACACCATGATATTCAACAGAAAAAAGACAGGGAAACAGGGAAAACTATTAAAATTACTGTAGACTCTCTATAAGCAATTTCATAAAATACACCTTGAACCCAGGAGAAGTGTCCTGAGCTACACCATGCAATAAACTCTATAGTCTAAGCAGATATGGACATAACATGCACAGTCAAGAGTCCAGATATAGGGGGAAGAGTTTACCTTAGTAACTCAACGAATCTTCAGTGCCTCCCTAAGACCAAAACTGAAGTTATTATGCTGCCCCTTCTTGCCTAGACCAGCATTGCCTTTGTGCATCATCGCCACAAATTCATTGTAGTCGATTCGTCCATCCTGATAAGAAAGAAAACTTGATATCAATACCAAGTGGAGAGTTTGATTACTTGATATAAGAGTGTAAACCTTGATGGCTTACATTGTCCTGATCTATTTCTCGGATAGTCTCTTCAAGACAGTTGTCTTCTATTCCAAACTCCTCGCAAGCCTTTTGGAGCTCATCTAGAGTGATGTAGCCACTGCCATCTTTGTCGAAATATGAGAATGCTGCAAAAAGATTATCCTCTCTCTCAACTTTGTTTAGATGCATGGTTGCAGCTATAAATTCCCCATAATCGATACTACCGCTGTTATCAATATCTGCCTGGAATTTTCATCATAAACAGCTGGATTAGCATCTATAGAAAGAAAGGGGATCCTCTATGTATAACAATATGTGAAAACTATCAATGCCTTATAAATTAGAAAGGCACTGCAGTTGAAAGTATGAGCTTAATGAAGCAGCAACAATGTAGCAAAGATGTTGGGATGGCCAAACACCAAAGAAAAGAACAATAGGCACTCCAGTAGAACTTCGTAAAATACTCCCAAAACCTACCTATAAGCACTGTGGAAATATAATTACGTTCACTTTTTGAGATATGTTCGAAATTATGAGGGTAGAATACTACGCTTTGGAAATTAGACATTATATCAGAAGGAACCAGTCAGGGAGGACCAAACCATTGATCACCCACTTGGAGTATGAGTTGTTAACGCTTATGCTCTAAAAGCTCAATTAATGAAACCTTAGTTAAATCTTGCTCCTTTCAAATATCCTATATGCACTTATCACTTAATATAAACTATTCTAAAAGATCTCTTATGCTTGATAGCCTATTTTTTTAGGTTGTTCGTATTAAATCTAACACACTTACTTGTCTGTGAAATTTCTCCCACAACTCTGGAGGTAGGTAGCCTGTTGATTGTTTGTTAGAACTACACAACAAGCTCAGTACCTGTCAAACCCTTGGTTACAGCTTGGCGTGTTGCATTTAACTTATAATGACATCTAATGTCCTCTTCAATAAATCGGATAGCAAAAATTTGTACACAAGTAACATTGCATTTGAAACATCAAAATTTTGCTCCAAGTCCACGATATAGTTATTTGTAATGCAGCAAACATGCATGGTAAGGCATCTTAATGTTGAAAGTTTATCTCATTTAATAAATGTCTGATTTGACTAGATGGCTATTATGGAACTTCCACAAAAAAAGCATGCCTTATAACCACCTTTTCCCAGTAAGATACTTCTAATTGTGCTACCACAGTAGCAGGAGAAGGCTTACAGGGAAACCAAAGGAAAGAGCACAATTTTTAAAAAAAAAAAAAAAAGATAAATAGAGTACTTCAAGTGGGGGAAGATTTTTAATGGAAACTGCAGTAATGTGACAAAACGCTAACATTACGATATGCATTCGAGCTTAAGATATTCAAAAAATAATGGTTTAACACACTCAACCAAACTGTTATGCATCACTTGATGAAGCAAAATAGATATCATGCAGAACCACTTGCCGGATACATCTTTTATCTACCCATGCTAAAATCAGTCTCCTTATCCAGGACACAGTTCTACAAATGCAAACAGATACAAAATGACTTTCATTCACAACTCAAGGGATTTTGTGTCTAAGTGCACAGTTACATTAAGAGTTTGGAAAAGAACTAAATATAAACATCACATGATACACTAAATAACATGGATGCAGTTAGAGATGTTATGTCTGCAATTAGACCATTTGTAGGGGCTTAGGACTCTGATAGGGATAGCAGGCAGCTACTGATCACATGTCAGTTACATGACTAAATAAACTGCATGAGGCTGGTTAACCAATAACCAACTCGCTGCCAAGGACCACAAGAGGGCTCCTTATCATAATTTTTGCTCATAGTTACCTTGAGGGATATAGGCACAACATAGGACTGATGTCAGAATGGCAGCTGCTCGTAAAATCTTTCACAATTCTTTTTATGGGGGTTTCCAGATTTCAAATTCTGAGTTGCAAACACAACAATTTTAGAGGAGAAAAGCTTTTGATGATAATGATGGCTAGAAGCTTTTTGCAACTTTTAATCCATTAGATGAATAAGCCTAAACTTCTATAAAATTCAGAGGACCACCAGTTTCATGTACTAGTTAATAAAAATTATATGCAAATTGCCATTGATAATGGCATGTAAAGTTTTTAATGTTTTTCAGCAGAGATGCCAATTTATTTAGCTAACTTGCAGGGGGATAGGGAAGCCCACATGTTTATTATTTCAATTTTCAACTTTTGAAACACTAGTTACTGATCATGATATGACCAACCATAAACATAAGCCAACATGGATTTACCACAAACAAATGGATGTTAGATTGTTTGCATATTAGGTTTCTGAAGTTTTTTCAGACAGCCTGAAATTCACATTTAGTAATGGACCTAATGGCGCCACAGATAATTTGATATCTCTACAACTCATTATGCGCTAGAACTAAACTTAAGCTGTTAAAACAGTCATATGAAAACGATTTATGAATCTTCAAGTATCGGGACAAGGAGAAGCAATGAAGCATTTGAAGTGTGTCTAACAGATATTCAAACGTAATTGAAAACTTGAAGCACATCTCACACATACCGCTTCCATTAGAGCTGATATTTCAGACTCCTTCAGATCTGCACCAGCTCTTTCTAAACCAGCCTTGAGTTCTTCATATGTGATCTGACCGCTATTGTCTGTATCCATCATCTTGAACATTTCCTTGAGGCCAGCAATTTCGTCTTCTGACAAGCTCTCAGCAATAACCTAGAAACATTTATAAGCAATGAGATAGACAGTCCAAAATATCCAACAACTTGAACATTGTCGTTAATATGAAGGATTGAAACATTTATAAGCAATGAGAAAGACAGTCCAAAATATCCAACAACTATTTGTGTGTCCTTTTAAAAAAAATTAGAGCTTGATTTTTTGCATATGTGTATAATTTAGACAGCATGTCGTAAGTCTTAAGTTAAAATAACCAGGTTCCAGACAATCAATTTCTGCTATACCAGAAGCCAAACTTAACTGGTGTCATCCATATGCTCTAAAAGCCAAGAGGGGGAAAAAACACTTCAAGTAAACAAGATTAAAAGTGATAAGATGCAGCTGTTGCTTCAGTGCTGATAAGATGCTAATAAGGTGAAGGAAAAAAAGAAAATGCACGTTGGACTTATAAAAGAGAGAGCAATAAATCACTTTTTTTTTTGTTAATTAAATCACTTCTTGTATATAGTGTCACATGCTAACACAATACGCTTGCCTATAGACAAATTAGTTTATATGAAGCAATCGAGCTATATCTTAAAATGGGGATTGACCAAATGTGAAACTGCCTAACTAGGCAAATACTCACCCTCAGTGCCAACTTTTTGAGCTTGTTCATTGCAGAAAATTGCTTTAAGCGAGTGAGAACAGCAGAATCTAGAGGCTTATCAGGAGCTACTCCATCAACCTGAATCCAAGGGTGGCCTGCAGGCAAATAAGAATGAAACAAGTCTGAATAATAACATTCTGTTTAATTCTTTCTTATAGCAGAAATTTAGATCTTTAGAATAGAGATCTGGACCACTATAGTTATGTCCATATATTTTCCTATAAAGATTGCAGATTATCTAATGAGGGTCAGCCATCTTAAGTTAATGACTACAGCCTACAGAAATGATCCTGACTATGGTCCGTAATACCAAGACCTTAATAGCCTCTAAATGCATCCATCTGAGAAAGACAAGAGTGTCCATAAATGGGACTCCAATAACATTTCACAGGGAAAACTGCACGCCAAGATAAATAGCAAGCGCCAATTAACTTGTGCATGAGTTTAATGCTAGGCATCACACATTTCAAAGGGGGAAAACTTACAAAGCACTTCATGGGCAGTGAGAAATGCAAGGCAAGATTAAATAGCGATTGACAATAATTTGCCACCCCACATTTTAAGAAAGAAACAAAACTTACATAGCACTTCATGAGCAGTGAGACGCTTTTTGGGGTCCCTCACAAGCATTGTCTTCACCAAATCTTTAGCACTCTGTGAGATGCTAGGCCATGGATCGGATGAGAAGTCCAGGTCACCTCTTAAAACTTGTTCAAATATCCCTTGCTCACTTTCTGTTGATAGAACAAAGAAAATGCGGAAATTGTTTTAAGAATATATATATATATATATATATATATATATATATATATATATATATATATATATATATATATATATATATATATATATATATATATAAACAATTATTAAGGAAAGAAGTAAGTTATAAATTTCTAACCATCCCAAAATGGAGGAACCCCACTCAACAAAATATAAATAATTACTCCAGCACTCCAAACATCTGCCTCAGGACCATAACGTTTCTTCAGTACTTCTGGTGCAACATAGTACGGACTCCCAACAACATCAGTAAATGTGTCTCCTGAAGAAAGAGGATCAAAAAGTTCAACAGATTCAGGGAGATATATACCAGGATATAAAATAGAAAAATCTCAAATATATCCAAATGGCTATAAGAAAGAAATAAATAATGTTACATTTTTGGCATTCATGAGCATGCATACTCAAGAGCACACATACATATGAATACAATTACAAGTTACCACTAACAAAATGAATAGAGTGTTGAACATAGAACTTCATCAGGGGATTGATACTGTCTCAGTGCCGTGATTTGCTCGTATTCATGTATTCTGAACATTGAATTGCTCTATATGAAAACTGAGGTAAGGTGGTTTTCTGTTATATGACTCCTTTACCTTCTAGAAATTAACTGACCAACAATTGGGATAACCGCAAAAATCAGAGCTTCTATAAATACGCAGACACTCATATGTCATGGACTCAAATCGCAGTGTTTCCAAAAAACCTTGGAGAACTGTTGTGTGTGATAACTTTACTGAGCTTTGTTCTTTCTGGAAAATCAGAGAAACCATATGCAGCATAGTTTATCCGTTTTTATTATCTACTTCCATAACCATACAAAAAGGGGGGTCCTGGAAAATTTTGTCTTTTGCGGAGTGGAAATCAAATGTGCCAAGATTTAAAATTATCGCCAAATACAGTCATGTGTTAGTGAAAGTCAAAATTAATCATCATGGTATGTTTGTCATACATAAGCTTATAGATTTTTTTGGTAATTCTTGCCACATTTATGCCAGCCTTTTTGGTTTTTGTAGAATAACAACTGGCATAGACAAATCAAAATTGATAAACATAGTATACTACTTCATTTGCAACTGAGCTCCATACTATCAAAATGTTTCAAGTTGTAGTCTTTTCAGATTTCTTGAGTAAAAATTGCAAATTTATGTCATTGGTCTATCATCATAACTCAAAGTAATCACCTGGCTTGAAGAAAATGGACAACCCGAAATCAATAGTCTTAAGCTTAGACACCTCGCTCTGATTCACAAACAAGAAATTCTCCGGCTTAAGATCCCTATGCATCACCCCCAACGAATGGCAAGCCTCCACAACCCCAACAATAACCCTCGCCAACCCAGCCGCGGCCTTCTCCGAATAATGCCCTCTCTGTATAATCCTATCAAAAAGCTCCCCGCCCGCACAAAGCTCCATCACCAAATGCACAGCCACAGCATCCTCATAAGCCCCAATAATCTCAATAACATTAGGATGCCCAGCAAGATGATGCATTATCTGGATCTCACGGCGGACATCCTCGACATCCTCGGGGGTTATGAGCTTTCGCTTGGCGATTGACTTGCATGCGAGTTCTCGGCCGGTGGACTTCTCGATGCAGAGGTAGGTAGTGCCGAACTGGCCTTGGCCGAGCTTGCGGCCGAGGCTGTAGACGTCCTTTAGCTTGGCGGTCTTGCGGTTGAGGACGGAGTCGGTCATTAGGCCAGCGCTCGGCATGCGCTTCACGTGAGCGGCGGGTTTCGGCTTGGTCTCCGGCGGCGGTTGGGGCTCGGGCTCGGCTAGGGTTTGGGGTTGAGGTTGGGGGTGAGGGGACGCGTCGGGGATTTTGATGGGTTCGGGGGGTTTGTCGGAGACTTGATCGGAGGCGGAGGAGGAGGCGGAGGAGGCGGCGGAGGAGGCGGGGGCGGGGAGGCCAGGGTTAGGGTTAGGGTTTGGGTCGCGGGAGCGCCAGACGGCGTTGGAGACGGAGTCGAAGAAGCGGCCTCGGGAGGTGGGGCCCACGCAGGTGTTACCCATCGGGTGGGCCCTGGGGGGATGAGAGGGGGTCAAGGGGTGGGCGAGAGCGAGAGAGAATGAGGTTGGGGTTCGCTGGACGGAGAGATTAGGGTTAGGGTTAGGGTTTGAGAGAGGGCGGGAGATCGGAGGAGGAAGAAGGGGGAGTGTCGAGAGTAGATCGGGAGTGGGGAGGGAGGAGAGGAATCTGAGATTGGATCAGAAATTATTATCATTGAAAAGGTTTAGTTAGTTGCTTTGTTTATTTCTCCATTTTCGTCTTGAGTGAGCGGTATATTACAGGATTATTTTGTATTAGTCCCTCACATCTTTCGCATTTGATTGGTCCCCAAATCACTGAAATTACTGTTAGGTCCCTCAAATCATATTAGTGCTTTGAAATTAGTCCCTTGTTTATGAAATCCATCCAATCTGTTAACGATGATCAGGTTAGCGTTTAACCATGTTACATGTATGAGTATTACCAAACTACAGTCACTAAAGAAACGTACAGAAAAATGAATTCTTAAATGTAGGATGGGATGCATAAATGGGTATAAGTTAAATGAAGGCTAATGGGATGCATAAATGGGTATAAGTTAAATGAAGGCTAAATATAGTAAACCCTCCCCAAAAAAAAAAAACTTGGATGATTATCAGAAATCTTTCTTAACTTTCCAAATATTAGCCACCCCCTAAGTATGGGGATTACCACAAAGCCCCCCTTCAGCTTACGGATTTTATCAAAATAACTCCTTTAACTTTGATATTTTATCGGAAAATAGATTTTATCAGAAAAGTCCCTTTTGACTTTTAGATTTTATCAAAAAACTCCCCTTGATAAACCCTAAACTTCAGTGGGGCTTTCTGATATTTGAAAGTTATACGGGTTTTGTGGTAATAGTCCAAAGTTAAAGGTTGGTTGGTTGGTGGGGGGTGGTTATAATGTTTTACCCTTAAGTGAATATGGGTTTGAGTTTGTCCTAAAGGGATAGCAACATAGCATTCCCCAAACAATTGTAGTTGAAGGAATATTCCCCTAAGGCGGACAATTTCAAAATACTTATATGATTTGGAGATCTAATAGTAATCTTATTGATTTGGGAGACTAGTATCAAAATATGAAAGATTTGAGCGACTAATATTGAGATGGGCCTATATTATATTCTTGTTGGCGGGAACTATTAAGAAAATTAAACTAATGATAGTGATTTTTACCCTTTCTGTTTCCTCTTGCAATCTAGCCATAGAAACAATTGAGAAGTATACTTTAATTTTAGATTAATTGCAAATAGACCCCCTTATTATTGCCCACATACTCTATATAGTTATAGTTGTGTGAATAGACTCCTATAATATTGGCCCAAGAGCGAATAATCTCCTTAATAAATTTTTTTGACCCTTTTATGAGTAAAAAAAATTAGCAATTGAGGATTTATTCTCACCAATAGAACTATAAGGAGTTTATCTACCTCCTTAAAACATTTTTTTTGGTGACTATTTTAAGAGTAAAAAAGAATCACTTAGCGAGGCCTATTCACACAAATAGAACTAAGGAGACGCAATTGGGTGATACTAAGAGAGTCTATCTGTAATTAACCCTCTAATTTTCTTCAGAAGAAAGAGAGGTATTTTCTATGAAAAGGTTCAAATAATGATATTTAGATTATGATATATAACAATCTTGATAAACAATAAATTCAGGGTCCTTTTTTTCTTTTCGAAATAAAGAGACGACAAAAAGGCACATCTTTATATAGGAATTGAACCCAAGAACTTAGAATCCATATATGAACCTTCCAACCATCCAGATAACCCGCGATTCGAAAAAAAAAATGCTGCTAGAGTCTGGATCAAAGATGTGCTCACTTGATGAACAGGCAGTAGGAAAATTGTAAACAATTTTAGGATATGAGATGATTCCCTATGTTGTCAGTGGTATCATAATTATAATCTTTTCTCATGATGAGAGGAAATACAATACCGTGCAGCGCACATGCCTTTGTTTCAGACGTCTATTGAAGTGGACCGCAATTGAAGCAGCAATTGAAGTGGACCGCAATTGAAGCAGCAATTGAACACAATTGTAAAAGTCAATGAAAAATCAAGGAAAAGCATCCTTTTTCCTATCTTTTTTCTTCCTTGTGTTGGAATAAACATTGTAATTTTTCTTGAACTTGTAACTCACGTAGTGACTACTTCCTCTCCATGGTTCCCAAGCAAATAGAAAGATTGCTCCTTAGACCATAATATTTGGTAGACAGATTACGATTTGTTCTGAATGAAAAATGAGAATTAGTATAATTTCACATGGGAAGAATAAAACTAAGTGGAAAATAGATATGAGGTAACGACTTATTTAAAAAATGAACCACTAATACCTATTATTCATTATATTTGGGATGAATGATAATCTTAGAATTGTTGGAAAACTATTATGATTTAAAAACTGAACTCTCTACTGAAATTGCATCTGAGAAGCTACATCTGAATGTATGCAAACTCAGCTATGGAGCCCCTATCTAATATATAATGATGCTCAAACTATTGAATTTCAGAAGTGAGTATTCTTCACCTAAATCAAATTCTAACCAAGAAGAAACAATTAATATAGCAATGAAATAAATATTTGGCACCTAAAGTTAACCTTAGGAAATAACAAGTAATTAGATCCCTCAAAACAAACCCAAATTTTATTAAGGTTCTGTTTGGTTGGTTTCCCACAATTGTAGAAAATACATTTCCAACAGAATAAAAAAAAGAAAAAAAAAATCTATTTTTA
Source organism: Asparagus setaceus (assembly GCA_012295165.1). Classification (NCBI taxonomy): domain Eukaryota; kingdom Viridiplantae; phylum Streptophyta; class Magnoliopsida; order Asparagales; family Asparagaceae; genus Asparagus; species Asparagus setaceus. The sequence continues at coordinate 28,826,760 of CM022706.1, forward strand.
TGAGTTTCTTGTTCCTGGAAAAGAGTTTTTTATGTTTGGTTCGCATTGAAATTAGATAGAGGAAATAGGTTTTCATCATTTCTGCTGTTTGTTCACAAAACTAAAGTGAAACTATAATATTTTAATCCCCTATTTATTCCCTCAAGAAAACTCAAGCCACCCAACCAATATTTTAATTCTCAATTAATAGTTTTCCACCCCATTTCTAAGCTTTGAGCTCGGAGATGTTTTCCCACAATTGCGATGTGGGATAAGGTTTCACCCTCCTTTCCCTAAAATCATTTAAACCAAACTCAAGAAAAGCCTATGTAGAGAGTGTGTCAGTTCTCAAAGACCTCATTTCCCACTTATATTTGCTAAACAAACAGACCCTAAGTAACTAAATGAAGCAGTCCATCACAAAAACATCACATCAAAACACCAATATGCCTGGCCAACTTGACAAATTTTAAATACGCATCTACAGGAGTTAACTACATCCTCTTCCTTCCAACTACCTTCCCATCTAATGCCAACCACCTTCACAATCTGTCCCTTTTCCAAATATAATTTCTGATCAGCCTAACCTTATCTCTAAAAGATGAGCTTCATGGACTCTTCTTGATTGATATCTTTCTCTATATATCCCACTACCACTATAAATATGTCCCCCAATTTATGTACGATATGCAACATAGAAAGCAAACAATACTATCTAGTTAATAATCATGCTATCCTCTAAGAGAGACGAACAAGGCACAACCCCGAGGCCTTCACCCCTCAGGGTATCCAAGGACTCCTTCAAGGTGGAAAAACCATCACCGTCCGATCATCATCGTTCACCTGTGATCGTTCACATGCATTCACCGAAGATCATCCATGCTCGACCTCAAGATTTCATGAGTGTGGTGCAACTTCTCACTGGAAAATCCTCTGCAATGGATTTCCCACGGAATGACAAAGCTTGGGTTAGCCCAAGTGAGTCAGTTAGGGAGTTCAGGTTCTGTTGAACAATCGAAGAGGAACTAGTTAGTATCTGTTGGTGATATCTAGCCATAGTATTCACAAAAGGGTTAACTGCACATAGACCCCCTGTAGTATCGTTGTTTTGAACTTACTATCCATTGTTGCAGATAGACCGCTTTAGATTAATTTTTTGACTCTTTTACCCTGGGGAATATTTTGGTATATATTGTTAGTCGGTGAAATTAGTCAGTCTATCTGAGGATAAAAGAGTCAAAAAAAGGGGTCTATCTGCCACAATAAACTACAGGGTACTAAGTTCAAAACAACGATAGTCCAGAGGGTCTATGTGCAATTAACCCTTCACAAAATAATACCAAGTAAACAAGTATATGATGAAACAAGTATATCATCATATTCACTTCAAATTTTTTTTTTGGGGTTAAATTGATCAGTCTACGTTGCTGTCAGCTTTGCTTAATATTCCATTGTACAGTAATTAATTGTATATGTATGAGGGAAATCCTATGCTTATTTGTATAGTTGTTTCAGACTTTTAACAAGGTTGGGCAGCATGTTACTCTTTCTGGCTTGGCAGAAATAATTTACACTTCCATTTTGTTTAATGAATACTTAAACAGGCAGCTATCAAGCCCTTAGTTAGACGTCCTGTTCCTTTAAATTATACTTTAAAAATATAATAATAATAAAATAAAAACAATGATGCAGCAGTATAAAATGATCCTTTTGGTATCTTCTTTTAAAACTAGAGTAGACTCTTTTGTATGATAAATGGTACTCATGTTTGTCTCTACACTAGTACATCGAACAAGCAGTGGAAATCAAAGAGAATCACAACAACAACAACAACAACCAAGCCTTTATCCCAAATATTTGGGGCCGGCTACATGAATCCATTATCAAACTTCACTAATATCTACACAAATAAAAATCATATAACTAAAGAATGTAACAGGAAATGAGAACATAACTAGGAGGAAAAGGCTCGAACTTTTACCTCAACCAAAATACCCATGAGATAGCTCAATGATTCCATATTCTAATATCAACCAGTTGATTTCCCAAAGTTGGAATGGTTTGACAAGAGGGAATTGAATTTTATGTATTCCTATTGTCTATATATATATTGTAATAGTAGAAAAACAAGTATACATAATTATAATATAGATAAATTGTGTATACAGTATAAATGGCTCTAAATATACAAATGTCAAATCCACTACATACACAATGAGTATATCAAAGTACTCATGATAAGAAATGCACATGCCTTGATAATTAGAAGTAAGTGCAACGTCACATGATTTGGATCCGGTCCTTTGGTTATACCTTTTTATTATAGCTCCAAGAACATCAGGACCTCTCTAGCTGCAGATGTGTTGTTGTCTATACATGTGAATTCTGCAAGCTTGAAGGGCCCCAGAGTATGATGCAGCTTGGCACCAAACAATTGAAAATAACTTATTGTCCAAAAATGAAAATAACATCCTTAAGATTTCCAGTCAAATGCAAAAAATTTAAATTATGTGAAATTTTATCTATAATAATCATGAATAGTTCATATTAACATAAAAAAATAACGACAACTGAGTCATAAACAAACATGTGAGTTCACATTGAAGAAAGTGGATGTTGGTGGGATATGGAACAAGTAAAATACTTTTAGTATGATATATACTTTGGATTGACCATGGTTATATCTCGCTATCTAGAACTGACCATCCGGCAAAATGAAAATATCAAGGAAAACGATACTCATAGAATCAAAACTAGACAGTCAGAGTGGAAAACTAGCTTCAGAGTTCTACATTATCATAGAATATTCTTAAAATTCGAGAAAAGTTCTATATAACAGCGACAAGACTAACGATATTGCAAAGGTCAAAATGTTGCACAACTTAGAAACAATATGTCCGAGAAATGACTATAGCAAAATGAATATTCTAACATGGAGGAAAATACATTAAGACATTATTAAAAAATAAGTCTATTTATAAGACATTAGAGATCACTCCTGTAAAGTGCCAAGGATGTGTTGGAATTGGGTTTGCTTACAGTAAAGTACTTCTGTAAACGGACTTACCTAAAGGTAGTTTTAGAAAAGTTTTATTTAAGTAGGCAAGATGTTTGATAATTTTAAATTTTAAATTCTTATAAAAATAAATATTTGAAATGGATTTAGAGGGTATAAGAATAAATATATAAGAGAATTTTTAGATAAGGTGCACAAAGTAAATTATAAAGAACTCCCGTTAAAATAGATTCTTGAGAGATTAGAAAACATAGAAAGGAAAAAGACAAGATGGCGTCGGTGGATTTTCTACTAATCAGTTAAGAGAGGCCAAAAATCTTTCTCCAAATTACAGCTTTCTTATTTGTGATTATCTTAAAATCTTATTTGAATTGATTCGAAAACGTGTCAATTTTTGAAGAAGCATTTATTTGCTCTAAAGTTGGTGAAAACACTCTTATAAGCATTTATTAGAGAGAATCACTTAGGAGAAGCAATAAGATTGTAGTTAATGAAGCAATATTATAGTTAGAAGCAAACATTTAATGGAGACCATTAATAAGGATCTGTTAACTTTTAATCTGAGGTGATGATCCTTAATAGAACTGAAAAAGATACATATTCATGTGTCTGATCCTAAAATGAAAGGCAAAAAAAGCTATGCAATATATAAAGTAGATGATCAAATAGAAGAACTTCAAGAGACGTAGTAAATATGCTTAACTTTAGTATATATGTAGTTCTGTTGGACACCTAATTCTGTTTGACTTATTAAAATGTATACGTAAAGTAAAATAATAAAAAAATAAAAAAGACCTTATCTTACCCATCCTAATCATCCTCTATCCTTGACTTACTCTTACTGATTCACCAGTCCAACTCTCCTCCCCTTGGTCTATGTCATTACCTTTGGATGCATCCAAAGTGAAACATCCTTTTAAGTAGAAATAACATTTAGTTGTATGCTTTCAATGACCAGACTCGCTTCAATTATATTTTAATCTGCCAGTCTCAGATGAAGTTCCTTTGCCTCTAAAAGCCCACAAATTCTTCTTTCTTGGTGTGTTCTTACTTCCTTCCCTTGTCATCCTATCTTATCATCTGCCACTACTATAAATATGCTCCCTATATTGCACAAGAGATGCGACACAAAGTCTCAACTAATTCTAACTAACAACAGGATGCCTTCCGCCAAGAGATCTCTACAGGATGCAACTTTAAGGCCATCCCCTCTCAAAGTAACCAAAGGTTGCTTCAAGGCCAAGAAACCATCACAGCATGATCTATGCTCGCCTGTGATCGTTCATATGAGCTCACCGAAGGTCATCCATGCCCGACCTCAGGATTTCATGAAGGTGGTGCAACTACTGACTGGACAATCATCTTCCTTCTCGGCTCCCTCTTCTTCTTTCTCTTTTAAGGTTGGCCGCTGAGAGGTTTCGGGTGAAAGCAAACTTGAATGATGTTGTTATGGAGTTTCAGTTTGTTGAACTAGCAGTTAGACAAGATTTGGAAATAAACAATTTAGTTCAGAATGGATTATGAAGTTCTTAGTATCATTAGATTAATTCAATTGATTAATTTCCTCAAGAAAATTGAATAGATTTATCCCTTCAATGTGTATACAATTTCATAATAAATAATGATAATGTTGATTTACCAGGAAATCAGTGGGAACCTCTGAGTTCTGATATTCTGCATTGGACACTACTGTAAATTCTGAATTGCATATATCCAGACCCCATCTGCAAAAGGCAACTGAAAAGAAAAATCAGCAATGCATTTAAGTAATCATATCATCAAGTATAAAGAACACTAACTTCATCCTTCTAAAAAGTAAAAACCATCTAAATGAAAGCAACCAAATTCTAAAAGCAACCTTCAGTGTCTAAAATCCCATATTCAATAGTCACAAAAGACAGCAAATTCACCAAATTGAGCCCATGCCTAAAATTGCGATGTCGCACCTGAGTTACCATTCTGCTGGCATCCTTTGCCTCTGAATACAAAGCTTTGATTTTTTGAGGGGGCACACAAAAAAAACCTACCCATGAGATTTGACTCATCTTAAATGACAGAGACAACACACTTAATAAAACATAAAATTCCTGTAAAGTTTAGCTTATTCCCAAGTTCAGTAATCCCCAAAGAAAGATTTATGCCAAAAGCAATGAATCCTATGGAGATAGCAGAGAATCGAATTTAAAACTAAATTTAATTGGATTTCAAATAAAATCCTGAAAGTATTGAGGTTAGTCGATTCTCCCCCCTACATGTGGTGCATGAAACTGCTTACCATTTTTCAGCAAGTGAATTATCTTAAACTAATATCTTAACGATAAATTAATTAAAGGCACCTGTTCAAATTAGGACGGAGACTGCTCAAAACACTTGCTAAGCATGTTGAGACCTTGAATAAGTTTAAACTCCCATCAGAATACTCAATATCTCATATCTAACCTAGTTTCCAGTTAGATACCTAGAATAACATCACAATAGACCTCTTTCTGCAGTAAATGTAGCATCTCTAAGCATTCAGTAACCAGAATATGGAAGGTCATAACTTCTGTTTTGATATTGTAATAGATATGGGTTTGATTCAAGGATAAAAATATCAGCCGATATGGTTCAGCATACTGTATTAGATTTTAAGCAGATTGAATTATTATGGAAAGATGGGATGCCATAGATAACCAAGTACGCTTGGATAGTTTACTTTATTCTATTTGACTTAGAAAATTGTTATATATAAATCCAGAAAGTTTTTTTGCTCTAATATGTACCCTTCAAAGTTTTACATCTAGAAAATACTCCCAGTATCATGTTGATAATTGACCCTTCAAATCAAAGGTTGTTAGAAAATTACCCTTTTCTATTATCATATGAGAATAAAAGGAAATATTCCTTCTTTTCTGTTAATTGATCTAATATTATGATCTAAAACCTTTTATTACACAAACACATCCCTTAGTTTTTCTTGTTGTAGCAAAAAAACCCTTTTACGATCCTGAATAAAATGGAAGATGATGGAAGGGGAAAAGTCTTAAGACCTATGATTTTGGAGGAGGATTTCTAAATGTGATGAGTTGTGGGAACACTTGTATAAATATGAAAAAATGAGGGTACGCATACAAAAGCCCCAGTAAAAGCAAAGCCTTATCTTTTCTGTCCTAGTTGTCCTCATTCTCTGGACTCTCTTGCTGATACACCACTCAGACTCTCCTCTTCTTCACTCTCTGTCTTGTTCTTTTGCCTATGAGTGCATTGAAAGTGAAACATACTTTTTATATTATTAACTTTGCTTCCAATGACCCACACCGATATATTAATTTAATGTAGCCAGATGTGACCAAACGAATTTTTAACTCTCATATGAAGTTTCTTGATGTAGTTACCTCAAAAAGCCCACCAATTCATCTTTCTTACTTTGTTCCTGATTCTTTCCTTTGTCACTCTCTCTTGTTACCCACTAATCCTATAAATATGCCGCCGTGTTGCACAGAAAAATGCAACAAGAATCTCTAATCACTCTAACTAACAACAATATGCCTTCATCCAAGAGAGCTCTACAGGATCCAATTTCAAGGCCTTCACCTCTCAAAGTCAATAAAGACTACTTCAAGGCCAAGAAGACATCGCAGGCAGATCTCCGATCAGCTGTAATAGTTCACATGCACTCGCCAAAGGTCATCCATGCTCGACCTCAAGATTTCATGAGGGTGGTACAAATGTTGACTGGACAGTCATCTTCATTCTCGTCTACCTCCTCTTTATTCTCCTTTGTGGCTGACCAGAATGATGAGAGACCTCGAGCAAGCACAAACTCAAAAGAAGTGGGTGGGGAGTTAAGGTTTTATTGAACTAGAGGTTTGGACAATATCTGAGAATAAACAATATGGTTCAGTGTGGTCTATGAAGACTGTTCCGATTAGAATATGAAAAATGTATAGGTAATTAAATTGCTTCATCCCTTTTTTTTATGTGTCTACATTCATAAGACAGATAGGTTGTTTTACCACGAGATCAAAATCAACCTCTGCAAAAGTAGCTCTTTTGTAAAATCAATTTGCTGCTTGATATTCTTTTGTGAAAACTCTGCTGCTAATTGAACATACCTCCTGCAATGCCAATTAAGAAAGAAAATCAGCAACATTCAAGAAAATAACCAGACAATAACCCCCGACTTCTAAAAACTATCTAATGGGAACTGAACAAAATCTCATCGTAACCTGTAAATGTCTAAAAATCAATCTGCATGAATTCATCAAACTGTACAAGTGCCAGCATTTTGCTTCCACCATCTTTGTTCTTTGAGAAAATAAACCTTTACATAATTTAAAAAGAGGTGGAGAATTAGCGATTAAACAAAGTTTCCAATATGGTGATGATATAATAGCATCAGGTTTCTGAAGAACTTCAATTCAAGTCAACATGAACAGCTGATGTGAGATTTATATAATCATATCAATGACATGAATCATGATAATAGAATCATTAATTGATTATGTTGGTTAACTACCAGCAGCTTGGGGAACGTAGAGTGCTTTTACTTAATTGAGGTTGAACCATTTTTGAAGCACTTCAATTCAAGTTAACATAAACATCTGATATGATATTTTATATAATCATATCAATGACATGGTAATAGAATCATTATCTTGGTTAACTACCAGTAGCTTTGGGAAGGTAGAGCGCTTTTACTTAATTGAGGTTGAATCATTTGGCTACTCTTCAATGTCTTCATCCATTCAACGTCAGGCTTTTAACCAGGAAGCTAAAAGTGAAAAGTTACTCTTCAAAATAGAATACTCTTCTACCCTGTATAACTACCCATCATGTTTCAGAACCTTAAGCTAATCTTTCCAGAAGAAGATATATCCAAAACTTCATGATGGTCAAATTAGGGGAGAAACACCATGTGCAGTTTTACGGTAAGTATATACAAATGCAGTACAAGTAATGGCATCAGTCTTCCTGCCCTCTGAAATCAGTAGATAAAAAACTTTAACATCTGTCCCAGTAGGCAATAATCCATTCATTAAAGCATTATATGTGCCAGATTAGGCACTATCTACACCTCCTTGAACCAAAATATCCAATAACTTACAAGCTCGAACAATAATTTTTTAACATAAAGCGTGAATAATTATAGTGCAATTCACGAACAAATTGAGAATAATTCTGAAATCCACCCATCATTCTTTCTCTGATTATTATTCTAACTGCCAATTAAGATAGCGTAACTATGTTAAAAGAGACAGTATTCAGATTCTCACCTCTTTGGCGTAACTATGTTAAAAGAGAGTATTCAGATTCTCACCTCTTTCAGCCATTAGATCGAACAGTTTGTGCGCTTCATTAACATTTCCCTGCTGGCCTGCTTGTAATCAAAACCCATCCCTTAAATGGCGAATTGCAGCATTGAATTTGCCATTTCTGAAGCAAACCAGAGAGAGAACTGTCTTAGGAGACAAAATCAAGAAGAAACCTGAGTGAGGCATTTCATCGAGCAGAATGCTGACAATATTGTAATGACAATCAAAATGTTGCTTTAATTGGATTTTTTTTCTCCCCACGTGACCATTAAAATAGGAGGCATACCTGTAAAATTGAATGCATGCAGTTTCAGTTTGAACCAGCAACATATTTTTATGTCTATTACAAAGGCTACTAACTCTAAATATAACCAACATGCATAATAACATTACACCAAAACGAATCAGCAACATATGACGGCATGTGAAATCTATTCAAATATTTTAACTATGCTTGTTAAATAAATGAACCACAAATTCCTTATGAGAAAGTACAATAGCAAGTTTAGTCTCAAAGACTTCAAAGATTACATTCACATGCAATAGAGACAATTTGGACTCTTAGGTTATAAATTATAAGCAAACTAGTCCAGTTTAGGAAATCATAAACATACCAAATTAAGCATTTTAGGAATCTTAAAACTAAAACTTGATGTTCAACCTATCTTAACTTTTAGATGGTCAAAAGATAGTATATGGCCCTACATTAGCACAAACAGTTATTATCATCTTTTGAATAAAAATAACTAAGTTGTGTCAGTCTTACTCTGAGCAGAACAGACAAATATTTAAGCAAATCCTCTCCACTGAGGAAGTCATGAAACTCAAAATTACTCTCAACGGTTAAATTCTCCTTCAAATAGGCAAAATCTGCAACCAGGGCCTTGCATTACCTAAATATATATATATATATATATATATATATATATATATATATATATATATATATATATATATATATATATATATATATATATATATATATATATATATATATATATATATATATATATATATATATATATATATATATATATATATATATATATATCCTAGAGCCTCAATGTGTGCCCTCAATTCCTCACTGTGGAAGTAAATCTGCAGAAGAGAAACATCAGATTTAACAACACTAGTGAGAGTGCGCCAACAAAGTATTCAATGCACAAAGCTATCCCCCTATAACTTTACTAACAGCTACAGAAAATGCTAGGTTCACGAGACTATAACGTGGGTGCATCTTCATCTCATTCTCATTTCCATTTTCCCCAATTGTACTCGAATAAAGATAATGGTTCGAAAATTCACGAAGGAAAAAGAACACGAAACCTGAATGGCTTATCGATTAAAGCGAATTCCCCAGTGCGGTGGTGCTCGATGATCGTCACCACAAGCTCGGAACTTGATGAAAAGTTTGATCAGCTTGAGCTAGAACCGATTCCTGCAAGAATTTAAGGATAATGAGTTAATTTTTATATGAGAATCGAATAAAAGTGAATCACATACGGAAATGGCGAGAGATCGTTAGTCAAGATTTGGGTTTTTTGAGCATAACCGAGAGGTCGATCGAATCCGCTCTCGGAGAGGATAGATTCCCAAGTCTTTGGAGGGATCCGGGGATCGTCCACCTTGAGATTGCGAAGAAGAGAAGAGGGGTTCGGATCGAGCTCCATTGATGCAAATGATGGGGGGATTTAGGGTAGGGTTAGGGTTTTGTCTCAAAATTTCGCCGAGTTTTGAATGGTTTTTGAGATCGAAGAGGAGTTGAGCATTTTGAGGGTTTATGGTTGCCGCCCGCTACTTTATTTGAAGCGAAAGGGGCGATGGCAGGATGGACCATTATCTTCTGATTTAGGGCCTTAGGCCCAGATTGGGGCTTTTTATGGAGTTTTTGGGCTGCGTGATTTCTACGCGGGGTAAATTTTATAGACAACCCCCACACTTTGGGAGTTTGGCACAAAACTTCTCTAAACTTTAAGCGTGATTTCTACGCGGGGTAAATTTCAAAGAAACCCGCAGATTTAGAGGATTGGCTGAAAATCATTTTCTTCAATAATTGAGCGTGATTTGTACGCAGGCTAATTTTCAAAGAAACCCCGAGATTAAGGGGACTGGTAGAAAATCATTTTCTTAAGATATAAGGCCTTGGGCTCATATGGGGGTTGTTAAAGAGCTGAAGAAGCTTTCTCCACGTCCTGTCAGGCTCGATGAATGATTTAGTCCAAATATAATTACAACGTAGGAATTTAAATCAGATTTTCTCTAAACAACATCGGCTGTACTAATACTGGTGATTTTATAAAATTTATTTTTTAGAATTAATTGAAATTTAAGGCCAATGGTCATTATATCATAGACTTTTCTTAATGCAAATATCACTAGTAGGAATACGTTGACAATTGAGCTTCTCTTCCGTCTTCTTCTTTGAAAACATTACTTTCGATTATCTTAAATTTCAAATATATTCAGAAAACTCAACGTTGGACTTTTTGACTATTTTCCCAGCACCCAGGAAGATTCAAACTCCAAATTGATCGATAAAAGAGAAATTTATCTCTTACTCATTATTCTGTGGCCGCCAAAACTGCCCGTTTGTTAACCACATTCATCACTTTCAAGCTAACCCTTGAATCCTTCACTAATCTTTCATTGACATTTTGCTTGCCATTTGACTTTTACTCGGTCCAAGACTTTTAGACTTTTCAACGCAAAACCCTACTATATAAACTACCAATAGTACAGTACTTAGCATACGTGACAATTGACAAAAAGATCATGCCTTCATCTAAAAGACCCCTCAATGTGGGTAAAGACTCATATCAGATCAAGAAGCCGGTGATCATCCACCTCCGACCACCGAAGATCATCCATGCTCGACCACAAGATTTTATGAGCGTCGTTCAGAGTCTGACGGGCTATAATAGGTCTACTGGATTGAGTCCAACGGAACATAAATTTGATTCTGTGAGATACAAGGATAAAATGCTAGAAGATGTCGGCGATAGTGATCCCTTGAATCTCGCTCTTGGAAAGATTCCTGATATGGGGACTAACTTGGTGAATTTTCATGCGTCTCCTGGTTTTGTCTTGTGTTCGCCTAGCGCAAGTAATTGCTTTCAAGAGTTTGGCTTGTTGTTTTAGAGGATTTTTTCTTTTTTAGGAAAGTATATTGGAAAAAATATTTAAACTTCTGTTGTCATTGACTCATTTTCTGTATAGAAAAAGAAAAAAGGCAAGAAAAATAGTGTGATTTGATGGGGCTAAGTATATTTTTGGGTTCAGTGTTTGATTCTGCTTTTGCGTGAGCTCTTTAGAACTTGTTATATATTGTGTCAACAATTAGAATTACAGGGGTCTATCCGCAATTGGGCGATAGCTATAGTACAGAGGGTCTATCCGCAACTAATCTTTACCCCATTTCTCCAGTGTTACAGAAAGCAAGGATTTAGCTCCACTTTTGTTTCTACTCCCTCCTTCCATGGACATTTGACCCTAAATTGCTGCATTCATTTGTTATATCGTAGTTATAGAGTGCAACATCAAAATTTGCTAGTTTTTGCTTAATCAATTTGTTAAAGGAATAGCTAAGCCTAAAGTGGATAAACTCTTCACCAGGGTTTTCTTGTGACCCTCAAACTGAGAATGATGATTTTGAGTCATATGCTTGCTTGCGATGCCGAGATATTGACAAGCTAATAGAACGAATTTTCAAAAAACGGAGCAACATCACTTACAAAAATGAAAAATCAAACCCAGTATACAATTAAACACATTAGTTGTCTGAGTCTCAAATTCCAACTTGTTTCATCCCTAACTTAACCAATCTAAGCATAAGATTGTTCTGAAGCAGAAAGAGAGTTCGCTTTGTGGGTTCAAACATTAACATAGCATGGACAACTTTTCCTGAATCAGAAAATTCAAGAAACAACATAGTAATCACATATAAAATCTCAAATGTGGAAATTTACATCTTCAGTGAGGCATTTGATACAAATTCCAGAAGCCTTCTCTTCATACTTTTGAGATAAATAAATGTACAAAAAAACCCGACTTTAAAAAAACAAGCCATTTCTGAAAAAGAAAAAAGAAACAGAAATTACTCCACCCTATGATACCTTAACCAATATACAATAATCTACCCGTGTCAACGAAAACACCTGCAACAGTGTGGAATATATGTATCATTTCACAAACATGAAGCTTCGATGAATATACTTCTAGCAATGATATCATCTTAGGGTGACCACCATCAGATTTTCTCCGATTTGAGCAGCTATACACCAGAAACTGACGAAGGCCGGAGTATTTAGCGTCAGAGATGCGAACTCTTTTGCCAAGTAAATTATTTACAGTGCCTCACATAGGTGACCAGGAGGTACCCAAAAACTGCCCGAGTAAATTATTCACTGGCTGGAAAATAAACAAAAATCTGTCACTAAATGCAATTAGAAAATTTCAGTTGTGATGTGATAAATATCATTCTAGCATCAATTGGTGCCTTGAGTGGTCTAACAGAACTAAAAGAAAATTAGGAATAACTGAGTGCTTCATAGAAATGAACAAAATGGTTTCTTTTTTTTACTTAATTGAAACACCACTTGAATATAGTTCTTAATTCAAATGCGTCAGATTAGAAAATTAATACTGCACTTTGAAGAAGTTCAATAACTGAAGGGGAAAGGATTCAAGCATTAAATGGTTAGTGGTTGTTTAGCACCCTTAATATGTGGAAGAAAAGTTACTTTCAAGTTGGTAAATATAAGGCCAATGCATACTGTTACCATCACAAAGATTATATTTCAGTTCTCTAAATAAATGTTCCATAAAATCTCCCAGAGACTGATAGATTATTATTTTGGTTGCGAACATGTATATGCTACTAGTTCATAGAAACCCAGCAAACTATATCGGGTATCTCATCGCAATTAATAAAAAAGAAAAGAAAAAAGGATCTCAAAAGTCTTATTACCACACGATATTACATGGGAGACTTATTTGGTTCATGTAAAGAGCTCCTTAAAACTATGAGATAAAATAAGAATAAACAAGGCTTCTACAGTGACAATGGAGTTATCTATGGTGCATAAATCAAAGGGAAGAAAATTGTTTGTTTTCTTGCAGATTTCAGATCAACCCTCTTAGTAGATGAGCTTAAGAATTAAAGAACAAACTAAAAATAGCTACCTAAATCACTTCAAAATGAACAAAGCAAAGTCAACAAAGTAAGTCAAAATGAACATACCAAGCTCAACAAATTAAGTTATGAAGATAAACTACAGCAAAAGTGTAATAAAGCTACGCATCACCATGCAGGGGGAAAAAAATTCACAGCAACCAATCTGCAAAGAAACCTTAACAAGGTAAAAAGATAAAGGGAAGAAAATATCAAACCTTTCGTCCAGGATCTTGTAAGGACTGATCATGTAATGATTGGTCACCCATTCCTTCATCTAATGTAATTTCTTCATTAATGTTGATTGCATCTCGCTGCGCTCCTCTACCAGAATTTCTCTCAACAGAAACGATCTCAGTGAAGGCCCTATGCAGTGCATCTTTCGCAGCTTTGTATATTTCAACTGATGTTGCTCCTCTCTCTGCACACTTAATGGCATCTTGGCAAAGATCATTGTACCGAGATGTAATGGATTGTTGATAACCATTCTGAAGCTCAGAACTTTGTTCGTCAATTTGAGTTCCACTCTTGGCATTCTTTGTCCACCGTCTCAAGAAGTACTCTTCTGGAAGCATCCGTAGATCAACCATAAGAAACACACCCAAAATGTGCCTACACAAAATCCCCGAAAACTCAAAATTCTTACAACTGCAAGTTGCAGTCTTTTTTCCAGAATTATAAGTAACAATGAATGTTTCAAGAGAATCATCATCTCTCGCCACGCTAAACTTGCTAACTAACCCATCCTTTATCTTGTAAGCATTATAACCTAGAGATTCAACAAATTCCTCCTGAAACTTATCAAACACAGCTCTTGTATAAATAGCTGCAGTCTGCTTTTCTATCGGTGATGCAGTCTTCAGAACTGGCTTAGTACACATTGTGTCCACGTCTGCTTGGGCTTCATCCTCATATCGGCTTGCCATAGCTATCTCAAACTGTGCTAGGAATACTTTAAGCGAAGTCTTGGTACTGAAATTCTTTTTGTAGAAGTCATTCATTGTCTCTAACTTCTGGGTTGGTGATGCTTCAGCAAAGAATGTGTCTTTTAAGTACACTGGGACCCATTTTTGTCGGATGTTAAACAATGCTTGGAGCCAAGTATTCTTCCTCAGGTCATACTTATCAATGATAGAAACCCAACAAGTCTCAAATGCCCTGATTGTTTCCGACTCAATAACACAACTTTCAAGCGCCGCTCTCAAAGTAGGATGAGAGGAATACACATGGGCTAACTTTTGCTTGCTTCTACTCAAAATGAGCCACTTGCAAAACCGATGGCAAGTATTTGGAAATACCTTTGCAATTGCTGCTGCCATAGCTCTATTTTGGTCAGTAACTAAAGAAATAGGGGGTCGACCTCCCATTGCTGAAAGCCATGTTTCAAAAAGCCAAACGAACGAGAATTCAGTCTCATCTATTAACAAAGCACATCCAAAGATAACCGGTTGCAAATGATGGTTCACTCCTGAGAAAGTAACAAAGGGCATCATATACTTATTCTTCTTATAAGTTGTATCAAATGTAACTGCATCCCCAAAATAGCTATATGCTGTTCTAGCCCTAGCATCTGCCCACAATGCATTAGTCACACAACTGTTATTATCAACTTGTATTGCATAGAAGAATGAGGGATTATCTGCTTGCATCTTCTTGAAATAATCTAATAGGCTCTGAGCATCTCCTCCTTCACCAAATGCATTTTGACGAAGTAGTATCATAGCATCAGACGCCAATATGCTAGCCTTTTCATTAGTATCGATGAAGCCTCTCGCTCGAAGGTAACCAACTCTACTACAAGTTCCAAGATGATGGTTGTGATTCTTCTCGAGCTTAGCTACCACCCACCGATCAGAATCTCGAATAACCTCCATCATTGCCTTGCAACCTTCTCTCATAGAAAGCCTCTCACGCTTTCTTGAGGTCTCCTCAGAAGGCTTTTTACGATATACTCCCTCTTTTGAGCATACAAATCTCTTCATAATTAGCACCTCATCAACACCTTTAGATCGTCGAGACCTTCCAACACGAAAAGGGAACCCTAGACGACGAGCGTAGTCATTATAGAATGTTTTTGCAGCCTCGTCAGACTCAAATTCCATACCTAACAATGGCTCAAGCTTAGTGTCTTCCGTGGTGATTTGAACTAAATCTTTAGGTTGGCTTGGTATTCCCATAGGAATATGTGAAGATTCTTCAGGAGGGGCCGATACTTGGAGGACTGAGTTCTCATTTTCAACTGAACGGGTATTGGTAGGCAATGACATGAGGCATTCCACATAGTCTACTATCAAGTCATCGCCTTCGTTCCTACTGGCCTCCATGAATGTGGAGATTAAAACCTGCAACCATTTCACTACTTTCAGAAGGAAGAAAGGAAGCTCGCAAACACTTAAATCTATTATGAACAACTTATAGGATTGCATTTGAGAATTATAACTAAATAAGATTATCTATTTATGTTAAGTTCATTGACAATCCATTATTTAGGAAGTAACAGTTCTATTAAGCTCAAATGTGATGATCTCTCTTGCATTTAAAGGAAGGGAACCAAGAAACTGAACACTACATTGAGCTACAGTTAGTAGGAAATTAACTAGCATATCACCATTAAAAAAAAGCCTAAATAGAGCTAAAATGGCTTGAAATCCATAAAAGTTCCCATCTTTTTCATTGCAGGATGCAAATATTGATAAACAGAAAGTCCCACTGCTAGAAGTGGAGCAAAAATTGAGCCAGTGGTACAAAATTAACAGGCATATCATAATCATAAAGCCCAATTGGAGCTAAAATAGCAACAAATTTATCAAATTTGGACTAGTTGAGCAAAAAGGAGCCCAAGAATGCTAATACTAGAAGCAAAAAAGAGCATTTTCTCTGAAATAAATCCCAAACCCTAAATTAGAACTCAAACCAAAAAGATTTCATATAATGTTCGAAAAATCAAATAATAAAAGAGGGGGGATAAGCTTACCGCCCTGTGAGAGTATGCCGATGGACTTGAACTGGTGATGTCGATGAAAAGAGAAGGTTGAAGAAAACCCTAATTTTTTGCAAAGGGGAAAAAGGTGGGAGACGAAGAACAGCTGGCGTAAGATCACCGGAGGTGACCAGATCCAGTGGAGGTGTAAGCGAAAGAGATAAGTTCACCGGGAGGTGATCAGAAATGGATTATGCAGCAGGCGGAGATTCGTTTACCTTATTCGCACCGCGAGTTCGCTGCTCTGCACTTTGTGGGATGAATCTTTGTCGTAATTTTGGATTAGATGGGCCTATACATGGGCCAACCTAGGGCTTGTTTTGCATCGTTATGGCCCACACTATCGACTGGAAAATTACTTTAAATACAACTAAAGGTATTTTAGTGTGAGGGTGGTGAAACAATAGGGCATTTAAGTGTCATTTAGCCCTTAAACTATTACTTATTTTTGTTAAAATCATGTGTTAGTTCATGTTATATTATGAATCCATTACAAATTGGTAAGGTTCTCTAGCTTATATGTGTGTATATGTTTTTTGGATATGTATTTTACATGTCCAAACATGTCAAATTTCGTGTAAATTTTTTTGGGAAGCGGGAACTTGGTTAGGGAACTACTACACCAAACAGAGAGTCCGAGTCTGAACCCTCACAAAAGGGAGTCTGAGTCCGAACACTCACACCATCAGGAGGATTCAATCGTTGCAAGAAAATCCCCCAAAATCTAGGATGATTGAGCAGGAAGCAAACCCACTCAACCATCCTAGTGGACCCGGCTGGGTGCAACTCAAGTGAATTACATCATGGCTACATCAGTGATGTATTGAGTTATCAAGTTCAATTTCAGAGTTATCAAGTTCAATTTCAGCTATCAGATACAAACTATACTGCTAAAAATAATCTCATATCAAATGAATAGATTAAACCCCACATAATACACAGATTTCTTTCCAATCTGTACTTGCAAAAGCAATCTCATAACAGCACACTTGATATTTCAACCAGTAAATATATCAAATCAGAATACCACCAACATTACAAAATTTTCATCGCGAGATTAGATGTAAGTTCATTTCCAGAACACTAAAAACCAGCAATTAACAGAAAATTTACAATTTATTCCATTAAGGAAAGAAAAAAAAAGCTTATACCCACACAGTACTAAAAATTTTCACTCCCACTTCACCTCTTTTAGAAAATATAAGGTATCAAGGTCTTGATCTCTCTTGGAAAGTTCTCAAACTTGGACAAATACCATTTCTTCGTAGCTGAACTCCTACCAATCAAATATAGAGTGGTGCCCAAGGTGAAAGACAATGAATACACAGTCTGTGCAATGAGAGAAACTCCACAAAAACCTATAATCTCAAAGAGATAATGTGGGCAAATCACGAGTCCAAAGAGACCTCCCTTTGGGATTTTATAGCCTTTGTCATCCTTATTCCTGAGCTTTGAGAGGAGTACATGGTGGTAGAAATTACCAGCAATGCCTATGAGAAATAGAGCTAGCCCTGGGTATTTCAAATCAATTGCTGGTTCCGGCATATCTTGAGAAAGATATTGGGCGTATATCATGCTCACGGTGCTGATAAAATAACTGAAGGATATAGGAATGGCTGAGTCGAGGAGCATTTGACCGCTGTATTGGTGAACAAACAAAACCTGGAAAAGTAGAGGAAACAAATTAATAAGCAGCAGTACACTGTAGATTCAGTATTTTTAAAGATCTTAAAGTTTCAGACCCCAGGAACATAATTGTACTTTGGTCGCAATCTAGAAAGAGAAGTTCCAAACATTTACAATTATTCTGATTTGGATTCAAATATTTCATTAGATAGATCAAAATTACAGACAGTAATGTTTAAGAATTTTGAATTCTGTGAGATACAGATGAATGATCAATGAAATTGAATTATTAAACCATACTTCTGTTTCAATAGTATCACCATTTACTTGGAGGCTTGCATTAACGGAATGCCAGTTAATCCTCCATGTGGGTGTCATTTGCACATAACTAGCAAGATAGTTCAATGAATGTGTTTCAATGCAACCAAAAACTTGAGCATGGCTTGGACAAATAGAACAACTAAGCAGCTCATTTCTTCTTAGTTTAAAAGTTCTTAATCCAGCCCCTTAAACCTCGAGCATTGATTGTGTGACTTCTCCAGTTGTAGGCAAAATATTCCTCTGGAAGTGTGCGCTTAAGAATAGAATGGTGCAAAACTTTGTGTGGTTAGGCAAAAAACTTAGTATAACTTTGGAAGTGGGTTGGGGCTGTTGAAAATTTTATGGGTTAAAACTTTGTTGGGTTTATAGGCAAAAAAACCCCACTTTGTAAGTGGGAGTGTTTAAAAATAAGGGGTTTCTGCATATTTGCTGCACAAATCTTCTATATTTGCACAATTACCCCCCAAATCTTTGTATTTGCAAAATTATCTGCCAATTCTAAACATTGAAAATATGTAAAAAAAACCCAAAAAAGTAAATGAGGGTAAAACTTTGGGTCTGTAAGCATAAAAACCCCTATATACTCAAGTTTTAAGGTCTACCGTTGATAACACTCTATATCTCTCAAAAACTCTTTAAAAGTGGATGGATCTAAAAGATACTTGAGTTTAAAAATAAATGGGGTAAAACTTTAGGTTTATAAGCAAAAAATCCAACTTTAGAAGTGGGATTTTGAAAAAAATGTGGGTTAGACGTTCAGTTTATAGACAACACGCGCTATATACTAAAGTATATGTGTATACTGTTCATAAGCATTGTTCATCTCCAAAATTTTTTGCATATCGTACGTATAAAGAGAAACTTTGATGCATGTTAAATCATATTCTACAAACATAGCCTATATACAACAACAGTCAAGCCAAACGGAGACAAAATTATACGAGAAAAAGGGGACTAATGTTTTGAATAATGTTGAATCCTGCAGTTATTGCAGGAAGATTTAGTGAATTATGGATAGTGGCTATGTTGAGTGTTAGTGAATCACAATTAGTCTCATATCACAATGATGATAATTGATATTCCTATAATAATTTCGTGTTTCTTTTATTATGTGGATTATAAATTGAAAAATCACTAGTTTTTTAACTAGATATCAGACGAAC
This sequence comes from Asparagus setaceus, assembly GCA_012295165.1. NCBI lineage: Eukaryota > Viridiplantae > Streptophyta > Magnoliopsida > Asparagales > Asparagaceae > Asparagus > Asparagus setaceus. The sequence continues at coordinate 28,846,309 of CM022706.1, forward strand.
CTTCAAAATCATAATTCGAAAGCTGACCTATGTCCAACGAGTTTCAACTGGATGTGAAGTGTAGGATATATGTTCAAACAATGTATGACAAGTGTTTTAAATTAAAACATATTGGATAATTGAGTATATGGCCAAATATATATATGCATATATGCAAGGAGTGTCCAAGAAGTTTGGGAACGGGTATGGGTACGCCTACAGCTTCAAATTAGAGGTACCCATATAACATAGATTATAACATATGTGCTGATAAGTGATAAACAAGGTTCATGTGCTAATTCTTAGTAATATAATATGTGTGCTGATTATCCGTGATTATAGCGCATGACCTTGATTGTAACAACCACATAAACTCAGGTGCATTGTATGGAAAATGAAACATTCTTCATTTTCAATAGAATGATCAATCAAATGTGACCAAAATTTAAAATTTTGGATAATGGGTAAGCGAGCAAACAATCAAATCTGAACAAACATAAACAATATCATCCCAAAAATACGTCAACAAGAGTGAATCTTGGGCACCCAACTCAGCAAAAGGATAAATTTTTAATAATGGGTAAGCTTGAAAACAATCAAATTCAACCAAATTCAAACAAAAATTTACCTCAAAGACCCTCTTAAAGAAGTGAATGGCGAGAGCCCAACTGAGCAACTGAGCCCTAACACCGACCGCCGCCCCCGGAACAAAGAATGAGGCGGCGGCCGCCGCCGCAGCCGGCGCGTAGAGAAACAACATCCCCGATCTGCTTGAAATCGTGATGCCATTTCCTCCCTTTTCATTTTTTGAAGAACTCCAAAATTTTGAGTAGCCGAGATGTTTGCCTCTGATCTCAGAGAGGCCGGTGTACGCGAGAGAGGTGAAGCTTACCACGGACATGGCCGAGATGTAGAGGGAGGGAGGAGGAGGAAAGAGAAAATTCAACAAGACCGACATTGCTTTTTTTTTTTTTTTCTTTTTTGGGTTTTTTTTAATTTCGCAAGTAGGATAAGGGAAGGTTGTGCGATTCTATATTTTTGGATACACGACTGCTCTTTGTTTAGTTTGTTGTAGAGTTGAAATGTGGAATTGGGTGTACGCAACAAATAAAGCACTATAAGTATAGGGGTTGCAAACATTTTGGATATGGTACTTATCATATTAGTATCAGCATACAAATTAAGGATACGTATACGGATACAGATATGCCTTAGTAAGGAAAACACATATCCATATATGTTAAAATCGGGTACAAATACGGATATACATGCAGATATATATGCGGATATATAAAACAGATATGTGAAAACCACATAATATTAAGAAACTGTAATTCATATGATGCAAGAGAGTTCATTAAAATATTTGTTATCTCTAAAAAGCTAAGATTATATTTCTTGATCATCAAAATTAACCTAAATAAAATGCATTTATCTAAGGATTAAAACGATAACAATACATATATTTGGATATTTCAGATACAAGTATGGATACGGCTAATTCACAAGGAGTCTATCGGCAATTGTGGGTGACAGTCTATTCGCGGTAATTTGGATGAAAGTACAACAAAGTTCCAAGTGTCTTAGACACACCTCATATAAGCATATGAGCCGTCAAAAGTAAAACTTAGCCCAATTACCTCAAACACTCTCTTGAAGAAGTGAACGGCAAGTGCCGAAGTAAGCAGCTGAGATCTCCGACCGACCACCGCGCCAGGCACGAAGAACGAGGCGGCCGTGGTGGCCGCAGCCGGAGCATACAAAATCAACATCCCTGCTCTCCCCGAGAGAGTGATCTCATTCTTCTTCTTGATATTATTGACATTCCAAAACTTTGAGTACGGGACGTTTTGGCCATAAACCTCAGAAATCCCCAAAAAACCCGAGGCTATAACCATGATCGCCGGCGCATAGGTGATGAAGATCGAGGATGGAAGTGGAAATAGAAAGGTAGAAAGAATCATCATGTTTGTATATTTAGTCTCCTGGTTTCTTTAGATTATAGAGTAGTTTACGCGCATTTTTTAAGATGGAGAAAATGCGCTTCATACTGTCGGCAGGAGATTAAATAAAAGTTTTGGAGGGTAGTGGGTTTAGATTAATTTCTCCACCCAAAGTTTTCTTATTTTATATTTCCCAATGAGTACAAAAAATTAGATTCCTTTTCCTTTATTGGGGTTTTGTGGTATATCCTTTTCTTTATTGGGGTTTTATGGTATAAGACCCCACATCTTCTTTATTTCTATATTAGACCCTCAAATCCTTTAAGTTGTTCAAAGGACCTCTAAGTTAGATTTAATTTTAATTTATTAAGTTCCTCTGTTAATGTGAGCAATTTTATTTTAATAGACCGTTTTAGCTCATTTTAAATGGTTTTGTTCTTCCCCAACTTTTTTTTCTCTCTCAATCTCCATATGCTTATTGTCTCTTTCTCTGTTTTCTTCTTCAATCTACTTTCTTTCTTTTTAGATTCTTAAGCATATTTATCATTCGAGATTTTGAGAGTAAAATAGAGAGAGACGGAGAAAATAGAGAAATGAAAGGTGTAGAGGCAGGATGAGGCTGGATTCCTAAGGTTACTGTTATAATTTACTCTACATGGTTAAAAGTTAACCATGCTTAGGTTAAGAAATCACTTAAAAGAATTAGGGTTCACATCTAGAAATGTCAAGGGCTGACGGTCTAATATAGAAACAAAGAGAATTTAAGAAATGACGATATGCATATTATCTAAATCAAACTGACATGGAATTCAAGTTATACTCATTTTCTTTTATCAAAATATCTTAACTAAATGGGTTGATTGTGGATAGACTCCCTGTAATATCACTTGTTTGAACTTGCTAAACACTTTTTTTTTTTTGTGCAGATAGACACCCCAAGTGATTTTTGGGTAAATTCGACAAAACACCTCCAAAACTTTGGGGCATTTCCCACAAAACTCCCAAGGACTTTGTTTTTCCGGCTAAAGTTTTTGGTGTGTCATGGGAAGAATAAAGTTCTTGGCGGTCTTGTGGGAAATGCCTCAAAGTATTAGGGGGTTTTTGTGAAATTTACCCTTTTTTAAAACTCTTTTACTCTTAAAAGAAGATAAAATTGGGTTCTGACAGATAGACATACAACAACTAATCAACTACCTGACATACAGCTAAACAATTAGATGACTCTCACACAATTATACTATTACTACTGTTTATGTCGGAAGGTTAATCTGTGGATTGAGTGGAAATTAATGAGATATTGGGGGTACTTAATCTCCTCTGATGACTGGTCACATTGAGAAAGGCCGATCCCTGTACATGCAACAAACATTATTGGCCCCGGAGGAGATTTCCTCCGGCGTGTCCTCCGACACTCAAGTCAGTATCTGGTGGAATTAGTATGAAGGAAAATGCAAGACCAAGTTTTGGGTTCAGAGAGCTCAGACCTTGGAATGGTAAGGATCTCTTATGTTTATAAGAGATATCGAGGGCAGATTGGTCATCTGACTTGGCCGATGGAAATGGTGTTTTGTTTATGCCTTACACCTGTCAACAACTAATTCGCGGGAGTCGTCCATATCACATTTAATGTGATAGTGACAGAGTGATGGGGTGCGGGCGCCGTCCGAGGAGTCATTATTACATCTGACCCTCATTTAATACGATAGCGACTGGGTGGTGGCGGCGGAGTATGGGTGACGCCCGAAAAGTCATCATCATGCCTGATTGCGTATTAAAAGCGGGCATCTTTGACGAGGCAGTCGGACATCCCCCTGAATCGAGACGAGTACTCTTTCGCTGAGTTCGACCTGAAGATGCCTCCCGATCGGGACTGGGATTGTTGGAGGGGTCAGTCAGTCCAGTCGGATTGTGCATATACTGGATTGGGTCTCCTGTCATATGACCTAACCCGCTTGACTAACACGTGGCCAGATCTCAGAGGTTTATAAAACTTGTGATTTTTAGGGTATAACAACTACAATTAAGTCTTAACCTTCAACATTTATTCCTTATAAGAAAACATTACGTTTCAACAACACTATAATGATTACAAAAAACAAGCATACAACATACAACATTAAACTTTTAACCAAAATCTCTTAGAAAACAAAAGGCACTAAAGCCTTGATCTCTCTAGGAAACTGATCCTCAAACTTAGAAACATACCACCTCCTCGTCGCCAAACTCCTCCCCATCAAATACACCACCGTCCCCATTGTAAAGCAAAACGCATACACTGTTTGTGCAATGAGAGAAACTCCAAAGAAAACAATGATCTCAAAGAGATAATGCGGGCAGATCACAAGTCCAAACAAACCTCCGCTTGGTATTTTATAGCCCTTTTCATCCTTTCTTCGGAGATTTGCAAGAAGGAGATGATGATAGAAGTTGCCGAGGATGCCAACGATGAAGAGAAGAATGCCTGGGTATTTTAAGTCGATAGCGGGTTCGGGTATGGATTGAGATTGAGAGAGATGTTGCGTGTAGATTATGTTAATTGTGTTGATCGTGTAGCTGGAGGAAATGATGATGGTTGATAACAGTTGCATCCGGCCGCTGTATTTGTGAATGAACAAGACCTGAAATATTGAAATAATATCAGGGATATAAATTAGCATACAATTGTTGGTCATGAGGATAGATTTTTTGGCTCTAACTTGCAACATCAATTACAAGTTATAAGCTCAAGTATACCAAACAAACATTAGAAATTTCCTTGCATGTGTGTCACAGGATATGAGAATGCTAAAATGCATTGTTGATGTACAAGTATTGGGTTTGTTTACTAAAAAAAATAAAAATGGATTTGAGTGTTTGTGAAGCTAGATTGTTAATTTTTCTGCAAAGAGAGAAAGAGAGAAATGTATTAAAAGGGTTTACTTGATGAAAACTGTCTTAAACGAATTAGACATTTTTTCTGTGTTTTCATAACGAGATTTCTATTTTAAACAATAGTATTCATTCATCAGACTTCTCCTTAAATTTGAGCTTCTAAGATTTGGGTTTCTTAAATTTCATCAACTTCCCCAAATTGAAGGATCCAAAGCTCCTTAAATTTGGGGTTTTAGAATTGGATCAGATGGATTATCTACTAAACTAGTATGGTGAGGTTTTTACCAAAAAAAAGTGTACTTATAATGAAGAAAAACTTAGGAAAATATGGATAACTTATATAATTTACACAATATTTTTTATTCTAGGAGCTAAAAAAATAAAACCAAACATAGTTACCTCAAAGACTCTCTTGAAGAAATGAATGGCCAGCGCCAAACTAACCAGCTGAGCTCTGAGACCGACCACTGCACCAGGCAAAAAGAACGAGGCTGCGGCTGCAACTGCTGCAGGCGCATAGAGAAGCAACATCCCTGTTCTGCTCGACAGCGTAAACTCATTCTTCTTCTTCTTGGTATTAACGTTCCAAAACTTTGAGTAACCAAGGTGTTGCCCAAATATCTCAGATATCCCGAAAAAGCTCAAAGCGACGATACTGATCACTAACATGCAAGAGATGAAGACTGATGAAGGTGGTGAGAATAGAAAGCTCGAAAAAATCGACATTTTTTGTATATCTAGTTTCCTTTCTTGCTCTCCCTTGGCTTGAACATCTTTCAAAGAGATGGTATTTAAAGGTAAAGTTGTTGGTTTTAGATGGAGAAGAAGTACACGGAACATGCATTTCATAATGTCGGCAAAAGACCAAATAAAGTTTAAAAAATTTGTTACCCACCTATAAAGAGTCCAAAAGTCAAATTCCTTTTCTATCTTTTTATATTTTATATTTAAGAAATAAAGACAAGGAGGCAATCAGATACGAAAAGAAATGTGAGCTCATATTCAGACTATAGGTCAAAGTTTATTTTCGACTGTCGGTTTCAAATCAAGCTCATATCTTAAATAAATTTGTACAAGTGACAATAATCTGAATTTATTACTTGAGAACTATCAACTCTTTGGTGTGATCTAGTAAGTTTAGTTAATCTGCATTAGCGTGTCATAATAGAACCGCAAACTGTTTATGGGTATAACAAAGAAAGAAAATCATGTTAGAAATGCTACTCTTAAAAGCACAATGTTTCATAATGAAAAACATCTATAGTGACCTGTTAACAGGAAAAAAAAATACAAGAGAAAGAAGAATTATATCCAAAATAAGGGTCAAAACTTAAAACATTTTCCTGATTGAGAAACTTTGATTACTTATTTGATACTTGAACAATACCTTCAAAAAAAATAAAATAAAATAAAAAAATTGTCAACTGCTTTATAATGCTTACACCTGAAGAATCTGAAACCGTCTGGACAAAACATATTTCACAAGAATCTTACAACATAGAAAAACAAATGCGCGCAGTTTCCCAATAGTTTCTGCAGCTCTAGGACATCTCTATCACTGATGACATTAATAATGGTGTTGAAGTATATAATTGAATAACAAGAGAGAGAAAAACAGAAGAAATAATGATTAGTGAACCCAAGCTTTCATCTTTTCATAAGGCTAGCTTCAAGAGATTTAAGTTGAAAAATGATAGCATAAGTGTCCCAAAACTTGGCAAATAATAATATCAGAAACTTTTGGGCGTCATAAAAAATATTTAAAAAAAAAAAAACCTCCTGCAGTATCTAAGAATCATCAAAGCAAAATTATGGCCATTTTTGTTCAAACAGGATAGAAAAATAAAGCAATTGCAGTCCAACAGAATTACCTCACACAAATTTGCTATACATAAAAAGAAGGTAAAATGAATACATACATTAAGCCAAATGTTAGCAAACCAAAGAGCACTCTTTCCTTTACAAAGCCATGGTTTACTCAATAACCACGGGTATATCAAGGCCGAATAAATATTTGGTGAAATAACAAACAAATACAGAGACACGTGGAAAATCGTAAAAGAATGTCACCAAATACATCGTACAGTCAATTTCCATTTCCTTATTTACACCATCAAGAGCACTCTCAGATTATACAGGCTTAATCACATGCAAGAAAAATGTGATCATTCCCGAGTACTTGAGAGATATTGCCACTGATTCACACGAGGAGACCTGTCTAAAAGGAGCAATAAACCAACATTGTTGTTTGATAGTCCAAATGAATACCTGATGTAGATTTTAAAAAAAAGTTACTTCTATGAGAGTTTATGTACACAATAACATTATATGATAGATTAAAATAGAAACATACTTGCTTCGAGATGCTTTCTTTCTCCAGAAAATGAAGGACAATACCCACTGGATAAGAAGCAAAGGAGATGGATGAATTCGAGGAAAACAAACCAAAAATACACAGAGTATTTGCATTTCACAGCATCATGACCTAACAAATAAATAAACATATCCTTTGATCTAAACATGTTAATGAGCACCAAATACAAAGTTATTATATCCAGAATATAACTGCAGTACGAGTTCAAGTGGTACGTATATGGCTGAAACCAAAAATGTTGGTAGAAAGCTTGATGGGTATAATTTTGGATGGATATTATTGCAACACCAAGAGGTTGTCAGAACAACAAAATAGGTTAACAATAGAGGAGTTGCTATTGTCTTCAAATTAAAGAACACTATAACAACAGGAATAAACAACATGATGTTGTAAATACATTTGTTTTCCAACTATTTCTAACCAAACAAACCAAACACACGACTAATACTGTTAACCACCACCCAGAAATTTTGACATGTCTTATGATAACTGACTGCCTCTTCATCTACACATAATGACGATTCACTACTACCTCATCTATACATTACAGATAGTGATTGTTGAAAAGGAATAGCACGGCTTGAAATCTCAGCTTAAGTGTTGGTCGATAATTATAAGATTTAGTTTGGGAGTTTCAACAGTCTCTGTTTGGGAGAATAGTATGCAGATATCAGGAGTTAAGGTGATTTTGTTATTGACAAGCTTTAGACATTGATATCTTTTTCTTTTTACATACAACAGCATAAAATAATTTCTTTTTTATCGATAAACCTCAGACCTCATCTACATTGGATATTATTAGCCAATATTGACCTGTAGTAATTGCTATTAACCAATATAGGAGGTATCAATCAGCTTCGACTGGATTATATCAGCATGCTTAAAATTCAACACAATATCAATATCAGCTTAAAATCTGACACAATATCAGTAACTGATACTTTGAACTGAAATAGAACATGAGGGCATGCTGCAATAAAAAGAACAAGAATCCACAAGTACTCAAATGAGAAGAGATAAAAAGAAGCTACTTCACCAATTATGGACACGTTCCAAGCAACTTTTGCTATATCCCGATCGGGAAGGTAAAAGCAAACTTGAGAAGATAAAATTAGATACAAGAGACAATGTAGATAATAAATCAACAATGCACGAGAAAGGAGAGGAAGGAAACTTCATGCCACTTTTCCTCTTTAACTAACAGGAAGGAAAAAAGAGACTAACAAGAAGATAACAAGATGCAGGGCTCTAGGATTCTTAGTGTTTTCCATGCTACAATTAGCTTGTCCATAGACATGCACTGCTATTGTTTGCACAACGGTGCAATCTGGTTGGCCACTTACATATGCATTCACCTATGTGTTCATAAGGTGCAGCGTAGATTTTTATGCTTTTTTACTCAAAAACTAATATCTCAACTTCTCTGTTTATTATTGCATGCCATAGTGTGTGTGTGTGTGTGTGGTGAAAACATGGTTTTAAAAGCTCTATTTGATATCCCTTTTGAAGTGCATCAGTTCAGTTTGCTGCACAGCCTATAATTGCATTCCATAAAGGTTACGATATTTGGCTCAACCCCTTTTGCAGTATATTCAAATGGTATATTTTAGAACCTACCTAAACTATTTTTCGATCTTTCAGCACCTTCACATCCAATATCATCATCAGCAAAATATCGCATCTCTGAAAAAACTTCTACCTTCTCCCTTATCACACTCCTAAAATACTTTGATTGTGTGTGGTAAGAAATGACATCTATTATCAATCTATCCAATACACCCCCTGCCTTTCACACTTCTCATTTCATCTTTGCATATCCTGTTTCACCACCAATAAGCTTAAAGTTCTTGAGTTTGCAATGCAGCCATGTCATAACTGTAAATCAACTCATTCTCACCTTTTTCTTAATGTAACTCACGACAATAATTGATCCAGACATGCCAAGTAATTTTTCCTAGCAGCTGTATCCACCCATCCACCAATAAACACATAAATATTACATAGATAACTTCTGCATTTATTGAACTAGATTTAAACTTTCAGAAGAATTAGTAGAAATACATGAAAACACGGATGTCATATAAGAGAACTGAAATGCCAACTGCCTATAGTTGCATACTATCTCAATAATTTATGTCATAGATAGTCATAACTAATCTGTAAATGCATCACCTATATGATTCCAACTTTGTAAGCCATCTTAATGAATTAAACTTAGCAGTCAATCAAACAATCTACACAGACCTCAATATTTTCACAACAAATATACAATATGCCAAAACAATAACAACATGCAATATGCCTGCCATTTTTCATATAACCTTCTATTGAATACTTGTATACAGATCTATACTTATATTTCTCCACGGTGCATGATTTAAGCCCTTAGCCTCAAGTCAATAGTCTTAAAGAAAATAAATACAGCAAAGCATGAAAAGCTGATTTCAGAACAAATTTTTTTATGCGAACAGAAAGCAAAGGAACAAAAATTACCTTAATCACAGCCGCAAATGAGAAGTTAGCAATCAAAGATGGCTTCTTCATGATCCTCCTCTCCGGCGTCACCTCCTTACACAACTGCTGAGCAATCTCCTTGAGAAGCAAAAGCTGAGCTTTCTCCGTTCTCATTGATATAATGGCGTGCCTCATCGACTCTCGGTCAGCCTCAAGAGCCTGTAGCCTTGTATATAATTTCTTTATCTCTCCAGCCTCAACGACATTCTCCCTTTTATCCTCGAAACTCTCTTCTCTTACCATTTCCACATCCTGTCCTGCTTCTTCTCCATTGCTCGTCTCAACAGTGGGCACTGCATGAACCGCATCAATTGTGTAAACCCTAGCGCTCTCCTCATCGTCTGAGAGGTGGTCCCCACCATTATCCTCTTCTTCTTCCTCCACCTCCTCATCGTCATCCCCATTATTGCTAAATTCCTCTTTCTCTGCCTCCATCTCGTAAATCCTAGTCTCCAAATTCTGCAACTGATCCAGAGCCGTCGGCGTGTACTTCTCAAGAACCGAGCTTTCGTGATCATCACCGTAATTCTCACCAGGGACCGTGCATCTCAATGGAGGGTAATCATAATCTGGAAAGTCGAAGTTTTGAGGGGTTTCGGGGATTTGGGGCTCGAGATCGATCGTATCGATTCCGTAGCTCATGAGACGATGCTTGTAGGCGTTGATCTCGCAAGCGAGGGCCTGCACGCTCTGCTCTCGTTTGAACACGAGATCATCTAGGGCAACGAGCTCCTGCTGATCGTGAGCCATTTTCTCTTCAGCGAACCTCTTGAACTGCCTAAACTCCATCTGAATCTCCGCCTTCTCTCGCTGCAGGCGAAGAATCATCGACATCGCCTCGTTCGCCGCCGTCGAGGCGGCGCTCCGCTCCTCCTCGAGCTCCTCGCTCAGTTCTTCGATCGTCTGCTGCTGGCGAATTAGGGTTTCACGAAGGGCGGAGACCTCGTTCTCAACCTCGACACGCGCCGCCACGTCGTCGCCGGCGGCGAACGGGGGCCCGCCGCCGTCGCGGCCCTCGATCTCGTCGAGCTTCCGCTTCACGGACCTTTGCCACGTGGATTTCATGGGTTTGAGGAGGCAAGAGCATCCAAATTGGGGGAAGAAGACGAATGAGGATTTTGAAACCCTAGATTTCGTTAATTTCTTTCGATTTCTCGCTGTCTGCAACTCTTTTTTAGGTTTTGTTCGTTGGATATATTTCTTTTTTTTTGTGCTTTATGGATTTTGGATATTTTAAGGTCCCATCGCAAATATGAATGTTTTTTGCGGCTCCCACGTAAAAGAGCCAAAGCTCACTAAAAAATACCGAATCCAGCGAATCAAGTAGTTTGCCAGAAGTTAGGAAGTTAATTACAGAAATGCCCCCGACGTCAGGCTGCCAGGTTAAAAAGGTTTTTTTCCCCATAAAAACCACCTTCAAAGTAGATAATTATACGAAATCCATATTTTAATTTATACATATATCATCTTTAAAGTCAGTTTGTTTGTAAAAAATTTACGTTCAAGATATATTAGTTGTATCCTGACAAGACCTAAATAATAACAAAATGAGTCACGTCTCTTAAATGTGAGTTTTTAAGCGTATTTCTGAGTTTTTTTTTTGTGAAAAATTTAACAGGAAGGTGGTTAATTGCAATAAAAATCTCTTTTAAAATGATTTATGTATAAATTAAAATTAAAAGATATTTTCTGTATAATTACTCTATTTCTAATGTGGTTTCTAGGGAAAAAAACCCACTAAACAACGTAGCAAATGAAATTGAAATTGGGCTCAACTTTAGTTGCTTAATTTGATCAAAAGTTTGAAAGTTTTGGAGACGTGAACACTGGTTCTTTTTTTCAAAACGTGTTGGGAGTGATCGAGATAAAGAGACTCGTTACAAATTTTGACTACTTCTTGAAAGGAAGTTTCTTGGTGAATAGATAAAGCCCAAGGACTGTCTAATTGTGTTCTCGTGCTTATGATATGATATAATTAATGGAATCATTAATTAGTTTAAATTGAAAGCACATCATGATTGGATGAAATGATTAACGCTGGATTAGCTTTTTAACACATGGCTAAAGAAAAATCGAACAACATGCATATTATTTAGGTAAAGTAATGATACCAACATTCTTTTCGTCTTATTCCTTTCATCACTTGTCACTTGGTAAAAGTTACAAGGATGAGATGAGAACATTTAACCCAAAATCTAGGGATAAGAATGTGATTTCATATGGTTCATAAGTATGTATTTTGCCTCGAAAGACTTTGATTCCTTTGCGGTAAAGGAATTTATAATCTTACTTCATCTCGGTAGTCTTGATTGAGATCATCGGTATGTTCTTTTCTTGTGATTAAGATGGCTTAATCAATGTTAGAGCTTGAATTTTCAAATCACAAACCACTTTTGTCTTTAGAATATGAATATTGAAAAACAATAATAATAATTAAGGAAAAATTACTAAACAAAGGTATTTCTCTCATACGTAAAAAAAAAACTATGGGCATGCACATACTTTTTTCTTCAGAAGCCAGAAAGTAACTAAGTACGCCGTATCGAGTGGTTCGAATGACAATGAAAAAACTAGTATCTTTGGTTTCTTACTCTCTGGAAATTGAAAGCACAACAACAACAAAAAAAAACCCAAGCTTTCAGTTTTTCGTTTGAATGAAGAACAGCCAGTCTTTTTCTTTGAGATAAAAACAGTTATAACTTCACATCAAAATGGATTAATAAGGGGACCCCTCACAATATGCATTTATTTGCAATCTCAGAATGAAACATTTTTTTACAATCAAATTAACAGCATATTTGCTATATTTTACAATAATCGATCTCATATTCGAATTCTATCTACATCAAACCTCATAGGTACTTAAAAGCGAGAAATCAAACACTCCAAGTTGCCAACATATCTTGAAGCCTCCACTGTCAATTACCAAGGAGGCCTGCCTTACATTCTCTTGCACATAAATTGTCCGTCCATTCGAAAAAGATGTGCCAACTGCCATATAATGGGGCTAATCCTTTTGTGCTGTCTTTTTATCCTTATTTTGAAGCAAAAGCAGAATATTCCTACCTTATTTCATTAAGCCGGCGGCGATGAACAATGATGAGATGGAAAGACTCCTACAAGAACATCAAATAGGAAGAAAACCTGCTAAAAGCTCTCAAACAAATTTCTAACAGAAACAGTAACACCCGCTTCCTGTTGGAATATATTCCATTCTTGAAAAGACCTTCTCAATGGAGTTAAATCTCATTGATAGCTTCTTTTGTTTACTTTATTTGGTAAAGAAATTGACTGTTAGTTGCTGAGATGCTTCTGTAATAAAGGAAAATGTATAATGTAGCAAAAAAAAGAAAAAGCAAATAAAATGAAAGGACTATTGAGTAAATAATTTACTCCTAAACTTGAGAATGTATGTCTTGAGCTATGACTAGAGCCACATACAGTTCTCCACAGAACTAGGTGACCCATTCTGTCCGGAAGTAAACGATAAACTTAAAATCCTAGTTTATAATCTTAACACGCCAGGGAAAAAGCCCACCTATCATTTATCCATAATCAATTACTTTGATAAGTAGGTAACACTTCCAATCTCATTAGTATTTGAAAAAAGAAAGCTTCATCATCAGCAACAAGTATATTTAGTACTCTGTGCTAAATTGCTACAGATAGTAGTGCTAAACAAAATCAGGAGGTTTTCAGAGAAAGAACTCTGAGCCCCAATTTTGAAAAATTGGCAAAATATTATCCTCTCATGGAGGCCTACCTGCAATTAGTCATTTTCTGCCAAGTTCTTGTCAAGAAACATGCCCACTAGTCTCAAAGTGTCAAGTACTTGAAGAAATGTAACATGGGAAGCTCCCACATGATGGAAGCCAATATCTTTGATTTTATTTTGATAAAATGTAGGCTGGGCCCATTTGATATCATTCTTTTGAGGAGCATAAAAAAAATCTAACTGATAAATTGTAGGACATTTCTTCCAAAATTTACTATCCTGAATTTACCTCAGAAATCCAACTCACTTTTGGGCTAGACTTGAAAACCTAGAACCATGTTTTTCAATAATGTAGAGTCATGTTCATCTTGGAAAACATGGAACCAAGCCTTCCTTATGTTCATTTTTGCATATATAACTTGAATATGCTAAATTATGGTTCATCTTGTGCTTTGTTGTCAGCATCAAGGCCTTATTCAGGTTAGTGAAAAAAAATCAAGTCCTTATTCAGATAACTTGCGCACCTAATTAGACAAGATTTCGATATCAGCTACCCTGCTCTCAACTTGCTAATATTTCCAGTTTCCCATAAAAAGCAAATAACTACCGAGATAACCAATTCTACTGGAAGCCAACAATAGAGCCAAACCTGAGGCAGAACCTATATATACTAAAGTGCGATTCCAAAATTAGGTAAGGTTTTGAACTCTAATGCTTTTAACCTTGATTGCATCCTTGCAAATTTTTAATAGGCTAGGACCAATTCTTGAATAATTTTATCAAACACAATCATTTTCAAGATTTTAATCGGCATCATGATAATCCTTTAACTAAAACAATCAAAACCATCTAAACGGGAATGGCGGCAATGACTAATATATTTAGCAATACTGATATTAAAAGCCTTCTCAGATGTCATGAACTATTAGTTGTATCAGCTTGAACTTATCCACAATGAAAAGAATATGCCCCAAATGATAGCTCTGCCAAAAGTTAAAGAAAAAAGACATTAAATCCTTGTGTTGTTGCCCTCAACTTGGATCTCTTTTGTAAAGGAAATTAGATGAGTTCTTTTTCGCAGTTTTGGTCCCAAAATGTCCCATTCAAAGTTCAAAAAATGCCCCAATTATAATTGTCATTATTGACTGCACAAAACCAAACAAGTTGTTTAAGTATTTGCCCATCATGGAGTACGAGCTAATATCCTTTTCCAGGCTGTAGTGATCAGGAATCTGCCCTAAACTTGATTGCATCCATTAAATGTATTTCATTCTCCTAAGGGAGTCTTTTAAAAGGCTACAGTTCTATGCCTTACTCTCATCTAAGATAAATGTTGGAGGTACATATGTAGCTAATTTAGATTCAAACCCAATAAATTATTGGCAACCATAGTAGTGATTTCTAGACTACTCTTATCCAATTACTTCCACAGTACAAGAGAGAAAAGTACGGGTTCCTTCTCTACAATTTTTCCAAAATTGACGATTCTCACTTTTCCATCTTGTGGTATGAGAGCAGTTTGGAAGAGAATACTCTAGTTAGCATTATTCAAATACTAAGAACCACATGGAACGAGAGCCAAGAACCAGATAAAGGTAAAACAGGAGATGAAGATGAAATGTGACATGTAAATAGAATGAAATCACTGCTCATGTTAAATCTCATTGGAAGTGAAGAACCACAAAAAATAAGTATGTTCACTACTAACATATCATCTTCTAAAATTCAAATGAACATGTACATAACCATTTAACCTAGACATTCCACAAACTCTACTCATGCATCTAGCTTATCATGAGAAGCATCATGGAGAGGCATAAGGAATGGCAATTATGTGGGAATCAACGAGATACATCAAGGAGAAAGGAGCCCTGAATAGATCTTGATTGTTAAAATCCTAATCAGTAACTCTGATGATCAAGACCTCATTGCAACATAGGTAGATAGCACAATGCCTTAAGGAACCTTCAAATTAATCCCTATTTTCTTTTCTCTTTGCTATCTCATCTTATTATGGTGTTCATCGACAAATGAACTATAATATACAGTTTCATTCTCTGCAAAATCATTTATAAATCTGATATATAGACATATGAACTCTAATATACAAAGCCAGGTTAGCTATGAAGTGAGGAGACAACTGACAATAATCAAAACCTTTGCTCCAGTTAGTAGTGAATATCAGTCTAGTGATATCGTAGAGCAATAAATAGCAAGAAAAAAAATGTTGTGTTTGATCTAATGCGGGGCTTGAAATGCGTATGAGGTTCTATTACGATAATAAAAACAGCAACTAAAGAGCCAAGAGATGATCTAATCATACAGTGGTAACTGGGCCGTGACTGATAGTATATTGGCCTTGTGTTACTGGGTCTAGAGTGGGTTAATTGGGCTTTCGAAAATTTTTATATGCAACCTGTAGGTTTTAAGTTAAATTGACTTTGCTACATTACAAAATGAACCCAACAGTCACCAGCCAGAGTCCTAGACAGGAGGAGAACAAGGATCTGTTTTGGACCAAGTAGTGACGAAATCTTGCTGTTTTCAGGAAATTACCAATAGTTTTATGAGGCAACCTTTATAGAGCTCTTTTCAGGAAATTGCCAGTAATTTTCACACCAATAACTCCATTTTGCAAACTAATAATTAAAACTTGCAAGCAACTATAGAAGGCTGCACAGCCAAACAGGACCAGGAACACAAAGAAAGACGAGAGATTCTAGAAGCCAACATCAGAATCAGCCATAAACACCCAACCTCCTGGTTCAGCTACGCCAACCACCATTCTCACCAACAAACCTCTTAACAACCTTCATCAACTCATTAGCCGGCTCCGACCAAGGATCAATAGTAAAAAACCCATGCTGCTGCCCTTCAAACTCCGCCACCTCCACCAGTTTCCCCCACTCCTTCAACCTCTCAGCATACTCCACCGCCCGATCCCTCAACAAATCACACCCTCCAACCACTACAAGCATCGGCTCAATCTCAATCTTCTCCAAACTCACGCTCTCAGGCCCAAACGGATTGATCAGAGGATGATCAATGTCCGCTCCTATCGGCATTGACAATCTCCAGAACCTGTCATTAAGCTCCAAGTTCAAGAATGCATCTTTCGGACACTCCGCTTCGGATTTCGTCCGCTGGGTCCCGCCGAAGAAGGGCCCCAGAAGAACGTACCCCCTGATTCTAACCGGTGCCAGGTCAGCGAAGTTTGAAATGGCTAGATGATGGGCGATGGTCCCACCAGCGGAGTCACCGGAGATGAAGACTCGGGTGAAGTCAGCTACATCGGTTAACCACGTGTCGGGGTTTGTGGCTGTCGACTGAGCATGAAGCCACTTGACAGCTGAAACACTGTCATCAATTGCAGCAGGGAGACGGTGTTCAGGGGCAAGACGGTAATCTGGGGATATAATAACAGCTTGGAGCTCAGAGGCAAGGCGGAGGCAGTAGTTCTGACAGTTTGGCCACGTTCGAGATCCTATACAGAATCCGCCTCCGTGGAAGTAGTAGAATATCGGGAGCCTGGAGCCATTGGAATCTCGAGGTTTGTAGAGGCGGAGGGAGAGTTTGTAAACAGGATCAAATTCTACGTCTTTCCACTTGACGGTTCCATCGTCACGGATTGGGACGTGGAAGCTAGGGTCAGGGGAGCGAGCGAGGGAACCGTCACTATAGACTCGAAGAACGCCTCGGCATTCTTCGATCTCACTAGGGGTGGTGTCAGTGTTGGACATGGTGGTGATTGTTGATTTTGGGTTGTGCCAAGGAAGTTCTGTTATATAAGAGGGAGAAATGGAAGAAAACAAAGCATAGGTTAAAAGAGTTGGAATAGTGAGTCAGGCTCTTTGTCCTATGTGGTGCATAAGTTACGTGCCTGATACTTCCAACTCCTAGTTTGTGGACTCATTCTAAATCGAACTCAGGAACTAAAACAAAATTGGAGAATAGTCAGTATACTTCTTAAAATCCAAAAGGAGAGCGTTAAGTGGGATGAATCAGCAGTCCACTACGAAAATGATGACTAAGTTGAAAGATATTTAACTAAATCAAAAAAGTTCCGTTATCTTTTATACGCACAGACAAAGGGTGGTAGCTATTAGTCTTTAGTCTGATGATTTAAAGAAGACAAAATTTGCTGGAAGAACGTTAAGATGGAGCAGGTGATATTTGCAATCACATTGGGCTCTATATCCACATCATCTTAAAACCCATAATGAGAATGTACAAGCGCGGCAAAGCCTGTTTTCCTCCATCGCTTTGTGTAGCATCTGACATGTTTTCCAATGCAAGATGGCAAAGCCATTCCATCAAAACAGTGAAACCAATTATGCCAGGTTTGGGGTTTAGGATCCTTAGTCAAGATCCAATATAATTGAGAATTATTATTATTCATTATCCAACTATTTTAAAAAAAATGCAAGGTGGCAAGACACCCCTTAGCCAAATTGAATTGTTTAAAAATCTTACTTTTCATCCATCTAAGACTCAATTTCAAAAGATATAATTTAATTCTTGTGCATGCTAGAATATAAGTTTCATTGGGTTCTGCGAGATGAAATGCTTTTCAGGGTACATGAGATGGCCTACTATTTTTTCCTTTATTGTTATCTATTTTTCGTAATTTCTATCCATGTCCCCTTTCTGTTCTTACACCAGTACACACTCTACACATATAATCGTATCAAATGGCAATAGTTTAATTATTGAAGAAAATTATGGCTCATACAGTATGTGCCCCGTAAACATAACTACTGACCTGATCAATAAGAGAAAATTATGTTTTAAACATATATAAATAGGACGTTGTCACCTTCATTTTTCTAGTACCAATGCCAAGTTCTCCAGTACATGTTCCTGCAAAGGGGGAGAGACAACCTAAGTCAAATATACAATAAAAGGAACTACAAGTATAACGAAAGACTTCAAGCTGTAGGATAACATGGGTTACACGTTGATTTTTGAAACATCTAATAAGATATATACTTGTTTCTTGGTGCATTTATTCCTATTTGCAAAATGGTAAATCTTTTATAATAGCTTCCCAAACAGGGAGTACCTTCCACAGACAGTGCAGCATGACCCATAAAAATGATTTAGTCTCTCTGCTTCTCGGTTTTCGTCATCGAGATCTGGATCAAATAGTACTAATGTGTGGAAATTTCCATCACGGGCATGAGCAGTAACCATTCTGGGGACAAAATAATTAAGCAATGTATCACCTTAGAAGTTCGGTGAGAATAAAAATCATTCCTATTAAACATTTAGTAAAGATAATTTTAAAGTGCAAATATACGGTCTATTTATAAGGCTTAAGAAGAATATACCACAATAATGATGAAGCATCAAGCTCTTCTTTTTATATTGCTACACATTCTACAAATATTGATAAGGGAAAAACACATCCTGGGTTTAAAGGAAAAACCAGAGCGACTGAAAAGTTTCATCAATATGTAACTAATCATGCTAAGTTCTATGAAGTATACCTAGATCAATGGTGTATATAATAGCAATAACAGGGAGAGGTTAGGAGAAACCTAGATCTAAGCAAACGGACAACCTAAAACAGTTAGTGAACATGGACCATACCATACTGCTGTTTATGAGGGAATTCGGATTTTCACATATTAGAAATGGCTATGAGTTAAGAGAGTTATAAAAGAAAATGATTCTTTCCTAAGATTTTTCAGCATACTAGTAAGACATGCACGTGTGTGCTATGAGTGCACATGCACTGCATGTGCCAGTGTCAAATATAATAGGGCTACATGTGTGAGAGTACATATCCGGCTTAAAGCAGTCCCGATAGTCAAAAAATGTAGAGGCGATTGGAATTTAATCCAAACTAAACAAATTATCATCATCAAAAAGATGGTTATCAAGAGTAACCCTCCAAATTTGTGAGCATTAGCCTAACTAAGTCCAAATAGAAAGCATATTCGTCGCAAGCAACTCTTAAATCTTGTAACGTGGTTCATATGATTTAATCCAGATCATCATAGTAGCCATCCGCATTTAACCAATAATTAAGAATAAAGATATATGAGAAGCTGTTTAGACTTGATATCAAATAAACATTAGTCTTAACTTAATGTAAAATAGTGAGCTATGTTTGGTAGGTTACAGAGAATGATTTTTTCCGTGGTGCTAAGAAAGCTTCACGAGATTCCATCAGATTATATTTGAGGTGTCAATTAGGTATGAAGAAGTCTAAGAAAAATAAATCTGGCTACTTTTTTGTTCTATAGTAAGAAAAATTCACATGTAATACTTTGTAATATACTTTAAATTCTTAATTTAGAAATAACCTAACATTTCTTTTTAACAAAATGCTTATCAATGCATAATATCAAAGACGACCTCTAATACTGGAGAAACAGTACTAATTCGAGAAAAGTATAAGACAATTAGCTTAGCTTTTAGTGGATCGTTTGTCATATAATATTGCTCCTAAGGTGAAGAAAAATTATATATACTTTTAGCTTGCGGCTCAAATGAGTATTTTGGGACCAAGACGCACTTACAGTGCTTAACCCAAGGTTGCTCCATTAAAATAAAAAAAAAATCAAACCTTCAGGAAGTTAAGTCTTGACGTTTTGATTTTAACACAACTTATCTGGTTTTACCATTATGCTCATAGCAAGTAGTATCTTTTGTATTAGGGACCTATAGAATATGGGACTAATTCTCAATATATGCTAGCAAAATGAAAAAATGGATTTTGATTCTTTGTGTTTGTATGTTGTCATTTGCCGCAGAAGGGTAGAAGACATGTGTACGCATAGTTAGGATGCGAATGCATTCGGTTCACAATTTTGGAATTATGAGGGGCAAAAGTGTCTAAACCCTTGTTCCGCCAAACTTTGTTCCGCAAAAGCTTGCAATCAGGTTCGGCTTTTTGATAAGGGGCAAAAGTGTCTAAACACTTGTTCCGCAAAACTTTGTCCCGCAAACCTCCGCAAAGTCAGGTTCGGCTTTTTAATATAACTAATGATGATATACCCTTATCTTTTTTACGAAAAAAAAGCCTCTTTTCATATTTACCAAGATGACTCTGCAATCTTGCATTCTATTACTCTCCTTTAAAAAAAACCCATACCACAGAATACTTTTTTTGCAATAAAGCTTAAAAAAAATGGTAAAACAACAAAATAATTCTAAGCGCAAATCCAACAGTTTTATATACCTTCTGAAGAATAATACAGGATAATGATTGAATAGTAATATGCTTACTGCAGGAGATGGTGATGGCCAGTGTCGACAATGAATTCTTTTAAAATAAAACAATATTTTCAAGAATACTGACTTTTACCTGGGGGTCTAATTAGGTACATTACTTGATGCCTAAGCTTGGCGCTATTAAATTTGAATCTTCTGACGATACTTTCGTCTGGGTCTTTAAGGTTACCAATCTTATCAGAGGCTTCCCGGAAGAATGGCAGAACTGAAGTTGTCAGCATCCTCGCGATGTGGGCTCCACAAGATTTACGTTGCCCTCAGTTTACTCAATGTGACGTGGTTATGAGTTAAGGGAAGAAGAAAATTTAAACAGAAATTTAGACACAGTGGCAGCTATATCCATCTATTGGTGAGAGTAGTTAAATTCAGCAAAAAAGGTCTGACCCTGGGAGGCAAAGTTAATGAACTGATGTATGCAAAGATATGGAACAAAGTTGTAAACTCATAAGACTCATAACTGTGTTCCTCCGTTCTGACCCCTTGACTTGTATCTGAAAACATCTGAGAAACAACATGAGTTACATGAGATGAGGTTAAGTTGGAGAACTAGCCCTGGCTGTATTCCTCAGCATCTTCCCCTTCCATTTACATCTTCGGGACAGACACGAGATAGTAAAAAGCCTTTATTCTGCTAAAGGTAACAAAATTATGCTAAAGGCAACAAGGTAGACTCAAATATAACAATTAATAGCTAAAAATTGAAAAGTTTAAAACAATTAATATCTAAAGATGACAAAGCTTGACTCAAAGGTATGCAATAAGAAACTCTTTATTTTGCTAAAGGTAACAAAGTTATGATACAGGTAACAAGCTAGATACAAACATAACAATTAATAGCTAAAAGTGAGAAAGTTCAAAACAATTAATATATAAATGAGATAAAGCTCGACACGAAGGTATCAAATAAAAAATTATTTTACTAGAGGTAACCAAAGTATGCTAAAGGTAACAAGCTAGACACAAAAGAAACAACTAATAGCAAACAATGACAAAAATTCATAACTAATATAACAATTAATACTAAACAAAACTCAACACAAAGATCTGAAATAAAAACAAAAATCTTTGTTTAAGCTAAAGGTAACAACATTATGTTAAAAGTAACAAAAGTTAGACACAAAGGTAGTAATTAATAGCTAAAGGAAACTAAGTTCAAAACAAAAGTAATAATTAATAGCTAATGGGGGCAAAGCTCGGCAAAAGGGTATCAAATAAAATTTTCATTATTTTTCCAAAGGTAACAAATTATGCTAAAGGAAACTAGTTAGAACAAATGTAATAATTAATAGCTAAAATGATGAATTTCAAAACAAATGTAATAATTAATAGCTAAAGGTAACAAACTCGACCTAAAGGTATCAAATAAAAACTCTCTATTTTGCTAAAGGTAACAACATTATGTTAAAAGTAACAAAAGTTAGACACAAAGGTAACAATTAATAGCTAATTGTGAAAAAATTCAAAACTAAAGTAGCAATTAATAGCTAAAGGTGAGAAAACCCAACTTAAAGGTATAAAATATGAACTCAATGTTTTGACAAAGGTAACAAAATTATACCAAAGATAATAAGTTAGACACAAAGGTAACAATTAATATTTAAAAGTGACAAAGTTCAAAATAAGCGTAACAACTAATAGCTAAAGGTAACAAACTCGACCTAAAGGTATCAAATAAAAATTGTATTTTACTAAGGTAAAAGAGTTATGCCAAAGGTAACAAGTTAGACACAACAAATATAACAAATAATAGTTATAGGTGGCGAAGTTCAAAACAAATGTAACATTTAATAAAAAATTCTTTGTTTTGTTAAAGGAAAACTCTTTGTTTTGCTAAAACTCTTAGTTATAGGTAACAAAGGTATCAAATAAAAACTCTCTATTTTGCTAAAGGAAACAAGATTAATTTAAACATAACAAGTGAGGGACAAAGGTAGCAACTAATAGATAATGATAACAAAACTCAAAGAAAATTTTATAATTAATATCTAAAGGTGATAAAAATCAGCACAGTGGTATCAAATAAAAAGTCCTTTTTTCCCTAAAGATAACAAAATTATGCTAAAGGTAACATTCCTAAAGATAACAAAATTATGCTAAAGGTAACAAGTTAGATCTGAAGGTAACAATTTATAGCTATTGGTGATTTACAAACTATTTGTTTTACAGTAAAATTTTATTTTATGAGAGTGAAAAATAAGCCATGATATCAAGCACTCAACAAGAACAGCCGTAAAAGGTAATAGTAGTTTCGAGAGCGAGAGTTCGAGAGAGTTCGAGAGAGTTTTAGAAGAAAAAAAAACATTGTGCATTCAAAACGATCTATCTTAAAGTAAAATGTCTATTTTAGGACACTGAAATCCAGGTAATATCAAGTACTCAGCAAGTATATCTGTAAAAGTAATAGCATTTTCTTAATAGACAGGCATAATTGAATTTGAAAATATGGTTAGGTGTAAAATTGCACAAAGGATTATGATAAATATCTACCATGATAACCCCAAGTAAAGAAACTGAAAAGAAAGTAAATTATCACTGTAAAACTTGAAATACAAAGATTCCATAGAAATTAAGAAGAAAACTGGAAGAAAAGTACTTACTTTCATTTTCCAACTTTTATAACAAACTAGTGCAACCCTTTTTGACTGAACCATGCCAGCATTAGCACTCTTGATGCTTTTTTTATTAAGACAACATAATTATTTTCATTTACTTTATCTGGGACTCTTTTAAGAGGGTCTTCTTAGCTGCATATGGTCTTATTTTCTCAAGGATTTTATTAAAGTATATTACTTTAACTGAAACAAGAGTCCGGCTCATAGCTCAATGAGAGGATCAAAATATTGTTCCTATGCAAGATCACTCTCTATACATGGAATTTACACATGTCAAGTAGTGTCTCCTATCGGCGAAATGCGAGAAAATTTCCACATTGCAATCTTGTTTTGATAAATATAATTTTTTCTTTGATGGTGACTTCTTTGATTGTCAACAAGAAAAGAATTAAGAAAATGGTCGATGGAGCCCCTAAATGACTTCTACTGAGAAAAACAAGAATTCAGTAGAGAATCACTTACCATGAAATTAAAATCAGGTTGTAACAGCCCTTAAAACATTTCAACCTTAAAGAGGTGAAGGATCCTGCAAAGATTCAAGAGAGGATTTATTTCCAAGGACTAGCATTCTACAACAAAAACCAATGCTAGAACCTCTAAGGTTTACATGAAAAAAGATGCCAGAAACATGCTTGATAAAATGCCACATTGAGGAAACTAAAAAATTCCTTGAGATAGATACATACAGATATAGACAACCTCGAGAGTTAAAGAATGCAATTGAAATTTGCATTAGGAGTAAATAAAACAAGTAAACCGTCACCTATCACACAAAAACTAAAAGGGGGAACAAATTTCCGGTCCTCCTCTTACACTAACAAACATTAGGATTTCGCTCGTTGGTCGTTAGGATTTTGGCTCCTTCGTCTCTGATCCTACAAAGACCCTAATGAAGGGAGGATTTTTTTTTCCCCAATATGAAAAAAAGCCAGAAGCTCGATAAAATGCCTCAATGCAATATCTTCGCAACGTATCATGAAAAAAATCACTGACCTCGATACATATAGATACAATCATATAAACTAGCGGAAAGCCGCGAGATTTAAAGGATGCACTTGCAATTTGCATAAAGAGTAAAAATTTCAAGCAAACGATATCTCTCATACAAAAACTTTAAAGGGGAAAAGAATTACCGATCCTCTTCTTCTGATGTCGACATTAGGGTTTGGCTCTAGGGTTTGAGCTCCTTCTCCTTTGATCGTACAAAGACTCCTACTAAAGAGAGGGAAAAAATTCCAATAAGAAAAAAAAAAAGCCACATGCTCGATAAAATGCCTCAGTGTAAGATCTTCACAATGTACTACGACAAAAATCACTGAGAGTACATATAGATACAATCATATAAACTACTGGAAAACGTAGAGATTTAAAGAATGCAATTACAATTTGCATAATGAGTATAAAAAAAATTATATCTCTAATACAAAAACTTAAAGGGAAAAGATTTACCGAATGTCGACATTAGGGTTTGGCTCGCTAGGGTTTGGGGCTCCATCGCCTCTGCCCTCTTTCTTTCCCCCTCTCTCCGAGATTTGAAGAGAGTGAGGTATCATCGTATCGATCCCCCTCTATTTATACAAGAGGAATAAAATTTCCGCGTATCATTTACGCGTCTGCGTATATTTTACGATCAGCGATATAAATAACGCGTCTCTGTATGTGATACGCGTACGCGTATAAGATACGCCACCGCGTAGGCTATACGCGTATAATTCAAGCGGCTATGCGTCTCGTATAATTTACACATATAATATAATTTACGGGCCCATTTTTAATGGTGCGAAGCTGGACCTTGGCTTCCATATTACAATTTAGGCTGGCTTATATTAAAATCCAATCAAAGTGAGTCTCTTATCAGACTCGGCCACAAGGAGCAGGGGAAAAAAAAAAAAAAAAAAAAAGCGGATGGTCTATCCTATTTGTTCTATTGGCATTTATTCATATTAGTTCCTTAAATCATTCGTATCTTGAAATTAGTCCTCAAATCATTGAAATTGCTATTTGGTTACCCAACTCTTAAATTATTTTGAAAGCAGAATCATTGAACTTTGGTATTAGGTCCCCCCAAATTGATTCAAATTAACCCAATACTTCTACTCTTGATTTGAGGGACAAATTTCAAAATAACTTAAGAATAAAATCGTGACTATTAACTTGGCACCTAAGCTTGGTGTTAATAAATGTGAATCTTCTAACAATGTTCTTGTTTCGGCTTTTGAAGATTATGAATCCTACCAAAGGGATTAGAGGGAGGGACACAGACACTACAGCCCAAATCATAACAACTGGTTCCGTGAAGAATGGAGCAGATTGGGCATCTTACTGCCATGACAACATTCATAATCTTTGTGGCAAGATTATCTACTGCTTTCCACATAAAATATCCTTCTAAAATTTCTAATACTAATTAAAACTTTTGATGAACAAATATGATAGCAGATCTACTACCATTATTAATTGGACAAACTAATATATATGAAATATACAACCGTGTCCAGTGTAAATAGCAAGTAGCAGTTCATTTTCTCTAACTAATATGTACAAAAATAGCTTGACTATTAACAAAAGATAAAAAGTAAAGAAAAAAAATAGCATTTATTTAAGCAGCCGCTTCGATTGCAAGTTGTTCCTCCGTAAGTTCAACAATAATTCACAAGCGCCTCGAGTAACCAGAACCCCCTGCACTTCTCACATTGCATCGGCCCTGCACAAATGGCTCGACTGTTGACAAAAGAGAAAAATAGAAAACGCTTTACGATGACAAAGGAACAAGGAAGCAGTTCGATTTTTACATTTGACCAAAATGTTTTAAGCAACAAGAAGTTACGCTCATGTCTTCGGGAACTTTAGTAGTTTCTAATATCTACAATTTTTATTTTTATTTTTTTTTAAAAGAAAATAGTCCCTTACATGGTTACATGCTTACTTCTTAAATATTTTAAAATTAGTCTCTTAAATCATTGAAATTGCTATTAGATCCTGGAACTCTTATTTTTTTTGAAATTAGTCCCTAAAATCATTGAAATTGCTATTGGCCTCCCTGTTCTCTTAAGTGGTTTCAAATTAATTCCTCTAATCTTAATTTCTAGTTCTGCTTTTGATTAGAGGGACTCATTTCAAACAACTTAATAAAATATAGCCCCTTAACTTGGTAATTATGCAAATTACGTGGCATCTAAGTTTGGTGTTAATAACTGTGAATCTTCTTACATATTCGTGTTTCGGTCTTTGAAGATTAAGAATCCTATCAAAGTGGTTAGGAGGGCAAGTACATAACTGTAGCAAAAGTATCTACTGCTTTGCTATATGTAATAAATTGAAACTTTTAATTAATAAATCATAAGCAAAAATCTACTACTCCTATTAACCGCACTAGATAATATGTACTGGGTATTTACAACCATGTGCACTGTAAATAGCAATTGGTAATTCACTTTCTTCGGCTAATATAAATAAAATGGCTCGACTACAAGAAAATTAGAAAGCAATTGATTACGGCAAAGGTACAAGGAAAAACACAGTTTAATTTTGACAGTCTACAAAATGTCTAAGCAACGAGAAGTTACACTCATTGTCTTTGGCCACTCCCTGTCAACTTCCTCTTCAAGATTATAGCTGCCAACTATGGCTGTAAATATTGCTACTCTCACAAACTCACAATGGATTAAAGAATGATGATAACAGTGTAATTAACCGATGATGCATTTACATAAGAAACCTCCATGACGACACTTAACAGCGAACTTGAGGTCACATTGGCAGAACTTTGCTTACATATATCCTTCAGTTTTCTATCTTCATTCTTTATCAGAGGACCTGAACGGCATGAAGAGAAAAGCTGTGGAAAATGCGCCTCAAATTCTCAAATTTGTAGCATTCCCTTAATTGCAAGTTCTTCCTCTATAATTTCAGTTATAATTCACAAGCGCCTCGAGTAACCTGAACCCCCGCACTTCTTACATAGTATCAACCCTGCACAAATACACCGAGAAATCATTGAGTAAAACATGTACACTTATAAGAGAAAAGAACCAATGTTTAGTGCATTATTAGAAGATAGAGGCTCGCCAGCTACCAAACAATAAACCAATATGTGGATTTGAAAAGGGTCCCAAAACCAGTAGAATATATGCTAAGAAACTATACATCACCCTCCGGAGATGGTGCCAACTGCCAAGCACCTAATCAACTCAAACCACAAGCAAGATATGGTTCTGACAATCACTATTCACTTCATCCACTTTCTCTCTCCTCTGTGACTAATTGTTCACTTTATGTTCAATAATATTTACATTCTACACAAATAGAGACAATATTTGTTCATCAGCATTGAAAAGAAGGAAGAGGAACAGGCTAAAGTTGTGCGATAACCTTGAATGACAGCATAACCGCTACAGCTATTGCTCATTGCTGGTTAATGATTTGATGAGTAGGATCGGCACTAAACATAGGCAAGCATATTAAAGATTTAAAGATGGTTTTATTATTGCTTGCCATAATTGAAAGCTGGGATAGAGTTTATATTACTTTTTTTCTCACTTCATGGGCTCTCTTTCGCCTTTATATTATTTGCAGGCTCTGTTTTATGTTAGATAATTCCATATGAAGATTCTATGATTTTTCAGTTGTAGTTAATTGTGTATGGACTCGATGAAGTTGCTGACATATTTATTTTGTTCTTTTTGATTTCAGATGTTCAGTGTGCTTTCGAGCTCAAAATACTTTACTGTGTTTTTTTCCTCTTTCTGAAAACGGTACTTCAATCGTCGCAGATAAATGACAGAGGCTGGAGGTATAATCTCCTCTGCACTAAATTATACTAATTATCATAATTTTTCTTTTGGAGCCGATTTTTGGGTATCCACCCTTTGGGGAAAAAAATAAACATGGGCATGAAACCTAGCAGCAAAGATCTGATCCTTAATCCTTACAAAAGCACATCACAGCTTGACCCCCAATGATGCAATAATCATTGCCCAGAAAAATGAAGGTGTGTAACTGTTGTTTTTTAGATAATACTGTTGATTTTTAGTTAAAGTTTATTTAGTTATGAAAGCAGGAAAAAGAGGCAAAGTTATATTCACATTAGTTTCATAATGCTCCTTATTGTTGATAGTTCAGCCCCATACCATTCGATAGCTCATTTTTAATATAAAAATAATTAAGGCAACAAACAATTGATAGTTACATTGTTGTTTTAAGGTGATATGTAACAGAGATCTTCCGAAGGGTTAACATTCTTTCTTCTATTTCATTCCTTCTCCTTTAACGCTTTTTTTTTTCTTTCTCTCCTTCTATGCTTTACCTTTCATGTCTCCAAGTATGTTTTAATTATTCTTCTATGCCCAAACCTTAAAACAAGTGCGTGCATATGGCTAGGAATATTAAGGAGGTGCATATTCAAGATTATTGAAGTAAACCAAATAGAATATTGAGTGAAAAAATGATGAATATTGCAACATTATACATGTTATCCTTTAAAAGCAATGCAATAAGAAAGCGACTCAATTCCCTCACGCTCAACACATTATATATGGCATCTGGAAATATTACAATCACTAAGAAAAAGCCATACCTGCACCTTTGCACACTCGGCAATCAACCAACCCAGTTTCTTTCTTCATCTTTCCATCACTGCAGAATACACACTTTGTTCCACCTAACCAATGAGAGTAAATCTTCAATCAGCCTCCTTCTGAGTAGAATATAGAGGAGTTCATGCAAGCAAATTTACTACACTTATGCTGAAAAAGAAACAACCAAGTGGTTCCCATTAAGTTCTCGTAGTACATCAGTTGTCCCGTGCAGTTGAATATTTCCTTAAACAACTGATGAGGTGTGTGACTCTGATCAGTTTAATGTCATATTTTAGAAGAGAGTTTGATTGTTGAGACTTGAGACAATAGGAGGTGATGAATACAGAGAGAACTAGATGTCCACATTCCCTTGCATAGTAATTCAATCAAATTCTATGCAAAAAGTAAGCATAATCTTGTATGGGTCGCTAAACTGATCAGTGTATACTACACTTTAGAGGAGTTTGATTGTTGAGACAATAGGAGGTGAGATACAGAACTAGATGGCTCACATTCCCTTGTTCAGTAATTCTATTTCAATTCCACACAAAAAGTAGTAAGCATGATTTTGATGACTCGATAAACTGACAAGTGCTATGTTATAATTTGTATGAGGAGTTAGATTGTTGAGATAATGACAGATATACATCGACCTACATGACCACATTCCTGTATTAGTAATAAAATTTCGATTCCATATACAATTTAGGCTAAATAGCACTTAAATACCTCATAGTTTCACTCTTTTTTTTTAAAGCGGTCAGTATAGTTTCACTCACTTAGCACTTATATAATCTCACTTGTCTTCTGTAGCATTTTTATACCCTCACTTGTTTAAAATTGGCACGTTGCTACCCTCTATCATGCAGACGTGAATATTTCCACCAGAATGTTCATCTATGATACTTATAGGCTAATTATAGAGCTTTCTAACCATTGATATTTTGTTGAATTTATCGTTAAACCGACCCCAACTCTAATTTAAAGTAGAATTAAGTTAGAGTTTAAAATAAAATTTTGGTAGGTTCAATAATAAATTTGACAAATATTAATACTTAAAAAGCTCCATAATTAGTCTGTAACTATTATAGAGGAGCATTTGGGTGAAAATTTTCACATTTACATGATTAAGGGTACAAAATTGCCAATTTTAAACAACTCAGGGTATATAAATGCTACGAAAATCAAGTGAGGGCATATAAGTGCTAAGTGAGTGAAACTATCAGGTATTTAAGTGCTATTTAGCCTAAAATTTAATCATGATCCACAATCCCTTCTTTAAAAACCCCCCAGCTGTCGTACAATTAATAGAAGTTTTTGACGTCTATTCCCGCAAAAAAAACAGTGACCTTCCATGAGAAAAAGACATCAATCTATTTATATTTACCTCAATAACTTTAAAGATTGCATTTTATGTCCTGTTTAATAATTTTAAATAATTTCCCTCGTTAGAAATTGAAAACACTAATTCAATTCAACTAAGCATGAACGAGCAAAAAGGAGGGAAATCCATGAGAAAAGATCTTACCATTTCCAGCACATTTCTCACAGGGCACTGGATCCCCCTATCAAAATTATTTAAAAAATAACAAACAAAATTAAATTGGACTTAGGAAAAAAAAAAGTTGGAGTCTTTAACACAATGGAGAGGTCAAGATTGATCTTTTACCTTGAAACCGAGAAAGAGGGACAGGGCAACAGCGGTCAGGACACTCGCGGTGACAATAAGAGTCTGGGTGTCAAGCGGCCGGTCAAACAGAGCAGCGTGACGCGGGAGGAGCCTTTGCGGTGCGGTCACCGGTCTCGCGGGGGAGTGTAGCCTTAATAACACCTCGGGTTTCGAGACCGGCTTCAAGTGGAGAGATGGAGAGTGAGGGAAGAGAGAGGAGAAGAGCGGAGGAGAGAGAAAGGTCGCCATGGATAAAGGGTGTTAGATATAGGTGGAGCTCTGAGAACTGCTCGTTTCCTTTCTGTTCAGATGGCTTATTGTAACCTTCCGGTGACGTTACCTCGGGTCAGTAGGAATGAAACACGTGTCGGGTATGAATTTGATGTTGTTAAGGGCATGTTTGGTTCTTTTATGTAAATCAGGTGAAAGTTATTGTAGTTAGTAAACTTGTTGGAAAACTGCACCAGACAGCTACAGTAAAATCCACCCAAAATGCTATCTTTTGAGGAGAAATTATCAGAAGCTGTCCGGTGGGATTTTTTACTGCCACATCAGTATTCTATTTGCACAACCAAACAATATAAATGAGTGAAAGGTACTGTAGCCGGCTAGCTATAGTACTTTCAAGCAAAAATAACCCAACAAAACTGCTAAAATCGAAGGGGCCCAAAGGCTTAATTGCGCTTAAATACCCTATAGTTTCCCCACTTTGCACTTATATAACTTCGCTTGTTTTTGGCAGCAATGATATATCCTAAAAATTTTAAAATCTGCATATATACAATCTCGTTTTTTCTAGGCAGATTATACACACGCTAAAAAGTTTTCACTTAAATACTTTAAAATTTTTTAAACTGGCACTTAAATATCCTAAAAATTTTAATACTTACACTTAAATATCCTCAGTTATGTAAATGTGAGAATGTTTTTAAAAAAAAAATTCAAATGACACTCACATGCTAATTTAGAATATTTTAAGTTGTTAACATTTGTTAAATTTATTGTTAAAACATATCAAAATCCTATTTTAAAACAGAATTATGGTAGGTTTACAAATAGAATTATGATAGTTTTAATAGTAATTTAACAAAAATAAAGGTTGGAAATTTTCTAAAATTAGCATGTGGTGTTGTATCACAATCTTCGATAGGGGAATTCTCAGTATTTGCATAATTGAGGATATTTAAGTTCAATATTAAAACTTTTACTGCATCAAGTGTAAGTTCTAAAAACTTTAGGATATATAAGTCTTTGCAAAAAACAAGTGAAAGTATATAAGCGCAAGTCTAACAACTTGGATGTGTTTGACAACTCCAAAATTTATTTTAAATGGTACAATCTTGGTCAAAAACTCTGTTTTTAGTTTGGAAAAATTGAACCCAAATTGAACGAGTTTTTTCTAGTTCAAAACTAGTTCTCTGGTGCACACAATGCGTGCATCATATAGTAAAATTGTGCGTAAATCAACACTAATATGAATAGATTTTAGAAATTTATTACCAAAAGGGATCTAAAGTATCTATTACTATTATTTAAGAAAGCCATACTTTATGGATCGATCCTTATATGGACCACCTCCGGTTTGGTTAAGAAAAAAAACCATTCGAAGCCCAGTTCTATTTTGAAGTTGCCAAACACACCTTGAGGTATATATATAATATACGCGCTGCGAAAACCAAGAGAGGGTATATAAGTGTAAAGTAGGGAAAACTATAAGGTATTTAAGTGCAATTAAGCCAAAATCTTTACACTACAACCTGTCACCTATCACCCTTTTCGCAGTTATTCTATACAGACGGGAAACGGGTACGTTATTCTACCCGATATCCGAGATACGTGCGGAAAGGATATAAAAGAAAATCCTTCCCTTCTCTACTTCATTATTCTGATCTCTCCATCAAAAATCAAATCGTCGCCAAAAACCCTCTCTTGATCTTTACTAGGTTTCTTCCATCGCGATCGAAAACAATGAAGTTTGGCGAGATGTTCAGCAAGTATCTCCATGACGAGGACGAGGCTTTTCTTCACAATTGCTCGCACGTGGAGTACAAGAAGCTGAAGAAAGTCCTCAAGGGCTGTCGAGTTTGCCGAGCGATGAAAACGGACGAGGGTTTTGATGCTGATCTCGATCCTGATCGTGATCATCAAAGAACTGGCGAATTAATCAAGAAGAGAGCGGAGACCGAGAAGGAGAACGAGAGCGGTTCTCTGTTGAGCGCTGAGGCGGCCGAGGAGAAGGATCGTCAGGAGCTGTCTGAGTTTTGCAGCTGCGATCAATGTGCATGTAATCGTCTTCTCTTCTTTCTTTTTTTTCGATTTCGAGACTAATTTATATATTGTTTTTACTATTTTTTTCTGGCTACGCATGAAACTAATTTTTTTGTGGAAAAAATGCTATAGAATTCGCATAAATCTCGAGTTCTCCATTTCTAATATGTTTGGTTGAAATCTTGATCATGGACAAGAAGTTTATTCCGTTCATATATACATTAAAATCTATTCGCCGACCCTTTTCATTGGACATATTTCTATAGTAAATTCAATTCATACGGATCAGATGTCAATTAATACCTTTTTCTATGAAAGGCCCACTGTAATTTTCTCTTAATCAAAATTTATGAGTATAAGGCAGTAATTTGAATAGCGAGCAACACGGATTATATATGATTACCTTGTTTATTGAAATATTAGCAAGAAAAAACCTTGAACTGTCCAATAATAATATATTTGGTTGAAATTTTTGGCTGTCATTTGATCATGAAATTGTTGTCCAAACCACAGTTCGTTCCATTCAATGGCTAACCATTTTCTTGGACACACTTCAGTAGTGTAAATTCAACTACATGGGAATAAAAAATGACAATTTAATAACTTTTTCCTAGAAAGCTCCGCCTGTAATTTTCTGTTACTGACTCAAAGTTTCAATACAAGACAGTAATCTGAGTATCAACATGGATTATGATTACCTTCGTTTCTGTAAAAATAGTGAGAAGAACCATACGAACATAATTTCGTGAGTTTTTGGCCATCATTTGAAATAGCAGTTTTGTTCTCTTTATTAAACATTATTCAGGCTCAAATACGACAATCTATTGGCTTACCCTTTTTCTTGGCCATATTTTAATAGTGTAAATTCAACTACATATGAACCAAACATGACAATTTAATCCCTTTTTTTTCTATGAAATGTGACTGTAATTTTATATTGCTTATTAAAAATTCAATAAAAGTAATCAACATGGATTATGATTACCTTGTTTCTTGAAAAATAGCAAGAAGACACCTTGAGTTGCTCATTTGATCATGAATTTGTTGTCCAAGTAGACATTATTATATTCATAAACATTATTGAATCTCAAAGATGACACAACCCTTTTTCTTGGACATGTTTCGATAGTTAAATTCTATCATATATGGATCAAACGTGACAATTTGATACCCGCTATGAAAACCCTCTGTAATTTTTCTTACACTTAATAAACATTTCAGTATAAGACAGTAAGCTTCATATCAACATGGATCATGATTACCTGGTTTCTTAAAAAGTAGTGGAAGAAACCTTGAGTTCTCCAGGTATAATATATTTGGTTCAGCTTTTTACCCTTATTTGGTCATGTAATTGGTGTTGAAATAGAAGTTCATTCTATACATAATTATTATTCAGGCTCAGATAGGAGAATCTACCAGTCAACCCTTTTTCTTGCACATATTTCAATTGTATAATACAACTAAGTACCGATCAAACATAACAGCTTAATACTTTTTCCAAACCCCACCAAAATTTCCTATTACTTTAGTCAAAATTCAAGTATAAGACAGTAATCTGAATATCGATGTGGACTATGATTACCCTTTTTGAAAAATAGTTGCTAATCTGTGTCTAAGCCAATCAACATGAAAATATTTCATGAACTGGGTGTCTTTGTTAGTCCATTTGTTCCCTAGAGACTGCTTAGTGCTTCTACTGAGAACACTCTTGCCTTTTTAGTGTGCGATGAGAAGTTCTTCTCTGAATTGGGAAGGGAGGCTTCAGAGGTAGCAGGATGTTTCAGCTCAAGAGTAAGACGTCTGCTCCATCTCCATGTTGCTCCTGGAGGTATTCAGAGATATATGTGGAAACTGCGCCATTGCTTCACAGATGATCAGCAAGTCATGGTTCAAGAAGGAAGGTTTTTACTTGATTATGTTACCATGAATGCTATTGCTATTCGAAAGATATTAAAGAAGTATGACAAAGTAAGTAATTCAACACTTACTGTGTTCCGGATATTCATTGTGTAAGTTCTTACATTATTAGCTTAATATATGGCAGGTGCATGGATCTGTTACTGGCAGAAATTTTAAGACTGAAATGCATGCTAAGAGGATTGAACTTTTGCAGTCACCTTGGCTAATTGAACTTGGTGCATTTTATGTAAACTTTACGGGGTCGGACATCGGAGAACCTGGTGAATTTTTCAGAAAGTTCTCTTGTGATTTAAGTGGTGCACAACCTGTAATGTCTATGACCTTTTCTGACTCCATTAAGTATGAGTACAGCCTTACATGTTCTGTTTGCCTGGTAAGATGTTTGCTTCCATTCTTCATAATGCTATCAGATGTTTACTGTTCTATGCTTTATCTAAATTAAGAAAAAGATTATAGTATTCCATTTCCATAGTCCAAATATTCAGAAATTTTGCGATGCAGGCCTATTTCTAAGAGGATTTTCCTATCTTGTCCTTCTCTTTTTTATCACCACATTTGTTACTTCACTACTTCTGCAAATTTCTTTTCATGATGAATTTAAATTTTTTTAGGGATATGATGAATATACTCTTGTTCCATGCATGAAGTAATACTTGGCAAATACTTATGTCGAGAACAATCTGAAAGCCTGATTGGTTAATAGTTGGACTGGAAATTTTCTGTTCAATTTGCTATTGAATTTGCATTCATGGTTTTATGCATTCACTTTTTAAGTAATCATGTGTCTCCATTGGAGTAGATTTTGGTGCTTTGCAATTATCTATATTTTATTTTGTTAGTTGGAAATACTTGGGTACCTCCTTCAGATTATTAAACATGTTGAATCAATGTTATCATATGCATCTTCATGCACCCTTCTTGCTTGACTGTTTTAATACTCATATTTCATCTGTTTGCTTCTTTTTTTGTTGTACTCATGTTTCTGTCTCCTTTATTGACTATTATGATGTATTTTTTTTATTAAACACCTTGCAAATTCTGATAAATTTGTTCATCCCCTTCTCTCTTTTCCCCCTTTTCTACAGGACACTGTATTTAATCCATATGCTTTGGGCTGCGGGCATCTTTTCTGCAAAAGCTGTGCTTGCTCTTCAGCTTCTGTGTTGATTTTCCAAGGTCTCAAGACAG
This sequence comes from Asparagus setaceus, assembly GCA_012295165.1. Classification (NCBI taxonomy): domain Eukaryota; kingdom Viridiplantae; phylum Streptophyta; class Magnoliopsida; order Asparagales; family Asparagaceae; genus Asparagus; species Asparagus setaceus. The sequence continues at coordinate 28,882,180 of CM022706.1, forward strand.
CATCTAAGAAAGCAAAGTGTCCCGTGTGTAGATCGGTATGAGTTGATTTAATTGCTTTATTCATCAACTTTATTATGCTCCTTGCCTCTTAACAGAAGGCATTTTGCATGACTTATCTCCCTTTTTATTGCAATGTTGATCCTGATACTAGGTTTTCTTAATGTTTTCTTTTGCATATATGAGACACTAATCCAAGAACATTTTTGCGAAAATTTCAAATTTTTTGTTGTCTGATGGTTCTCTCTTTAGTTTAGACTTTATAGTTTATGGAGGCAACTTGTTTGGCTCTGATTCACCTGCTTGGGAAATGTTTTGTTTAAATGGTCTATATGGTCCAATTTCCTTGTTTATATTTAAGCATTTTAGAACAGAACTAACTAAAATCAACACCTCAAAATCTAGAGAAGGTCTTCTATTCCAACTTGTACAAGGCTTGTTATAAATTTTCTTAAACATTTGCTCGCCAATCTTAGTATGACCATTGGATATACATTAATAGAAAATGTCTGAAAGCAAGTTCTTCCCTATCACGTTTGAAACCTTCGGCTAGTTTTGTGTAAAATATCTTGAAGGCCCCATTGGGAACCAAGCAAGCTTTCTCTAGGATAACTCTTAGAGAAGTATGCTTTGGTAGGAGTGAATTTCTTAAAATGACCTACAGAGTCAGCAGCATCTAATTTAAATTACTTCAATGTACATTTTTGTCTCACTGAATCTTCAAGAAACATCACAAAGTTTGTTCTTCTAAGATTTCAATAAGAGATATGTAACTAGAGCCAATAGGAAATAAAACAAGGATCATAATTTTTTTCCCCTTCATTTCCTATGACAAATCAGGTTCCTTTTACCCCCAAATTAACTCACAGGTTTCATCAAAATGTTAAAATGAACAACCTGTCAGTTAGCATTATACACCTTGTGGTAAAATCACTTCATATCTTCAAAATAACTGTATTAGAGGCTGTATATGAATTATCTTTTGTTGGAACAAACCCAGGGCCCAATAGAGCAGAGTCACAGCTAAAGTAGTACAGAAGTAATAAAGAACACACAGATTTACATGGAAAACCCCCTAAATGAATTTGGGGTAAAAACCACGGGTAAGGATAGAAGAATTCACTATGAGGAAAAACTTAGGAGGATTACAATCTCTCTTTTACAAGGAGATACTCTCTCTATTATTTTCTCTCACTTCTATTTGTGGAGGAGTTATTTCTGAAATGGGATAAAATAAACTGAAGGATTTCTGGGCCTATTTATAGTGTTTAGAAAAATATTATGCATCAATTTTATATTATTTTATGGGGCCCACATTCATTCTTTTATCCTTCACGAGCAGCATGAGCTCGTTTGCACTTTCGGTGCAATTGGTGCCTAATAAAACAAATGACGCCTGATAAAATGAAAATCAGGGGCCCACAATATTTGACAATCTCCCACTTGAAGATTTGATTGAGGATCAATCACATCTTCACACCATTCTTTCTATCTAGCCATCTCCATGTTGCTTACGTCTTCGTCAGACCACAAGAAGATCTACACCAAATAAACTTGTCAGTATTGATTGCTTTTGTCAGAAAATCTGCTATGTTATCTTTGGTGTGAATTTTCTGCATATCCACGGTTCCTTCCTCCACTTTCTCACGAACGAAGTGGTACTGAACTCGAATGTGTTTGGTCTTTGAATGAAAGGCTGGATTTCTTGCCAAATGCAAAGCACTCTGACTGTCACAAAATAGAGAAATCTTCTTTTGTTCATGGCCGAGTTCCTCCAGCACCATCTTCAACCATATCGCCTCTTTACTAGCTTGTGTAGCTGCTACATATTCTGCTTCTGTTGTTGAAGTAGTCACAACTGACTGCAGTTTTGAAACCCAGCTTACAGCTTCGCCAACAAGTGCAAACATATAGCCTGTGGTAGATTTGCTATTATCACGATCGCCTGCATAATCAGAATCAACATATCCACTGACAATAAAATCAGATCCCCCATAACATAATACAACATTTATGGTCCCTTTGATGTATCTTAGGACCCTCTTTACAGCATTCCAATGCTCTTTACCAGGATTCGCCATGTATCGACTAACCACTCCCACTGCTTGTGCAATGTCTGGTCTTGTACAAATCATAGCGAACATTAAACTTCCCACTGCTGATGCATACGGTACTCGAGACATCTCCATCCTCTCTTCTTCACTGCTAGGACACATATTGGAGGATAAATTAAAATTAACAGGAAGTGGGGTAGAAATTGGCTTACAATCTTGCATGTTGAAGTGCCGCAAGATTTTCTTCAAAAAATTCTTTTGAGAAAGCCAAATCTTCCTATTATTTCTGTCTCGGTAAATTTGCATCCCTAGAATCTTGTTTGCGGATTCTAAATCCTTCATTTTAAATTCCTAGCCAATTGAGCCTTTAATTCTTTGATACGATCTTTGTCGGGGCCTGCAACCAATATGTCGTCAACATACAACAACAAAATAACAAAGTTATTTTCGCTAAACCTCTTGAAATATGCACAAGGGTCTGAGTTGAGTCTGTTGTATCCAAGGCTCATGATGAATGAATCAAATCTCTTATACCAACACCTTGGCGCCTGTTTTAGACCGCACAGAGATTTGTTTAACCTACAAACCAAGTTCTCTTTTCCTTTTTCTTCAAAACCTTCTGGTTGGAGCATATAAATTTCTTCTTCAAGATCTCTATAAAGAAATGTTATTTTCACATCTAGCTGCTCTAGATGTAAGTCAAATATAGCGCTCATCGTCAGGACTATTCGAACTATTGTAAGTCGAACTACAAGAGAAAATATTTCATTAAAGTCAATACCTTCTTTCTGAGCATATCCTTTGACCACCAATCTAGCACGATATCGCTCCACTTGATCATCGCCATTTCCCTTGATCTTGTAGACCCATTTATTTCCAATGGTCTTCCTTCCTTGTGGTAGTGACACAAGTTTCCAAGTCTTATTTTTATGGAGAGCTTCGATCTCTTCCTGCATTGCTGTCATCCATAAAGATGCGTCTGTACTGTTTATAGCTTCATGGAAAGTTGATGGCTCTCCATTCTCCGTTAGAAGACAGTATACAACGTTACTCTCCGTAATATACTCCGAGTGCCACGTCGGTGGTCTTCTCTCACGAGTTGACCTTCGAACTTCTGGTGCCTCGGGCTCGACTGGTTCTTGTACATCATGTTCCGGTGCTGTTTCAGAAAAATCTTGATCATTTTCCATCTGAATATCTACAGCCTCCGAGTCCTTCCCTGAGCTGCTTCCTTTCTCTTCTCTTTGCAGTTGGTTCTCTACAAGGATAGCATCTCTGCTGATGATAACCTTGTGGGTAGTGGGATCCCACAGGCGATACCCCTTTACTCCATCAGCATACCCTAAGAATGTACATTTTCTAGATTTTGAATCCAGCTTTGTAATTTCTTAGGTGTTGTATATTACGTACACTGGACTTCTAAATATATGGAGGTTGGAATAATCAGCTGGCTTGCCAGTCCACATCTCCATCAGCGTCTTCAATTGTATTGCAGTTGATGGAGATCAATTCACCACATAACAGGCGGTTTTTACTGCTTCCACCCAAAAGACTTTATCCAGATTTGCAGTTGCCAACATTGCTCTGGTTCTTTCCAACAGAGTTCTGTTCATCCGCTCCGCTACTCCATTTTGTTGTGGAGTATACGCCGTACTGAATTATCTTTTGATGCCTTCTTGCTTGCAGAATGCGAGAAATTCACCGTCTGTGTATTCTCCTCCATTATCTGACCTCAAGCACTTGATCTTCTTGTCAGATTCAAACTCGACTCGCGCTTTGTAGGCTTTAAAGACCGAGAACACATCCGCCTTTTTCTTGATAGGTGTCGAGTCGAAAAAGTGTTTATTGATTGAATGGTTGTGTTACAATCAAATTCTCTCGATTACAGAGGAAGAGGAGATTGATTTGACTCCTCTTTTAAGGTGGGTTCTCGGTAGCGATGGGATGCTTCACTCAATGCTCACGTTGAGATTGCTTCCCGTTGACGATCAGAACAAAGTTGCGAATGATCTTGAGGTGGCCGACGAGGAGCTTGATCTTTTCTCCTGCCCAGGCGTTGATCTCCCCCAATTCCAAAAGCTCCAAGCCCCTTTTCCATAGCTGCTCACGGCTATTTATATGGGTTTTAGCATGTAACTGGTATGCCAAAAATTGTGGAAACGTGAGTTAGTGGGCATAACATGATGCCCACTCCTTAACCCACGTGGTTGTTGTGGCCTTCGTGGCCTTGGGGTTCGCTACAGTAAACACGCCCAGCTGCTACAGTGAACGAGGGGGCTGCTACAGTAAGCGGCGCCGCTGCAGTGATCGTGAGGTCGCTACGGTCACGCAGCGCCGTTGCAGTAATTGTCAGACTGCTACAGTAACGCGGCGCCGCTGCAGTAACGGCGAACGGTGAACCTCGTCAATCTGCTGTCGTGGGCGAACCTCATATGACTGTTGAGGTTGAGCGTCGAGGTTCACTGCTGTAGGCGAACCTCGGTTGGATGTCGAGGGTCGAGGTTCACTGCTATAGGCGAACCTCGGTCGAGTGTCGAGGGTCACTGCTGTAGGCGAACCTCGGTTGGATGTCGAGGTTCACTGCTGTAGGCGAACCTCGGTTGAATGTCGAGGTTCACTGCTGTAGGCGAACCTCGGTTGAATGTCGAGGTTCACTGCTGTAGGCGAACCTCGGTTGAATGTCGAGCCTCGCTGCAATGATGTTGTAGGCGAGCCTCGCTGCAATGACGAACCTCATCTGAATGTCGAGCCTCGGCGCTGGCGAGCCTCATCGAATGTCGAGCCTCGCTGTTTGGCGAGCCTCATCGAATGTCGAGCCTCGGCGCTGGCGAGCCTCATCCGAATGTCGAGCCTCGCTGCTTGGCGAGCCTCATTCGAATGTCGAGCCTCGCTGCTTGGCGAGCCTCGTCGAATGTCGAGCCTCGGCTTGGCGAGCCTCATCGAATGTCGAGCCTCGGCGCTGGCGAGCCTCATCGAATGTCGAGCCTCGGCGCTGGCGAGCCTCATCTGAATGTCGAGCTTCGCTGCTTGGCGAGCCTCGTCTGAATGTCGAGCCTCGCTGCTTGGCGAGCCTCGTCTGAATGTTGAGCCTCGCTGCTTGGCGAGCCTCATCCGAATGTCGAGCCTCGCTGCTTGGCGAGCCTCGTCTGAATGTCGAGCCTCGCTGCTTGGCGAGCCTCATCGAATGTCGAGCCTCGGCGCAATGACGAACCTCATTCGAATGTCGAGCCTCGCTGCTTGGCGAGCCTCGTCGAATGTCGAGCCTCGGCGCAATGACGAACCTCATTCGAATGTCGAGCCTCGGCGCAATGACGAACCTCATTCGAATGTCGAGCCTCGGCGCAATGACGAACCTCATTCGAATGTCGAGCCTCGGCGCAATGACGAACCTCATTCGAATGTCGAGCCTCGCTGCTTGGCGAGCCTCATTCGAATGTCGAGCCTCGGCTTGGCGAGCCTCGTCGAATGTCGAGCCTCGCTGCTTGGCGAGCCTCGTCGAATGTCGAGCCTCGCTGCTTGGCGAGCCTCGTCGAATGTTGAGCCTCGCTGCTTGGCGAGCCTCATTCGAATGTCGAGCCTCGCTGCTTGGCGAGCCTCATCGAATGTCGAGCCTCGGCTTGGTGAGCCCGCAAATGCCTTTCTGAAGAACGGTCGTAATTTTCAAACCGTATGTCGGAATTGGACGAATTATATATGAAAATCGACTATCTCGACGAGACGGAGCCAACCAAACCTACCCAAAGGGTTCGGTTTGCTCCGGTCATTTCGCCAAATTCCTTCCGGTTTGGGAGATATCGACACTTTCGTAAAGTCAAGCCTTCAGGTGAACTTAACCTTTAGGCGGACCTGACTTCACTCAGATGGACCCTTAAGCTCTCTTGCTCATCCCGAGTTGATGTGTAGGGATTAAGGCAATTTTTACTACCTACAATAGGGTACACTCAACATCTCCGGGAATAATCATCAATAAAGGACACAAAATACTTCGCTCCTCCCATGGATGTAACTGGTGCTTGCCATACATCAGAATGAACCAGTTCCAGAATAGCATTGCTTCTAGAACTCGATGTGTTGAGCTTCAGCCGATGCTGCTTGCTCGTAACACAATGCTCACAGAACGGAAGAGCTACCGATTTGAGCCCAGGAAGCAGGTTCTGATCGGTGAGAATCTTCCAATCTCGTTCTGATATGTGGCCTAGTTTACGGTGCCACGTTATAGTTTCTTCTTCTCCACAGCTGGTTGATGCCACACATGAATCAGCTTCCTGCATCGTTTCTCCCTTGAGCATGTACAAATTTACAGCTATCTTTTCTCCTTTGATCACCACAAACGCCCCTCTAACAATCTTCATGATCCCATTTTCGATATGGGTCTTGCATCCGAGCTCATCTAATTGTCCCAAAGATAATAGATTCTTTTTCAAGCCCTTCACATATCGTACATCTTGAATGGTGCGTATTGTACCATCAAATATTTTAATTTTGACAGTACCAATACCAGAAATCTCCAAGGCATGGTCATTTCTCATGAATACAGATCCCCCTGAGATAGGTTCATATTTGTGGAATCATTCCCTCCGGGAGGTCATGTGCCAAGAAGCTGCTGAATCTAGAAGCCAGACATCAGCAAACCTCCTCCTGCCTTCATCAACAGTGTTTGCTCCACTGTATAAGATTTCACCATCGTCTGATGTGCTGACAACACATCCTTGAGATGTTGATGGCTCTGAAGACTTTTTATCACTACTCCTTATTGTGCCAACACTCCGACTTGACGTGCCCCTTCTTGCCACAGTTGTAGTATTTGATATGCTTCTTACTCCTTGACTTTGATCTATCACGAGCATGACTCCCACTGGAGCCTGGTTCTGTTGATCTTCCTCTCGTCACCGATAAGGCCTCAGCTTGTTGCGAACTTGCCAGCCCGTCTTCCTTATTTTTACGCTGATTTTCTTCTTTCAGAACAGCGGCTGCAACGTTGTCGAAAACTAGACTTTTCGCAAGGACGTTATTTGTGAGGTTAATGATGAGCTGATCATACGAGTCAGGTAGACTCTGAAGTAAAAGCTCCGCACGTTCATTCACACCAATTGTATGTCCCAACGTTGTAAGTTGGGAGAACAGAGTGTTTAGGGTGTTGATGTGGTCGGTCATCGATGTAGATTCCGCCATCCGGAGAGTATAAAGTCTTCTCTTTAAGAAGATTTTGTTGTGCAAGGATTTGGCCTCATATAGTTTTGTTAGAGTATCTCAGATCTCCTTTACTGTCTTCTTCTCCTCTATGCTAGACAGCACCCCGTCAGCTAATGCCAGATGGAGATTTACAATAGCATTCCCGTCCATCTCGTTTCACTTCTTATCCTCCGTGATGTCGGCCAGCCTTTCACCGATGACCGCTAGGCAATTATCTTTTCTCAAGATAGCCTTTATCTTTAACTTCCACAGAGAGAAATTACTCCCGTTGAATTTCTCAATCTTGAAATTTTCGAACTTCGCCTCCATTGCTTCTACCATGAACAGTAACTCCCTACAATTTTACGTGAACAGTATCGTATTTGTGAACAGTAACCGTATCCGTAAACAGTTCCGTACTTATGAACAGTACCTTATTTGTGAACAGTACCATACTCGTGAATAGTGCCCAGTGCCTTTTATAGGGTAAATGATAATCTAGTTTATTTTCTGATGTGAAGGATCCACCTTTGGTGGCAGCCACAGAGCATACGATAAGCAGATATAAATACCCTAAGTCAGGCTCTGATACCACTTGTTGGAACAAACCCAGGGCCCAATAGAGCAGAGTCACAGCTAAAATAGTGCAGAAGTAATAAAGAACATACAGATTTACGTGGAAAACCCCCTAAATAAATTTGGGGTAAAAACCACGGGCAAGGATAGAAGAATTCACTATGAGGAAAAACTTAGGAGGATTACAATCTCTCTTTTACAAGGAGAAACTTTCTCTATTATTTTCTCTCACTTCTATATGTAGAGGAATTATTTCTGGAATGGGATAAAATGAACTGAAGGATTTCTGGGCCTATTTATAGTGTTTGGAAAAACAATATGCATCAATTTTATATTATTTTGTGGGGGCCCACATTCATTAATTTATCCTTCACGAGCAGCATGAGCTCGTTTGCACTTTCGGTGCAATTGGTGCCTAATAAAACGAACAGCGCCTGATAAAACGAAAATCAAGGGCCCACGATATTTGACATCTTTTGGTACCAAAACCACTGCATTTCTTTTTTAACATCAATTGATTACCATGTTGAGATTGCTACACTACAATCTATTGTAGACACCCTGTTTATTGATGCTCTTTAATTTTACTTTTATCCGCTAGATTGTCCATGTTCGATCTTGATTTTTTGACAAATATTGTTTTCCCCTGTTTTCAAAAACATCATTAAGAAAATTAATCAGTCTATAATATCTTAACCTCTCTATTACGTCTTTTCATCAAAATCAAGTCCTAGAGGTACTGTCTCAATAAACAACCATCTTGGTCTAGCATTCTTCATGTATAAATCGGATTGACGTAAGATTCAAGATGTTTAATAAGGAACTTTTTGAATTAGGGCCTTGGTGCAATGCACCCTAGATTACATATTTGACAACTAATGCAGTAATAAGTAAAGGAATGCAAGCAAAATAAGAAACTCATTGGAGGACTGCTTTAGTTTAATAATGACGATCAAGTAGCAATGTGGATTTTTAAAATTTAAAATAGCAATCACAGCTTTAAAACATTTGAATAGCGGGCGACATGTCCATACAATTAGCTGATACTTTCTCAAAACAAACTTGATTAATAACTTGATAGAACTCAAGAGACAAATACAAACTCTCCAGATGGTCTTTATGGCAAGAAAAGCTTTAGCACTGGCTTCAATTAGGAAGACCTAGATGGGGCTACTAAGGGGTTTACAGGTATTATTTGTACAATCATTAAGATTCCTACAGGTACTTAGAGACGCAGAAAAGGAGAAAGTTGAAGTTTAATATACAAAAAAAAAAAAAACAATATTCACAAGAGAAAAAAAAGTTTCAGTTGTTTTCTCTTTCTGAAGAGGCAGTTCGTGATGAGAGTAGGCACTGGAAGAATTTTTTTTTTCCAGGTGTGGAAGATTTGAGAAAACACAGAAGAAAGGAGGTAAAAGAGGGAATAACGAGACGACTAGCCATGGATAATTATCAACTCCTATTTTCCTATCCTCCCTTTTCTAACTCATGAAAGAAAAAAAAAATACTGGACTTCAAGATGGCTTTGGTTTCTTTCTGGATCCATTTATAGACACCAATGTGCCTCTGCTCAAGTAAATTTTGTGGACAGCGACATAGCTTTTAATTTTTATTGGAATTGCTGTTAATTTGCCCATCACAGATACAGATACATAATTACCATTCGAGGATGGTAATTGTTTTCACTAAAGAAACTTGTTAGTTGATGTTTTCTACATAATTCTCATTAGCCTGTTATGGAGCTTGCACTTAACATCACATTAGTTTAGGAACATCTACCACCAATACAGCAATATACAAATATCATTTGGGTAGCAGTTATACATGCATGAGAAAGAAATTAAGCAAAAAACTTTCAAAGATGCCACATTCTTGCTCATCGTCTTCGTGCATGCAGGTTGGCGTGTATTGTGATGCAGTGCATATGCAAGAACTGGACCTGCTACTGAAGAATAGGTATCTGGAACCTGCAAGATTCTTAACAATATTTTTCATTCTACTCGCCTTATAACGAAACTCAACTGGAAACCTGAGACTCTAATATCTTCTGCTTCAATCTCTCAGGTGCAAAGACCATTGGAGAGAGAGGCTGAGGGAGGAGCGTACTGAGATGTTAAAGCGAGCCAAAGAGTATTGGGAGTATGAGAGGAATGCTTTTCTGGGGGTTTGATTTTTGAATTTTAGTCAGGGAGATGCTTATAGCTTTCAGCACCTAAATGTGTTTTTCTTGGATTACAGTGCCGAACACAGGCACAACGAAGTAATCAGTTTTGTTTCGTCACTTTTTGCCCAACGAACTGTAAATGATGAGAAACCTTCTCGCGAATCTTTGCTATCAGGTCTTTTGTAATCAACAAACTGCTGAATCCGTATTGATTTTTTATGTAGATTTTCGGTATAGGTTTTGTGCAGCCCTTTTCTTGTATATTAGGCTGTCGTGTACTCTTTAATAACGATGGTGATTCCTTCGATAAACTGTTGTGCTTAGCAGATGATCTGTTCGAAGCCAAGATCTTATTGCTGTGGCCAACTTTTTTCTCTTGTTAGATAAAATACCGTGACCTGAACCTTTGGTACATAACAGACATAAACATCGAGAACCTGCAAGAAGTTGCATAAAAGAAAAGCAACATGTTTGTTTTGCGACCGTCACCTGTTGTTGCTGGTAATGTTTTTGTACTTTGAAATTGTTATTATCTTGTTGAAATCGCGCTTTTTACTTGAATGATATACAGTCCATATGTCGTCTAATATTGTTCTTTTGTGGCTAGCCATTAATAATGTCAGTATCCCATCTCTATTGGATCATTGTAGTGCTTTTTGCTATTTTTAGTAGAGATATATGTTTTATTCAATTTAATTGGGTGATATTAGACGACAGATTCGTGAACTTCCACGTATGAAACCCGACAAAGAGAGAATATTGCAAAAGCTACGGTGATTGGGACTGAGATATCAGCATTATACACTCTCTTTTTTGGGGGCACATGACATGAATCTTATTAGTCATACTGATTAAAAAATAGTATGTATTTGGTGCTAGTCGGCAGCATGTGTACATCAGATATGACATCTTTTTCTAATATTCTTCTTTATTATGTATTAAATGATAAAATCAAACTTTATCTTTATGTATCTTGTCCTCTGTTGTCCTCTCGTGCAGGTACCTAACTTGTTTCGTATAACCTTGTCAATTAAATAATCTTTTATTTGGATATTAGTCTCTCAAATCTTTGAAATTGCTCTTTAACGTCTCAAGTTCTAAGAGCTCTTGCAATTCGGTAGCTTAGTGACCAAAACACCCCTCAGTTTTTATTTTCCCAACGCGAATCCGTCGAAGTGTATTATAGTTACCGAGGGATGAAATTGCAAGACCCCATAGGACTTCGAGGGGCGCAGAGCAATTTCAAGCAAGTGAGGTACTAATATGAAAATTCTACTAGCCTCCAAATTGAGATGTAGATGAGCGAACTCGTTTCGGGCGGCTCGCTTGGAAAAAGAAATTAAAAACCAACATTCTTTCAGATGCCCCGCCCCCGTCTTTAGTCACGGTGCATCTCACGTCGTACGAAAGAGGGGCATTTCGGTAAATTCGACCCACTGAACGCCAAAATATTCGATGAAATAAATAAATCACAAAGGCAAAAAAACAAATAAAAAAACCAGCCGCCTTCTTCCTCCTCTTCTCCCCTCTGCAAAAACTCCCCTCCCCGAAAAATACTATCCTCCCTTCCCAAAATGCCCCTACCTCTCCCTTCCAACCTCCCCACTCCCCTCTCCTCCTCCTCCTCTCCCATCCTCTTCTCCTTCCGACACCCTCACTCTTCCCGAAACACCCTCTCCATTCCCAAATACCCCTCCCGAAACCCTATTCCTCTCCCTCTCCCAAGCCTCCAACGCCTCCATCTCCTCCCACCTCCGGTCCCTCACCAGCGGGCCCCACCTCGCCGGCACCCCGCAGTCCCTGGCCGCCGCCGCCTGCGTCCTCTCCCACTTCCAGCTCTCCGGCCTCCAAACCCTAGCCAAGAACTACACCCCTCTCCTCTCCTACCCAAAGTTCTCATCTTTGACCCTCCTCCGCCCTAATCTCACCCTCGTCAAACCCCTCTCCCTCTCCGAACCCGCGGACCCCACCGGAAAGTTCGTCGTCCCCTACCACGCCTACTCCCCCTCTGGCTCCGCCGTGGCCCCCGCCGTCTACGTAAACTACGGCAGGGAGAAAGATTATGTGAAATTGAATGAATTGGGGGTGACTGTGAAGGACTGTATAGTGATTGTAAGGAGAGGGGAGGGGCCGAGGGGGACAGTGGTGGAGTTGGCGGCGGAGAGAGGGGCGAAGGCGGTGTTGATGTTCGGGGAGAAGGCCGAGGGGGGAGTGGAGAGGGGGACGGCGGTGCTAGGTGGGCCTGGGGACCCGCTGACACCCGGGTGGGCGGCGGATGAGGGCGGCGAGAGGTTGAGGGTCGAGGATGAGGAGGTGAGGAGGAGGTTTCGAGATTCCGTCGATGCGGTGTCGCTGTTGGCGGCGAGATTTTGATGGGGTTTGGTGGGCGGGTGCGGATGAGTGGAGGGGAGGTTGTGGGTGAGTGGGGTGGAGTTGGAGGAGGCCCATTTCTTTTGAACTTTACATACCAGGTAAATTTTGCCCTATTCTGTAAGTTATTCAGTTGTAGTATTATGTGGGAGTTAGTTAGTTGTCTATTTGAACTGATGGCTCCCGCCAATTTGGTGGGTTTGTGGAGATTGGGTAGTAATTTGATTCCTTCAGCTTATGCATTTACGTTATTGACTGTGGGTATAGAGTGATTTTGAACTTTCATAAGAAGTCAATATTTTCTGCTGTCCAAACTTGCCAAAGGCAGGAATTTGGATTTGATAACATCCACATTGTCTATGAGTCGGCTATGACCGCTGGTGGGGCCTACTTATTGGAGGCATGTTGTGAGTTCATTCTCCTTGCATGTTGAACTCAAAGATTTGAGTTTTCATTTGAGTGATTGTTGTCGGGATGTTCGTGTGTTTACTGGGAGGAAAGGACGGCGACCCTCTATGGTGTGCATAATTGCACAGTGGACCACATTATGTTCATATCCTGGGCCTAGCTTCGAAGTTGCTTTGGAAGTATCGCGGAGAGCTTGGATAGGCCATCAATGGAACTCCTTATGCAGGCGAGCCCCATTTTTGTGGGTCTGGAAACATCTGATTGTTACTAATACTTTGCAACTTCTGAAAGTTTGTTAGACATCTAAGATTCATACCATGGTCTAGAGGTTCCATAGTTAAGCTGCATTGCACTCAGCATTCTTGCATGCTGATTTTCCTCTGTAGTAATAACAATCTCAGTACTCAACCAAAACAATCTCAGTACTCAACCAAAACAATCTCAGTACTCAACCAAGTCTCTTTTTTTATTTATTAAATATGCTCTAACTTTGATTTAACTGAAAATGAGAGAAGTTTATGGTGTTTCTTTTTTTTTAAGGAAGATAGAAGGCTGGCGACGATCCAAAATGTTTTGGAGTGATAAGAGGCGAGAGGAGCCTGATCGATATGTTATCCTTGGCAACCACAGAGATGCATGGACATATGGTGCTGTGGACCCAAATAGCGGAACAGCTGCTCTACTTGACATTGCTCACCGTTATGGTGTTCTATTAGCTCAGGTTGGAGACCTCGAAGGACCATTATTCTCTGTAGTTGGGATGCAGAGGAGTTCGGCATGGTAAGTAGTGCATTTCACTGTGAAGCATGACCATTTTGGAGACAGGATGTTTAGTTTTCTTGTGTTTGAGGATATAAGTAGGCCCGTCTATCTGTATGTATCTTGTCCTCTGTTGTCCTCTCGTGCAGGTACCTAACTTGTTTCGTATAACCTTGTCAATTAAATAATCTTTTATTTGGATATTAGTCTCTCAAATCTTTGAAATTGCTCTTTAACGTCTCAAGTTCTAAGAGCTCTTGCAATTCGGTAGCTTAGTGACCAAAACACCCCTCAGTTTTTATTTTCCCAACGCGAATCCGTCGAAGTGTATTATAGTTACCGAGGGATGAAATTGCAAGACCCCATAGGACTTCGAGGGGCGCAGAGCAATTTCAAGCAAGTGAGGTACTAATATGAAAATTCTACTAGCCTCCAAATTGAGATGTAGATGAGCGAACTCGTTTCGGGCGGCTCGCTTGGAAAAAGAAATTAAAAACCAACATTCTTTCAGATGCCCCGCCCCCGTCTTTAGTCACGGTGCATCTCACGTCGTACGAAAGAGGGGCATTTCGGTAAATTCGACCCCACTGAACGCCAAAATATTCGATGAAATAAATAAATCACAAAGGCAAAAAAACAAATAAAAAAACCAGCCGCCTTCTTCCTCCTCTTCTCCCCTCTGCAAAAACTCCCCTCCCCGAAAAATACTATCCTCCCTTCCCAAAATGCCCCTACCTCTCCCTTCCAACCTCCCCACTCCCCCTCTCCTCCTCATACTCCTCCTCCTCACTCTCCCCATCCTCTTCTCCTTCCGACACCCTCACTCTTCCCGAAACACCCCTCTCCATTCCCAAAATACCCCTCCCGAAACCCTATTCCTCTCCCTCTCCCAAGCCTCCAACGCCTCCATCTCCTCCCACCTCCGGTCCCTCACCAGCGGGCCCCACCTCGCCGGCACCCCGCAGTCCCTGGCCGCCGCCGCCTACGTCCTCTCCCACTTCCAGCTCTCCGGCCTCCAAACCCTAGCCAAGAACTACACCCCTCTCCTCTCCTACCCAAAGTTCTCATCTTTGACCCTCCTCCGCCCTAATCTCACCCTCGTCAAACCCCTCTCCCTCTCCGAACCCGCGGACCCCACCGGAAAGTTCGTCGTCCCCTACCACGCCTACTCCCCCTCTGGCTCCGCCGTGGCCCCCGCCGTCTACGTAAACTACGGCAGGGAGAAAGATTATGTGAAATTGAATGAATTGGGGGTGACTGTGAAGGACTGTATAGTGATTGTAAGGAGAGGGGAGGGGCCGAGGGGGACAGTGGTGGAGTTGGCGGCGGAGAGAGGGGCGAAGGCGGTGTTGATGTTCGGGGAGAAGGCCGAGGGGGGAGTGGAGAGGGGGACGGCGGTGCTAGGTGGGCCTGGGGACCCGCTGACACCCGGGTGGGCGGCGGATGAGGGCGGCGAGAGGTTGAGGGTCGAGGATGAGGAGGTGAGGAGGAGGTTTCCGAGGATTCCGTCGATGCCGGTGTCGCTGTTGGCGGCGAGAGAGATTTTGATGGGGTTTGGTGGGCCCCGGGTGCCGGATGAGTGGAGGGGGGAGGTTGTGGGTGAGTGGGGTGGAGTTGGAGGAGGCCCATTTCTTTTGAACTTTACATACCAGGTAAATTTTGCCCTATTCTGTAAGTTATTCAGTTGTAGTATTATGTGGGAGTTAGTTAGTTGTCTATTTGAACTGATGGCTCCCGCCAATTTGGTGGGTTTGTGGAGATTGGGTAGTAATTTGATTCCTTCAGCTTATGCATTTACGTTATTGACTGTGGGTATAGAGTGATTTTGAACTTTCATAAGAAGTCAATATTTTCTGCTGTCCAAACTTGCCAAAGGCAGGAATTTGGATTTGATAACATCCACATTGTCTATGAGTCGGCTATGACCCGCTGGTGGGGCCTACTTATTGGAGGCATGTTGTGAGTTCATTCTCCTTGCATGTTGAACTCAAAGATTTGAGTTTTTCATTTGAGTGATTGTTGTCGGGATGTTCGTGTGTTTACTGGGAGGAAAGGACGGCGACCCCTCTATGGTGTGCATAATTGCACAGTGGACCACATTATGTTCATATCCTGGCCAAACTAAGTTGCTGAGAAAGTATTATTGGCTGGTTGAATTTATGGGGTCAAGTGAAATTGAGATTGTCATTTGCCTCATCTTGAAAAACTTTATTAAACTAAGTGTTTGTGATGAGAAAGTATCATTGACTAGAGTTTTTAGCATCACTAAAGACCAAGTTCATATCCTGGGCCTAGCTTCGAAGTTGCTTTGGAAGTATCATGAGAGCTTGGATAGGCCATCAATGGAACTCCTTATGCAGACGAGCCCCATTTTTGTGGGTCTGGAAACATCTGATTGTTACTAATACTTTGCAACTTCTGAAAGTTTGTTAGACATCTAAGATTCATACCATGGTCTAGAGGTTCCATAGTTAAGCTGCATTGCACTCAGCATTCTTGCATGCTGATTTTCCTCTGTAGTAATAACAATCTCAGTACTCAACCAAAACAATCTCAGTACTCAACCAAGTCTCTTTTTTTATTTATTAAATATGCTCTAACTTTGACTCCCTTCCCAAAATGCCCCTACCTCTCCTTCCAACCTCCCCTCCCCTCTCCTCCTCCATCTCCTCCTCCTCACTCCCCATCCTCTTCTCCCTTCCCTTCCCACCCCTCCATTCCTCCACTCCCCTCTCCCTCCAAACCTCCACTCCACCCTCCATCCACCAGTCCCTGCCATTCCCTGTCCCCCTTCCACCGCCGCCCATCCTCTCCACCCAGCTCTCCGGCCTCCAAACCCTAGCCAAGAACTACACCCCTCTCTCCTACCCAAAGTTCTCATCTTTGACCCTCCTCCGCCCTAATCTCACCCTCGTCAAACCCCTCTCCTCTCCGAACCCGCGGACCCCACCGGAAAGTTCGTCGTCCCCTACCACGCCTACTCCCCCTCTGGCTCCGCCGTGGCCCCCGCCGTCTACGTAAACTACGGCAGGGAGAAAGATTATGTGAAATTGAATGAATTGGGGGTGACTGTGAAGGACTGTATAGTGATTGTAAGGAGAGGGAGGCCGAGGGGGACAGTGGTGGAGTTGGCGGCGGAGAGAGGGGCGAAGGCGGTGTTGATGTTCGGGGAGAAGGCCGAGGGGGGAGTGGAGAGGGGGACGGCGGTGCTAGGTGGGCCTGGGGACCCGCTGACACCCGGGTGGGCGGCGGATGAGGGCGGCGAGAGGTTGAGGGTCGAGGATGAGGAGGTGAGGAGGAGGTTTCCGAGGATTCCGTCGATGCCGGTGTCGCTGTTGGCGGCGAGAGAGATTTTGATGGGGTTTGGTGGGCCCCGGGTGCCGGATGAGTGGAGGGGGGAGGTTGTGGGTGAGTGGGGTGGAGTTGGAGGAGGCCCATTTCTTTTGAACTTTACATACCAGGTAAATTTTGCCCTATTCTGTAAGTTATTCAGTTGTAGTATTATGTGGGAGTTAGTTAGTTGTCTATTTGAACTGATGGCTCCCGCCAATTTGGTGGGTTTGTGGAGATTGGGTAGTAATTTGATTCCTTCAGCTTATGCATTTACGTTATTGACTGTGGGTATAGAGTGATTTTGAACTTTCATAAGAAGTCAATATTTTCTGCTGTCCAAACTTGCCAAAGGCAGGAATTTGGATTTGATAACATCCACATTGTCTATGAGTCGGCTATGACCCGCTGGTGGGGCCTACTTATTGGAGGCATGTTGTGAGTTCATTCTCCTTGCATGTTGAACTCAAAGATTTGAGTTTTTCATTTGAGTGATTGTTGTCGGGATGTTCGTGTGTTTACTGGGAGGAAAGGACGGCGACCCCTCTATGGTGTGCATAATTGCACAGTGGACCACATTATGTTCATATCCTGGCCAAACTAAGTTGCTGAGAAAGTATTATTGGCTGGTTGAATTTATGGGGTCAAGTGAAATTGAGATTGTCATTTGCCTCATCTTGAAAAACTTTATTAAACTAAGTGTTTGTGATGAGAAAGTATCATTGACTAGAGTTTTTAGCATCACTAAAGACCAAGTTCATATCCTGGGCCTAGCTCGAAGTTGCTTTGGAAGTATCGCGGAGAGCTTGGATAGGCCATCAATGGAACTCCTTATGCAGACGAGCCCCATTTTTGTGGGTCTGGAAACATCTGATTGTTACTAATACTTTGCAACTTCTGAAAGTTTGTTAGACATCTAAGATTCATACCATGGTCTAGAGGTTCCATAGTTAAGCTGCATTGCACTCAGCATTCTTGCATGCTGATTTTCCTCTGTAGTAATAACAATCTCAGTACTCAACCAAAACAATCTCAGTACTCAACCAAGTCTCTTTTTTTTTATTTATTAAATATGCTCTAACTTTGATTTAACTGAAAATGAGAGAAGTTTATGGTGTTTCTTTTTTTTTTTTTTAAGGAAGATAGAAGGCTGGCGACGATCCAAAATGTTTTTGGAGTGATAAGAGGGCGAGAGGAGCCTGATCGATATGTTATCCTTGGCAACCACAGAGATGCATGGACATATGGTGCTGTGGACCCAAATAGCGGAACAGCTGCTCTACTTGACATTGCTCACCGTTATGGTGTTCTATTGCGCTCAGGTTGGAGACCTCGAAGGACCATTATTCTCTGTAGTTGGGATGCAGAGGAGTTCGGCATGGTAAGTAGTGCATTTCACTGTGAAGCATGACCATTTTGGAGACAGGATGTTTAGTTTTCTTGTGTTTGAGGATATAAGTAGGCCCGTCTATCTGTATGTACTGTGTACTGTGTAGTTAGGAAGTAGAGGAACTCATAATAATTGCATAATGAGTGATGGGAAAGAATGATAAAGAGATTTTAAAGAGATTTTTTTTAATTATCTTTTTGTTTTTTTTGTTTTTGGGGTGGGGGTTGTTGGGTGGGGTGGTGGAATAGAATTCTTTTTATTGTTTGCTTTTTTGTTAATTGGGTGAATATCGTGGCTCTAAGTCGTATTTCACCCCTTAGGTAGATTCAATGGATGCAAGCACAGTGGTCATCACAGATCAAACAACAATTCTTTTTCTCGAAGAAGGAATAAGGTTTGAGTGCATTTTGATTTCATTCTATCCGTGTGCATATCCAAAAGTAGGCCTGGAAATCTCATTCTATTGTGATTAGTGGTGGTCTATTTGAAAATATTGGGTTTGTAGTTTGCCACTATTCCTATTTTTCAATCTGATGGAATGCATGTCTTCTTTGGCCATATTGGAAGTAATTCAGTGTATTAACAATATGAAGTGACCTTCCCTAGTTTTAACCTTGGTTTGGGGTTCCAGAACGAGGGTTTGCCTTTATGGGCAACTTCAATACTAATTTTAAATAAAAAAAATCATGTCCATTTAATGCTGGGGTTTATATTTTTCAGATTGGATCTACTGAGTGGGCTGAGCAGAATCTTGGAATTCTTGGCGCAAAAGCAATAGCCTATTTAAATGTCGATTGTGCGGTACAAGGATCTGGTTTTTTTGCCGATGCTACTCCACAACTAGACAAGCTCTTGATTGAAATAACTAAGCAGGTAAAAAGAACTCAACAGTTTTAGTGTCTTTTTTCTCTGTTATGACATTATTTAGCAGTGTTCTAATATTAGTTACTCTCTCGTAGTTTCATGTCAAAAACGCGAAGGCAGTTTAAAAGAGAAAAAGAAATCAAAATTTTAATTATTTACAGGGTTGACGATCATTTGAATTAAATGTGACAGTTTAGATGCCACCAAGAGATGTGTTCACTTAGACTATATGTTAACATTAGATACCCTATGTCAACCTACATTTGGAATTTTGGAGTATCAACATGTAGCAGTCATATAGTAGTTTTGATGTTCAGTTTTAGTATTGATACCTACTTGATTAGGTTTCCCTTCTTGCTTCTCAACAGTCTTTGACTTAAGACATCGGATTTTTTAGTTTTATTTTTATTTTTTGAAATATTGACAAATGAAGATGGTATTTCAGATCAAGGATCCAGATGTTGAAGGGATGACTGTGTACCAATCATGGGCAGCAGCAAATGGAGGTATCAGCGTAAGATGTTTTATTTTTGAATGCTGCTAGTTGGTTATACAAAAGAATAATTAATTTATTGGATCAATGTCTTCATGCTCAAGGGTAAAAACAAAGGTAGTGATGAAATGCCATAAACCCATGTTCTATTTTAGATTTTTCTTAGGTTAATGGCGGTCAGAGAAAATTCCCTGGAAATTTAATCCAATTTTAACACACACACACACAAACACATGAAAAATAATAAGAAGATAGACGAAAGGCTTTTGTAGATATAGCCCTGAAATAGTCCTTGTTCTGATATTCCCTCAAATATTTAATATTCTATTATATAACCCCTTCAATCTCTTAGTTATCCTTTGTCACAGTGTCACACACACAAACACTATCAAAAGAAAAGATGACAAAAACATCAAAACTCACTTAGCTTGATTTTCTCCCCCTCAATTATTAACATTCCTTAAGTTTTAGATATCTCAAGTAAAACCCTGCTGGATAGACGGCTGTTAAAATTGACAATGAGTAGATGCCCTCCTACCTTTGACTAAAAGTCAACATGACAACCTTTGTATGGCTGAGGCATCTACATGCCTGTCTTTTCAAGAAATACTTCTTCCCCTTCTTCTCTAAGGTCTCCTGAACACTGTATCGTACTAGACCACACCCAGGAACTCATAATAATTGCATAATGAGTGATGGGAAAGAATGATAAAGAGATTTTAAAGAGATTTTTTTTAATTATCTTTTTGTTTTTTTTGTTTTTGGGGTGGGGGGGGGGGGGTTGTTGGGTGGGGTGGTGGAATAGAATTCTTTTTATTGTTTGCTTTTTTGTTAATTGGGTGAATATCGTGGCTCTAAGTCGTATTTCACCCCTTAGGTAGATTCAATGGATGCAAGCACAGTGGTCATCACAGATCAAACAACAATTCTTTTTCTCGAAGAAGGAATAAGGTTTGAGTGCATTTTGATTTCATTCTATCCGTGTGCATATCCAAAAGTAGGCCTGGAAATCTCATTCTATTGTGATTAGTGGTGGTCTATTTGAAAATATTGGGTTTGTAGTTTGCCACTATTCCTATTTTTCAATCTGATGGAATGCATGTCTTCTTTGGCCATATTGGAAGTAATTCAGTGTATTAACAATATGAAGTGACCTTCCCTAGTTTTAACCTTGGTTTGGGGTTCCAGAACGAGGGTTTGCCTTTATGGGCAACTTCAATACTAATTTTAAATAAAAAAAATCATGTCCATTTAATGCTGGGGTTTATATTTTTCAGATTGGATCTACTGAGTGGGCTGAGCAGAATCTTGGAATTCTTGGCGCAAAAGCAATAGCCTATTTAAATGTCGATTGTGCGGTACAAGGATCTGGTTTTTTTGCCGATGCTACTCCACAACTAGACAAGCTCTTGATTGAAATAACTAAGCAGGTAAAAGAACTCAACAGTTTTAGTGTCTTTTTCTCTGTTATGACATTATTTAGCAGTGTTCTAATATTAGTTACTCTCTCGTAGTTTCATGTCAAAAACGCGAAGGCAGTTTAAAAGAGAAAAAGAAATCAAAATTTTAATTATTTACAGGGTTGACGATCATTTGAATTAAATGTGACAGTTTAGATGCCACCAAGAGATGTGTTCACTTAGACTATATGTTAACATTAGATACCCTATGTCAACCTACATTTGGAATTTTGGAGTATCAACATGTAGCAGTCATATAGTAGTTTTGATGTTCAGTTTTAGTATTGATACCTACTTGATTAGGTTTCCCTTCTTGCTTCTCAACAGTCTTTGACTTAAGACATCGGATTTTTTAGTTTTATTTTTATTTTTTGAAATATTGACAAATGAAGATGGTATTTCAGATCAAGGATCCAGATGTTGAAGGGATGACTGTGTACCAATCATGGGCAGCAGCAAATGGAGGTATCAGCGTAAGATGTTTTATTTTTGAATGCTGCTAGTTGGTTATACAAAAGAATAATTAATTTATTGGATCAATGTCTTCATGCTCAAGGGTAAAAACAAAGGTAGTGATGAAATGCCATAAACCCATGTTCTATTTTAGATTTTTCTTAGGTTAATGGCGGTCAGAGAAAATTCCCTGGAAATTTAATCCAATTTTAACACACACACACACAAACACATGAAAAATAATAAGAAGATAGACGAAAGGCTTTTGTAGATATAGCCCTGAAATAGTCCTTGTTCTGATATTCCCTCAAATATTTAATATTCTATTATATAACCCCCCTTCAATCTCTTAGTTATCCTTTGTCACAGTGTCACACACACAAACACTATCAAAAGAAAAGATGACAAAAACATCAAAAACTCACTTAGCTTGATTTTCTCCCCCTCAATTATTAACATTCCTTAAGTTTTAGATATCTCAAGTAAAACCCCTGCTGGATAGACGGCTGTTAAAATTGACAATGAGTAGATGCCCTCCCTACCTTTGACTAAAAGTCAACATGACAACCTTTGTATGGCTGAGGCATCTACATGCCTGTCTTTTCCAAGAAATACTTCTTCCCCTTCTTCTCTAAGGTCTCCTGAACACTGTATCGTACTAGACCACACCCATGTATCGTACTACACCCCACCCAATTCATCCCCTCCTCAATGTCCCCATCTCTTTTGAGTATGATCAATTTACAGAAAGGAAAATAGAGCATCAATATCAACTATAAAGAATGCCAAGGTCATGAATTCAAGAAGCCTTTGGACTCCAGTTGCTGCTACTCCCACCACCGGTCCACCCCTACTGCTTTTGCACCAAGTGCTTCACAGAGAACCTCCTTATTGTATTTCAACTTCAACTACACAATCTCCCCCATGATTCTCTCTCCCTCTTGCCTGACCCCTTCATTCTTGTCATTTGTTGGGCCGATTTGAAATTTGAAGCTTTCAGAGGGTATATATTAATGTTAAGGATTGGAGGGGAAATATCTAAATTTGAAGGATTTTGAAAGGGGTATATCTAAAAAATACAAAAGGAAAAGAAAAATAAACCCACCTATTACGCTCTCACTCCTCAAAACACACACACACACACAGTGCAAAACGATCACCACCACCTCATGTGGTAAAAATTAGTTATATGGGAGAATCGGAGATCATGCTTTCTAGGAAAATGACAATTTCATGCTTCAAGTTTCAAAAAACTTCCCTTAGTTATTCATAAGTTCGTTTTCCCTACTTGCTAGTAGGAAGTGTAATGATATCATGCTATGTCCTTATTTTGTCCTGTTTGAGCACCCTTTTCTGTGCATTTGTGCTTACTGATGTAAAGTTCACTTATGTTTCTTTCATTGGCTACTGCAGATTGAAAGACTAGCCAGAGCTAATTCTGATTTTTCAGCATTTTTGCATCATCTTGGAATACCTTCTCTAGATCTATATTATGGTAAAGGTATGTTTTGTCACAAGGTTGTCGAGTAAAAGTAAAGCTCGTTGATTGATTCGTTGACTGTTTTCGGCAATTTTTTATATAAAAATGTGTAAAAGAATATGTTAATTGAGTATGAAAGGACTGTTTCACCTTATTAAACGCATCATGTTGAATGTGACATACTAGTATATTACTATGATAGGGATACCACTTGTACCACTCAATGAGCTTAAAACTGGTTTTGATTTCCAGCAATGTAACTCCCTAATTATGTGTTAGACTACATATGACGGAGTTTGCTTCTGAAATTAAGTACTCTTGCGCCTATAAGAATATGGTGATTCTGTCAAAGATTGGGGCTCGTGGGGCCCGTCGTGGGGCCCGCCAAAACAAAACAAAACGAGGACGGGAATGCTATAGCAAATCTCCATAATTCACTATGAGGAAAAACTTAGGAGATTACAATCTCTCTTCTTACAAGGAGATACTCTCTCTATTATTTTCTCTCACTCTTCTATATGCAGAGGAGTTGTTGTTTCTGGGATGAGTTTCTGAAAAACTCTAGGCCTATTTATAGCTTTTGAAAAATCACTATTTAAAATATAATAATAATATTATCCTGTTGCTCTGATAATTTTCTTGTATCGATCCGTCTCACTTTGGTGCGGTAGCCCTCGTTTGTTTTGTTTTGGTGGGCCCCGCGGCCCTCTGAGCTAATTTTTGACAAGAGAAGAAAAAGAAAGCACCAGTTACATCCATGGGAGGTGCGAAATATTTCGTGTCCTTTATTGACGATTACTCCCGGAGATGTTTGGTGTACCCTATCAAGAAGAAGGCGGATGTGTTCTCAGTCTTTAAAGCCTACAAAGCGCGAGTCGAGCTTGAATCTGATAAGAAGATCAAGTGTTTGAGGTCAGATAATGGAGGAGAATACACAGACGGTGAATTTCTCGCATTCTGCAAGCAAGAAAGCATCAAAAGACAATTCAGTACGGCGTATACTCCACAACAAAATAGAGTAGCGGAGCGGATGAACAGAACTTTGTTGAAAAGAACCAGAGCAATGTTGGCTACTGCAAATCTGGAGAAAGTCTTTTGGACGGAAGCAGTAAAAACCGTCTGTTATGTGGTGAATCGATCTCCATCAACCGTAATACAATTGAAGACACCGATGGAGATGTGGACTGGCAAGCCAGCTGATTATTCTAACCTCCATATATTTGGAAGTTCAGTGTACGTAATGTACAACGCCCAAGAAATTACAAAGATGGATTCAAAATTCAGAAAATGTATATTCTTAGGGTATGCTGATGGAGTTAAGGGGTATCGCCTGTAGGATCCCACTACCCACAATGTTATCATCAGCAGAGATGTTATCTTTATAGAGAACCAACTGCAAAGAGAAGAAAAGAAAGCAGCTCAGGGAAGGACTCAGAGACTGTAGATATTCAGGTGGAAAATGATCAAGATCCTTCTGAAGCAACACCGGAGCATGATGTACAAGAACCAGTCGAAGCTGAGGATCCAAAAGTTCGAAGGTCAACTCGTGAGAGAAGACCACCGGTTTGGTTCTCGGAGTATATTACGGAGAGTAACGTTACATACTGTCTTTTAACTTAGGATGGAGAGCCATCAACTTTTCATGAAGCTGTAAACAACACAGACACATCTTTGTGGATGACAGCAATGCAGGAAGAAATTGAAGCTCTCCATAAGAATAAAACTTGGGAACTTGTGACGCTGCCACAAGGAAGGAAGACCATTGAAAATAAATGGGTCTACAAGATCAAGCGAAATGGCGATGATCAAGTGGAGCGATATCGTGTTAGATTGGTGGTCAAAGGATATGCTCAGAAAGAAGGTATTGATTTTAATGAAATATTTTCTCTCGTAGTTCGACTTACAACAGTTCGAGTAGTCCTGACGATGAGCGCTGTATTTGACTTACATCTAGAACAGCTAGATGTAAAAACAACATTTCTTCATGGAGATCTTGAAGAAGAAATTTATATGCTCCAACCAGAAGGTTTTGAAGAAAAAGAAAAAGAGAACTTGGTTTGCAGGTTAAACAAATCTCTGTACGGTCTAAAATAGGCGCCGAGGTGTTGGTACAAGAGATTTGATTCATTCATCATGAGCCTTGGATACAACAGACTTAATTCAGACCCTTGTGCATATTTCAAGAGGTTTGGCTAAAATAACTTTGTTATTTTGTTGTTGTATGTTGACGACATGTTGGTTGTAGGCCCCAATAAAGATCGTATCAAAGAATTAAAGGCTCAATTGGCTAGGGAATTTGAAATGAAGGATTTAGGATCCGCAAACAAGATTCTAGGGATGCAAATTTACCGAGACAGAAATAATAGAAAGATATGGCTTTCTCAAAAGAATTATTTGAAGAAAATCTTACGGCGCTTCAACATGCAAGATTGTAAGCCAATTTTTATCCCACTTCCTGTTAATTTTAATTTATCCTCCAATATGTGTCCTAGCAGTGAAGAAGAGAGGATGGAGATGTCTCGTGTACCGTATACATCAGCAATGAAAAGTTTGATGTTTGCTATGATTTGTACAAGACCAGACATTGCACAAGCAGTGGGAGTGGTTAGTCGATACATGGCGAATCCTGGTAAAGAGCATTGGAATGCTGTAAAGAGGGTCCTAAGATACATCAAAGGGACCATAAATATTGCATTATGTTATGGGGGATCTGATTTTATTGTCAGTGGATATGTTGATTCTGATTATGCAAGTGATCGTGTTAATAGCAAATCCACCACAGGCTATATGTTTGCACTTGCTGGCGGAGCTGTAAGCTGGGTCTTAAAACTGCAGTCAGTTGTGGCTACTTCAGCAACAGAAGCAGAATATGTAGCAGCTACACAAGCTAGTAAAGAAGCAATGTGGTTGAAGATGGTGCTGGAGGAACTCGGCCATGAACAAAAGAAGATTTTTTTATTTTGTGACAGTCAGAGTGCTTTGCATTTGGTAAGAACTCCAGCCTTTCATTCGAAGACTAAGCATATTCGAGTTCAGTACCACTTCGTCCGTAAGAAAGTGGAAGAAGGAACAGTGGATATGCAGAAGATTCACACAAAGGATAACTTAGCAGATTTTTTGACGAAGGCAGTCAACACTGACAAGTTTATTTGGTGTCGATCCTCCACAGCGGAGACGTAAGCAACATAGAGATGGCAAGATAGAAAGAATGGTGTGAAGATATGATTGATACTCAATCAAATCATCAAGTGGGAGATTGTCAAAGATTTGGGCTCGTGGGACCCGTCGTGGGGCCGCTAAAACAAAACAAAATGAGGGTGGCTGCACCGAAAGTGAGACGTGATTGCTACGACAAAGAATCAGCAATCAGTGTAAATGGGAAAATATTATTATTATATTTTGAATAGTGATTTTTCAAAAGCTATAAATAGGCCTAGAGTTCTTCTTGAAACTCATCCCAAAATAACAACTCCTCTACGTATAGAAGAGTGAGAGAGAAAATAATAGAAAGATATGGCTTTCTCAAAAGAATTATTTGAAGAAAATCTTACGGCGCTTCAACATGCAAGATTGTAAGCCAATTTTTATCCCACTTCCTGTTAATTTTAATTTATCCTCCAATATGTGTCCTAGCAGTGAAGAAGAGAGGATGGAGATGTCTCGTGTACCGTATACATCAGGAATGAAAAGTTTGATGTTTGCTATGATTTGTACAAGACCAGACATTGCACAAGCAGTGGGAGTGGTTAGTCGATACATGGCGAATCCTGGTAAAGAGCATTGGAATGCTGTAAAGAGGGTCCTAAGATACATCAAAGGGACCATAAATATTGCATTATGTTATGGGGGATCTGATTTTATTGTCAGTGGATATGTTGATTCTGATTATGCAAGTGATCGTGTTAATAGCAAATCCACCACAGGCTATATGTTTGCACTTGTCGGGCGAGTCGTAAGTCGGGTCTTAAACCGCATCGGTTGTGGCTACTTCAACGAAGCGAGAATATGTAGCAGCTACACAAGCTAGTAAAGAAGCAATGTGGTTGAAGATGGTGCTGGAGGAACTCGGCCATGAACAAAAGAAGATTTTTTTATTTTGTGACAGTCAGAGTGCTTTGCATTTGGTAAGAACTCCAGCCTTTCATTCGAAGACTAAGCATATTCGAGTTCAGTACCACTTCGTCCGTAAGAAAGTGGAAGAAGGAACAGTGGATATGCAGAAGATTCACACAAAGGATAACTTAGCAGATTTTTTGACGAAGGCAGTCAACACTGACAAGTTTATTTGGTGTCGATCCTCCTGTGGCCTGACGGAGACGTAAGCAACATAGAGATGGCAAGATAGAAAGAATGGTGTGAAGATATGATTGATACTCAATCAAATCATCAAGTGGGAGATTGTCAAAGATTTGGGCTCGTGGGACCCGTCGTGGGGCCGCTAAAACAAAACAAAATGAGGGTGGCTGCACCGAAAGTGAGACGTGATTGCTACAGCAAAATTACTGTAGCAATCACTGTAGTAACAGGAAAATATTATTATTATATTTTGAATAGTGATTTTTCAAAAGCTATAAATAGGCCTAGAGTTCTTCTTCAGAAACTCATCCCAAAAATAACAACTCCTCTACGTATAGAAGAGTGAGAGAGAAAATAATAGAGAGAGTATCTCCTTGTAAGAAGAGAGATTGTAATCTCCAAAGTTTTTCCTCATAGTGAATTCTTCTATCATTGCCCGTGGTTTTTACCCCAAATTCATTTAGGGGGTTTTCCACGTAAATCTGTGTGTCATCTTTATTACTTCTGCAATATTTTAACTGCGACCCTGCTCTATTGGGCCCTGGGTTTGTCCCAACTGATTCTGGAGATACAAATAATCATCTCCTTGGCCATCAACTATAGGAAGCTTTACTTTGGTTCTTGCTGCTATTCTAAGAACCTGCCCTTTTTATGCTCCACCTAGAAGTTTCCAAATTTGTTATCTTGTCAAAAATAAAGATGTGTAAACAACTTTTGGATTAATACACAAGTCAACTCATTGTTAGAACTATTTGTTTAAATAATATAATACATTAGCTTCCAAGTACACAGAGAATATATACTTTCCAGACAAGTACATAGTGTTCACGAGAAGGATGCCCATGAAACAGTTGCATAATCTTCTAGACTTGATAATAAATTCCGATTTAGAGTCGGCTGCTCCTTGTGTCTTGTCTCATGCAGTCATGCGATTGAAGCAATGCTCAGATGGAACTTGCTTCTTGGTGTTTTCCACTGTATTTGAGTTGATCTAGTCCCTTCGGCTGTAGAATTAATTATTCTGAACTAAACTGAAATCTCCCTCCAGTCTCACGTCCTTGACACAAAGGAATTTTTTTTCCTGGATTTTTTATTTTTCCTTTTTACTTTTCCCTTGTAATGTATTAAACTACTAATACCACTTGGTACGAACTATTTCCCCTTTTTAATATTTCTTAGCAGTCACAGATGTCAAATATTAACTTCAGAATTTTCTTTCAGAGTTTGCAGGCTACCATACTGCATTTGACTCCTTTGACTGGATGGAGAATCATGGTGATCCATTATTCCATCGCCATGTGGCTAGTAAGTTTTCCATGTTGGTAGATTTATTATGTAACTGAGCTTGAAAGGAGGTTCCAACTTATTACCGATCGACTCAACTCCTGTCCCGGGTTTTCTTTGTTTCTTGTTAGAAAAAGCATAAGACTTGTGCACAGATCTTTCTAATTTTGTTATTATTAGGATGCAACATCTTGGGAAACAGTTAAATGAATGGTATAATTGTTTGAAATTCCTAATTCCAGGAGATTATAGTGTAATTACTAACAGAAATAGATTAGTCTAGATCTAGTGCAATTACATACATGCCACCATTGATTTTGATTTTTTCAATTCGATATAAGAATGGCTCAAAAAAGCTAGCAATTATGAGGATGTTTATCTTATTTTCATTCTATTGTGCCCTGAATTGGGGTTTTTGGGGGTAATTCAATACAGTATGTGGTCATTCATTTGATGACCAAAAATCTAAAACTTATTCATTCTCCAGTTTTATGGTTGATGTTTTATACTGACTTGATTTTTTCCCTTCAGTTGCTGAAATTTGGGGACTTTTGCCCTTCATCTAGCCGATGATCTTCTCCTACCTTTTGATTATCTCACTTATGCCACTCAGTTGCAGGTATAACAAAGCCTCTTGAGATCTATAATTTGTTGCTTAAATGACACACATGCATTTTGTTGGTTCTATCGAACACAAGCTGCTTTACTGTAATATTATTCAAAGTTGGCTGCTCCTTGTGTCTTGTCTCATGCAGTCATGCGATTGAAGCAATGCTCAGATGGAACTTGCTTCTTGGTGTTTTCCACTGTATTTGAGTTGATCTAGTCCCTTCGGCTGTAGAATTAATTATTCTGAACTAAACTGAAATCTCCCTCCAGTCTCACGTCCTTGACACAAAGGAATTTTTTTTCCTGGATTTTTTATTTTTCCTTTTTACTTTTCCCTTGTAATGTATTAAACTACTAATACCACTTGGTACGAACTATTTCCCCTTTTTAATATTTCTTAGCAGTCACAGATGTCAAATATTAACTTCAGAATTTTCTTTCAGAGTTTGCAGGCTACCATACTGCATTTGACTCCTTTGACTGGATGGAGAATCATGGTGATCCATTATTCCATCGCCATGTGGCTAGTAAGTTTTCCATGTTGGTAGATTTATTATGTAACTGAGCTTGAAAGGGAGGTTCCAACTTATTACCGATCGACTCAACTCCTGTCCCGGGTTTTCTTTGTTTCTTGTTAGAAAAAGCATAAGACTTGTGCACAGATCTTTCTAATTTTGTTATTATTAGGATGCAACATCTTGGGAAACAGTTAAATGAATGGTATAATTGTTTGAAATTCCTAATTCCAGGAGATTATAGTGTAATTACTAACAGAAATAGATTAGTCTAGATCTAGTGCAATTACATACATGCCACCATTGATTTTGATTTTTTCAATTCGATATAAGAATGGCTCAAAAAAGCTAGCAATTATGAGGATGTTTATCTTATTTTCATTCTATTGTGCCCTGAATTGGGGTTTTTGGGGGTAATTCAATACAGTATGTGGTCATTCATTTGATGACCAAAAATCTAAAAACTTATTCATTCTCCAGTTTTGCGGTTGATGTTTTATACTGACTTGATTTTTTTCCCTTCAGTTGCTGAAATTTGGGGACTTTTTGCCCTTCATCTAGCCGATGATCTTCTCCTACCTTTTGATTATCTCACTTATGCCACTCAGTTGCAGGTATAACAAAGCCTCTTGAGATCTATAATTTGTTGCTTAAATGACACACATGCATTTTGTTGGTTCTATCGAACACAAGCTGCTTTACTGTAATATTATTCAAAGTTGGGTTCATGAGCCATTCTCTTGCAGTATTAAAAAACAACTATGTTTAAGTTGGTCATATTAATATATTTGAAATTTTCCTTTATTCACTAATATTCACTAATGAAACAATGGCCTCACCTTCCTCAGAAATAAGTCACATGCTTCTTACAATTTCAGTGCAAGGCTGGTAATTTTTGGGTTGATAGTTGTTTTAAACCAAGAGGAATTATCTGCTATCTTACTTTTGCTTGGTTATTATCAGATGTAAACTATATTGGTGTATGTGTGTATCACAAGGCTGCTCCGTTAGGATATACATATGTTTTATGTCATCCTTTATGGTATACTAAATTTACCAATTCATGAAATATGATTTATACTGTATGTGCAGCATCTACATCATAATATATTGCATGTGCTATGAATCTAGATGTCTCAAAACTCATAAAGGTTTTTATATCAAGATAATGGGGACATGTTTTGCTCATCAATATTGCTTCAGGGTTGCAGATTTAAAAGATGGCTTTGAGATTAAAGAGTACAAAATTCATAGCTTGTCTCCTTAATTTCACAAATATCAGGTGTTTATGGGAATATCATCAGGCCAATTTCTTACTATTTCAGATGGAATGTTGTGGTTAGAATTGAGTAAGCTGAATAAGAAACCCTCCAGTCTGGTCCACCAAAAATACTAGACATATCAGGCATCGCTGGCTCTTCCATGTAGAGTCGAGACATAGGCTTGAGATGTCCAAAATATGCAGGGAGATTCTGTTCATGTGAATTTCTCTATATTCCAAGTCAAAACTATCACTATCCCAAAAAAGGAAGAATCATTAATGGTATTGGATGATATCGTGTGTGGTTTGAACAACACATGCAGTTCTACTCATATACTTGCTTGCATACAAGGATGTTTTTAATTGAACATCAAGGATGGTGATGTTGCTCCCTCATGGGTCATCTGGTCTACAAGCCATTTTAGTGCCAAGTCAAATTTCCATTTTGTTCTCATCAAGCAACGAATATGGATATCTTCAAAGACAGAGAGAAAGAAAAGACAAAAAAGCCAAAAATACCATAAACAACAACTCCTAGGCATGTCTATCTTCACGAGAAAACCATATAATATGCTAATAAATTTGTGTAAAATATCTTTGTATGACTTGTCCGTTACCTGAAGAATTTAAACATCTAATATTTACTGTTGAAAATTTAAACTTGAAGGGACAAATTGGATCATCAATTGAGTTCAGAATGTCAATTTATGGGATGCTCTCCTTCTTGCAGTTGTGTCTAATGCCTTCTATTATTTTTTGCAGAACCACACTAATACATTGATGGAATTGCTAGATAGAGGAATATCTTTACAACCTATAATTGCATCTATTGATGAATTCACTGCTGCGGCCAATGAATCTGTAGAAGAAGCAAAGGTTTGATGCAAGCTTTAGAAATTGACTAATACATTAGTTTATTTTTTTTCAGAAGTAATCTCAGAAAGTTAATGATAGTTTATTAAGTTATAAATTGTGGCTGGGTCGATGAGTCTCAAGGTGATAAAATATTATCAGGTAGCAACTGCTGAAAATATAGTAGCTATCATGACCCTAAAAAATGAACACAAACTTTCAAAAGGGGTTCCGTACTATTCCTACGATCCCATTGGCATCTAATTAATTGCGATGCTAGAAGGACTATGGTGAAGAATCACCACTGTCCGTATCATTTAGTTTGCTCATTTTTTCATTAAAATGGTTTATAATTTTTTTATGTTGAGGAAAGTGCAGTTCATCAGGAATGCAGATTGCATATATTTCACATTTGGTTATAGCTTCTGTCGTACATTTTTTGAATATATCAAAGCAATCATGTAATAGGATATTAGAGATCATCTCCTGGATGTTAATTTTATTGTAGCATCTGTTGTCGAATTCCTATTAGCATTTTCCATAAGCATTATATTTTTGGTGGAACAACCTGCAGAAAATTGAAGAGCAAGGAGCAGAAGAATATCTTCCAGGACTTAGACAACGAACTTTCAACGATCGCCTTATGCTTGCAGAGAGAGGCTTCTTGGAAGCAGAGGGACTTCTAGGGAGACAGTGGTTTAAGCATCTGGTAAGCATTGAATTACATAATTAAGAGCTATCATAGATGATGAGATGAGAATATATGTCCCTGTGTCTATGCCTTTTATGCAAAATATCTATAGACATAGTTGCGCGATTCCCTGGGCCGCCCCTCGAACTGTCGAATAGTTCATGCGAACCGATTCCCTGTACATTTACGAACCGATTCCCTCCGATACACGAATTGGTTCCCCAAAATTAGCGTACCGCTTACTAAGTATGAGTGGACCAAAGTTGATTTACAATTCTGTTTTCATGCACATGCGCTTGGATTTTTTTATATGTTTCGATAATATTATTGAAAGTATTCTTTCAGTAAGTGGAAGTTATTCAAAATTAATAACTAATTCTAGATCACTATTTCTTTAACTGATGTTGCTAAGAAGATTTTATCTCGACCTATTAGTAGCTCTTCAGTTGAGAGAAATTGGAGTACTTATTCCTATATACATAGTATGGAAAGGAATATATTGAACAGTGGAATGGCGTATAAGTTCGTATTCATCCATTCAAACATTCGCCTCCCGTCACGATTTTGTGAGAATTACAAAGTTGATCTATATAAAGGATGGGATATGGATCCCAATAATGATAACTTGGAGGACTCTTCAAGTAAGTTGGAGGAGCTTAGATGGAATTGTTTGGACTCGGAATTAGCAGAAGATGCACTTTATATTAAGGGAAGAAAGTTGCAAAATAGAAAAAAAATTTATTAAGAGGTTGTCTAATATTTAATATTTTAAGTTTTATATATTCGAAACTATAAAAATAAAGTATTGAAGTATTTTATATGAAAAAATATTGAAATGCATAAGCATAATTAGTTTTCTAGTTTCTAATTTTCTACTATATACTTTGAAAAATTATAAGCGTACCCAAAAAAAATTACATCGTATCCTATATCAAACTTGCGTATCGAAGCAAGCTACCCCCTGTCGAATCCAAAATTTCAAAGTCTCAATTATGCACTAATTGCATAACGACCGCCACGCACTACTTAACCATGTAACTATGTCTATAGAGCTAGTATCATATTTGATACATAGCACAAGCACTTGCTTTGTATTGAGAATACACATGAAACATGTATAATAACCTTGTATATTACACCATAGGAACATCCAATTTTTTTTTTCTTAATAAATGATTCCACGTCTTGCCTTGTATGATTTTTCTGTCATCACTAGAACTTTCTGTAAGCTAACAAAGAAGAACAAGTTACAATGAAATATGTACCTTCGTTGCATTTTTTTTAAAAAGAATTTCGAATGCGAAAAATTATAGTCTACTGTATTTGACACGCGTCTATTGCATACTGACCTTTGGCATGACAAACAGTTATATTCACCTCCTGAAGATTATGAGAGCAAGCTCTCTTTCTTTCCTGGTATAGCTGATGCCATTTCTAGAGCTAAGAAAATGGGAACAAGAAAAGCACAATTGCAGATCCAGCATGAGATATGGAGAGTTGCTAGGGTTATTCAAAGGGCTGCAAATATTCTTCGTGGAGAATTAACATGAATGGACAAATCTTTATTTTGTACGTGAAACTTGTGGAAAATCTACGTTGCATACGAAATTTGTGCCGTTTATATTTATATTTCCTTATCATTTTCGCTTGATATGCTGATGTTCGATATGGAGGCAGGTGAAATCTGGTATTGTGCAATTGTATGGGGCTCGATGCGTATGACTAATAGACACCACTGTGTCATTTTCGAGAATGATTGGTTTATGTCAAAATATTGAAATAGATAGTGGTTTATGTCAAAATATTGAAATAGATAGTTCAATCGATCAAAAGCTATTTATTTCCTCAAGTATTTTTACTATCTTGGGAAGCATAGAGACATTGCTTTTGGATTTGCTAGAAGGCGAATCATTGCGCTAAGATCCATCCAATTTACTTTAGAATTTTTCCTTTCTATTTTTTCAGAAAGATTGTTAAAGTGACAAAACACAAAGTTATTGAACGGTGAGCGCATCAACAAAATTTTCTTAAGAACTAGTTGTCTCTTCCCCAAACAAAGAAAGAAAAATTCTTCTCTAAGGGGCTGTTTGGTTGGTAAAAAAAACACAGAAAGTGAAGGAAAGAAAACTGACACAGGGTTTTTTTTATATTTTTCTTCACTATCTGATGTTTGGTTTGCAAATCACCAAATGGAAAGTGAAGAAAAACAAAGTTGCCATGTTGGATTTGAGCCCAAAAAATTTTCCGTGGTTTAGACCCCGATTACGGAGGAAAACTGACATTTTCTTCTGTCGTTCCCCACAAAAACTCATCTAGGGCTCCAAGTTTTCTGCCGCTACACCCCATACCGTCACCTCCTCTTCTGCGTTCCTTCTCCGCCAAGATTTCCAACCTCGTGCTCCTCCTCCGCCGCCGTTCAGCTTCGTTTTCCTCCGCCGCCCATTTCTCCGCTTCGCTCACGCCGCCGACTTCGGTTCGCTCCCGGCGCAGACTTCTCCGCGTTGCTCCCGTCTCCGACTCAGGCAGTCTTGCCAGCTGACTACCCTCCGCCGATTCCCTCTCGGACTCGATTATTCCCACCTCCGTCTCCTCATTTGTGATTGAGGTAATTTGCGTGAATTTATTTAGTTTACTAAATCTTTGATGATATTGAGGCCATTTAGGGGTTTTGATGTTGGGATTTCAATTATTGGATTTTATTGTTGTTAAAAGACCAAAAATTCTCAATCCATGATTTTCACCAAATTCAGAGGTAATTTGCGTGAATTTATTTAGTTATTCATTGAACTGGCTAGCTAATTATTTGGAAAAACATAAGTTCTAATATGAACCAAACTAAAGAAAGTGATGGAAAACCCACTTTTCCCCCATTTTCTTTACGAAACAAACACAAAAAACACTCTCCCAAGAAAGTGACGGAAACATCAAAAAGTGAAGGAAAATGGGTTTTGGAAAGTGGAGGAAAGTAACCAAACAGCCCCTAAAAGAAAATTAATATATTTCAAACAAGTATATAATTATAGAACAAGAGGAGATAGTTCATGTTAAGACAAGCATAAAATTTTCTAACAAACCAAAAATATTTGAAAAATTAAAAAAGATAATGCCGCGCCAGATAGGGGTCGAACCTATGACCTTCCGCTTAGGAAACGGACGCTCTATCCACTGAGCTACAGGCGCTCGGACGAACAGTTAAGCCAAGTGATCATAATCTACACTAAAAATCAATGTCATTGAAATACGATCTGGAGGCCCTGAGCTCTTTCCCCCTCGAACTCCAAAATTCAAAGCAAAAATGGAGAGCGCCATCTCCAGCTTCTGCGGATCCCTGGCCACATTCTGCAACCATCTCGACTCCTCCACTCAAGCTCTCTCCGATTCCATCCAAAGGAGGCCCGTTCCCCTCGGTAATTCTCTCTCCCTCTCTCTCTCTTCAATCGTTAAAAACCCTAGGCTAATCTCTTTCCACTCCCTCAGATTCTGCTGCTTCCGCCTTCCTGCAGTCCCTCGATCGCCGCATCTCCTCCACCAGCGCCGACCTCAATCTCCTCGAATCCATGGCTCTCGGCACCGTCTCCTTCGAGGAGCTCCTCGGCCACTGCTACGAGGTCTACAACGCCAACCAGAGGTACATCGCCGACATCGAAGATCGAATGAGTAGCTTCGGCTACGTCCCTGGTAAAATCCAGTCACAAACCCTAAAGTTCAGTTCTTTTGGTTTTGTTTTACTTGTTGGTTAATTTTGAGTAGAGGTGGAGGTGGAGGATGATCCCGAGTTTGCGAGTCCTGAGATTGGATCGAAAAGGCTGGACTTTGATTGTGCCTCGGTTTCGGGTGTGAGATCGAATAGGAAGAAGCTGGAGGAGGATCTTTTGTATCCTTTACTAGTTTGTATATTCTTTATGGATTTTTTGAATTTTTCATATGCAGCTCGTTTACTAAGATAAATTCAAATAAAAGTTTGAAAGTTCTATTTTGTCCATGGTCAATGGACTTCCTAAAAAAAACAATGTGTGAAAGGTTCTATATTTTGATGCAACGGAAAAAAGAACTACATACATTTGGGGTCCTCAATTTCCATATATACGATTACAAAGCAATTTTTGCTCCAAATTACTTTACCTTGCGGTTTTATGTATTTCATTTTCAGTTATCTTTACTTATTTGTCATGGTTGTGGTCCTGGTTGCATTCCATTTATGTATGCAGACAATTTATATTTTTAAATTAAGTATGTGGATTTTTGTATTTCTTAATGCTTCTTAAGATTTGAGGACTCACTCTCACTACAGAACCTTGGCCTCTCAGATGCTTGTCTTGCGACTTTAGCCTCTGAAGGTGCGTATCTCCTACAAACTTCTCTCATGTCAGTATGTTATTGTTGCAAACAAAGTAATTCTTTATCATAGATATTTTCACCGCTCTACATGCACATGTAGGTAATTTACTTTTGTCAGTGCAAATGCAACATCATTTTTTTCTTGTTGCTCCTTTTATTTCCGTGCTTGATTATAGCTTCTTCTCTGTAGTACGATGGGCTTTATGGTAGGTCATGTGTGATTAAATTTTACATGCTCACGAGCACGCACGCACACATTCACACACACGAAAGAGGTAGGTGAGCAGCAATGGATTGGTACATATTCATTTGCAGTTTTAATTCATGTATATATATATATATATATATATATATATATATATATATATATATATATATATATATATATATATATATATATATATATATATATATATATATATATATATATAGAGAGAGAGAGAGAGAGAGAGAGAGAGAGAGAGAGTAAAGCTCCTATAAACTTAAGTGGATAGGAGCCTTTGTCCACCAACTTTTTTATCCATTGATTTTGCATTGAGATTTGTGCTAGCATGTGATAAAAATGAATGCACAAATCTCAAAGATAGCATTGATGTATAACACAAATCTCAAAGCATAATGAATGGATAAAAAGTTTGGTGGACAAGTGCTCCTATCCACTTAAGTTTATAGGAACTTTACTCTCTCTCTCTCTATATATATATAATCATGTGCTTACATTTGAATTTATGATGGTTAAAGGTATTTCATGCTTTCACAAACATCATTTCATTGTAATTTGGAGTAATGTCTATGAGAGAATTGCTTTAAACCATACTTGATTTCGTGCCAATCTGGTTTACAATCTTGGCTCCGCCCATGAATGAAAGCATATTGTATGAATTATGAGAGTTATCATAGCTAGTAAACTAATTTGCATCTCTTCTTTCCAGACAATGATTAATTCAGCAAGTCAGTTAATATCTTTCGCAGTTATGAACTTACACTAAGCTAAAAGTTTTTTTTTTCTTCCGGTTTTGACAGTTGTTGGTTGCTTCTTTTCTTCTTTCTCTTCTTTGTTTTGCAATGTTTTCCCTTCATATTACACATTTTGTTGATGAACCTTTTTATTCACAGCTTCATCCCTACCACTGATGGATGCTTTAACTGCACCAGAATCCAAAGAGACAGACGGAGGCGCTACTAAGACTAATATGATTATTAAGATACTGAAAGATGATTATGATAGCCTTCCTTCTTACATGAAAAGTTTGGCTTCATGGGAGGTACATGTCTAGTCTTGTACTTCTAGACGCATGTTTTCTTCCATCATGTCAAAGAAAAAAAAAGTTAATGACATGGTCTTTATATTAATAATTTAATACTATGTAGTTTTCACTGATCCAGTTATGAGAATGATATTACATATCTATTTGGTACTTTAAGTGCTGACAATCAATTTAAACTTATATGTGATGCAAACTACTTTGCTTTTAATAGTGGGGTATAGTAGATACGTGGTGGGTTTGATTCGAGTCATTGGGTAGCCTTAAACATCGGTTTGTTGGAAATGTAAAGAAAAGGTTTGTACATACCAAAGTATGATACTTTTGGCATAGTTTAGTTAATTCTTTTCACTTTTAGTATGCAAACTTATTTACATGATAGATTTGATTCAAATAACTCATATTTATACTTTGGAATAATTTACTTATTTCTTTTCCTTTTGCATTAAAAAATCATAGAGTTTGTAAAATCTCCTAAAAATTGTCTCTGTTATCAGAAAGAATTAGTTGTTTACCAGTAATAATTGCCATCTTGAGGCTACTTTAGGAATATTGTGAAAATAGTGTGCCAAGGGTGAAAAAGAATTGTCTGGCCTTCTGCAATGTTTAAAAACAATGTATTGCTATGCCAAGTTTGAAAACTTCTTCTAGTAAAGTAAGAGCTAACAAACCAGAACATGGCATATGAATTTTATTGCTTTGACATTGAGATCTGAGGATGTTGTTTGATATCTGAGTTTGTGAAATATTCTTTTCTTGAACATTCTTGATGTAATGCGGAAGCAATCTAGAGTTAACACATCATTCTGCAGTCACCACACATGTAGCCACTTATGTAGTGGAGTTCCACTTTAGTTTTGTGATGGCTTTCCTTCTTTCACATCCCTACATTGCTCTTGATAATTTCCTGAGGAGATATCTTAATACCTAATATATTTTCGATCCGTTAATATTTCACTTGCATCCCTACCATGTGGTTCTTCTTGTATGTGCTTTCTAGTTTCCAGAAAACCTCCAAATGTACTTGATGAGCAGTTATGATGCCTGGTACACCTATATCTTTTCTTGTCATGAGAAACCTATGATATAATATTATCTTCTTTTTTCTTTCCTCTATAACAGAGATGTGAAAGAATGTTTTGATAGTTTTGCTTAATTTTTTTTAAATTTGAATCTTTTAAAAGATGAAAGTTAAATTATGTTCTGCAGTTGATTAGAATGTACATTGCAGAGACAGCTTCTTTTGAAACACACAATTTTGTCTTTCACTTTTTTCTGAGGAGAATCATGTTGTCTTAACATATGCTGGCCCTTTACTTTTGTGTATACACAAGCCACACAAAACTCTTAGTGACATGAGGTGTTAGTTACTAACAGATAGTTTCTTCCTTGTCCCTTATCTATCATCCTCGCCTCTGGCTCATTATATTGTATGACCCACCACTACAACTAGTTAGGAACATTTTGAAATCCTACTCGAGCTTACTTTTATTGTCCATCCATACACCAGAGAATATAGAGGAAAGAATCACATAAATTAAAGTAATTTATTAGGCCAAATAACTGGGTTCAGTTTCTTGTGTTCTTTATATGTTTAACCAATTACATGTTCTCAAATCCCGTACTTTGATTTTTGAAATTGGCAATTTTTTATGTATGGGGTTTGTTTCAGGAACTGCAAGAAGCTGTTGCTAAGTTGAATGTTTTCTTCTGTAAGAAAGAGGGAGATAAGGAATGCTCAGCAATCGATCAGCATGATATTGAATCTTTAGCACTGGGTGCGTTATATTTCAGCTTATTTTCATTCAGTTGCTTTGATGACTTAAAAATTGCTTTTAGAATCCTGGTAATTGGTGTATCATCCAACTCTTTGTACATTTTCCAAAAGTTGGGCACTAAACTACTGATCATCTTAAAGAAGAAGTATTAATGAAACTGAAATTAGGGCTTGTAAGCCTTAGAGAGTCAAACATTAATTCTGAAATAATGGTAATCCTGGGCTATTTCTAATTTTCTATAATAGTTGCTCAGAGATCTTTCGTGATGTAAAATTTTGGGGCTTTGTCATATTAGACCGTAATCCTTTCTTAATGTTATATTAGGGCCTAAATCTTCGTATTTCTAATATACTCCGCAAATTTTTTAAGTTGTTTTTAATAACATCCTGGTTGGGTATGTCCATAATTGTTAGCATAGTATCGTAGTATGCTAACTCTTGTGATTAATAGATTTGGGGGTGTTCGTTACAAATATGAAGATTTGGGGCCTAAAATAAAATGAAGAAAGTAGGGTCTAATAGGCCAAACTCTATTTTTAAAGGGTATTATTTAAAGCAACTTACTAGATTACGGGTGTAAACTAGAAATATGAAGATTTCGGAGCCTAATATAGAATTAAGAAAGAACTTAGGTTCTAATATGATGAAAACCCTTAAATTCATTGGTGTTAATCCATAACCCTCTGAACAAATACATAAATATTTCAAACATTTTTTCCAACAAATCCAAACCTCATTTGATAGTTTGAGAATTAATTTATTTTTTACTACCCTTTGTGTCAGGCTGAGAGATCTAATGCTTTTTTTTTTTTTTTTCAGGCCACAAGGGGCGATCTTACTTGCTGCTGCTTTTGCGCATGAAACAACTTGTTGTTGAGACTGTTGATGGTTGCATTAAGTATCGTGCCTGCGTTGGTTAATCATAGGCTGTTAAATCACTTGTATTCATAAAGCTTCCAGTTTCCACTTGAACCACAATTTTTATATGAGCAATTACATTTCAGATTATTGTATGCATGCTCTCCTGTACCGGACTAAAGTTGGAAATTTGTATTAATTTCTTTGTGTAAATCTAAGATTTCATCACAAAAAGATGTCCAATTGAAAGGTAATTGAAACTTTTTAAAGCGTTGTCTAGCTTGATAAAGAGTTGCACTCGAATATTCCAAAAATACCCTGGAGGTTCTTAAGCGTTAGATTAACAAAAATTACTTGTAGAGAAATAGGAGAGGGTTTGAGAGAGAAATGCGAGGAGGTTGGGAGAGATAGGGAGAATATATAGGATGATGGATAATTTGTTGAAATAGACCTTTTCAAAAAAAAATTATCAATTTCGATCTATTTGTAAAAATATCTATCAAAATCGACTTAATTTCAGCCACGTCAGCAAAACTAGGTTGATTTTGAAAAAAAAAAGTTTCCGAACTCTCAATGGGATTGGCAATCCTGTAGAAATTGTGTGTTAAAACTCTACGGATTCCCAATCCCGTAGACTCTACGGATTTTTTTCCCCTCCCAATTCCCAAAATATTTATCAAAATTGGCTTAGTTTTAGCCAACATGGCAAAAACTAGGTCTATTTTGATAAATATTTTGAAAATAGGTCGATTTTGGTGATTAATTTTTTCAAAGGATCTAATTCAAAAATGTGTCCAAGGACGATATTGGGGCTTTTGTAGGGAACTGAGGTTGTCACAATTACATGCAATGTGTAGCTAAATAACACAAAACCGAAAGTACAAATAAGTAAAACATACTAAAATGTACTAGGGACTGAGAGAGTAGAAGTTGATAACACTTAACCATCTCCTCCCTCCTAGAATAATAAATCGAAACTAAAGCTGAACAGAAGTTAATGAAAAGGAACAAGAACTAAAGTTACAACGCATGTTTACCGGCGGCTGATACTTCCATGGGGAAGTTCAACATGATTTTGGCAATCATGTTCGGGATCATTGTCCTGGCCATCGTCCTGGTTGGTCTATAACAAGAACAAAACCTGGGCGCGACGGCAACGGTCAAGGGACCTCACATTTATAGCTTCATTGACGGGGAATAAAAAAAAATAAAAGATTTATCTAGAATCCTAGACAAACTTAATATGTTCAATTAACAAAACTAAAATGTTCACAGATGGATGTTTGGTTGAATATATGGAGGGAGAGAGACGCTGTCAGAGTCACTGCAACGGTCTTCCTCTTAATGGCGATGCATCAATGTCATCGCTAAGAAGCCAGCTCTGAGTACTACGGCCATGATGGTCTAAAAATTGATTGGTGAGTCATAGCGTCCACGGAGTGAGGAGAAGATGTGATTGATGAGTTGTAAAGATTTTCTACAACTAGGTATATAGAAGATCTCTGCCCAATTGGGTGGCGGTTGAATTCTAAATGAAAAAGGAGGAGATGAGGCGGGGCCATGGCTATTTATGAGCCCTACTCTCAGAGGTATGCCTATGTTTTTGCTTGGAAACTAGTGAAGCTGGTGTATACTAATCTCATGTCTTATTTTTCTCTAGGAAAAAGAAAAAGTATTTAGTAGCTTGTGTCGGTATTACTTGGTTTTAAGATATATGAATGATAATATTATGGCAAAGAGCCTGCATTGTGAACTTCATTACATCTTTCTTTGAATGAGTTCACTATTTGTGGAATATACATTATCTGCTACCGATTTGTTTGTAACTGCTCAAATGGAGACAAGATGAAGTTGAATTGAACAATCGGGCTTCTAATCATAGAAGGTGCTATTTGAGAGTTTGCAAGAGAAATGAGCCATGTGGAGGCATTATAACATAATTTCATAAATAAATATCATGCGCCAAATTAGGGTTTCTCAGATGTTAATAAATACAGTTGGGCGTGAGGAGTTCTTAACATGCATCAGGACGAAGAGAGATGTCAAGCAGAGAGTTTAATTGCAAGGCAGGAAATTGTAAACGGAGAGAGTTTAATTGCAAGCAAAAGTTCCAGAGATACGTCAAGCAACATAAAGAGATCAAGCACCCTAAAATTTTCATGGACAACATAAGCCTAGAGAACTCCAATTGCGCAACACTTGCCTAGCTAAATCTCATTTTGCATATGCTTGTAAAAAGCAAACATAGAACTTTAATAAATTTATGAAAATGGATTAGACTGTACAATTGTACATGCAATATCTTTTCATTTATTTCTGAAAATTTGTCAATAATGTTAAAGAACACATACACCAGTATATAACAATAACCCATAAGGTCATTATGCAAATAAACAAGACAGGTCACAGTACCCCAAATTTTTTTTCCCCCAAATATCAACCCCCATATTATACAGACCCTGTTTTGCCTAGAAACCGAAAAAAGAAAGGCGAAAAAGATAAATATGACAGCAGGAATGGACAACACAAAACAAAGCCCCTATGACAGCAACTACAGCCTGTATACATTGCCTGCACAAAATCCCCTTTATATACTAAAAATTACATTGGAAATGAAGGAGATGACCTCTAACCTAATGGGTCGCTTTGAGTTTGAAGATCACAAACACATTCTAATTCTTCTTCGTCTGGTTGAGGAATGGATAACCACCAGCTGCTTCTTT
Source organism: Asparagus setaceus (assembly GCA_012295165.1). Classification (NCBI taxonomy): domain Eukaryota; kingdom Viridiplantae; phylum Streptophyta; class Magnoliopsida; order Asparagales; family Asparagaceae; genus Asparagus; species Asparagus setaceus. Next base: position 28,925,619 of record CM022706.1, read on the forward strand.
TTGTATTCGGGCCTAAGGTTCTCATTCATTTCGTTATGGTTTTGAGGGAAAGATGTAGGCATTGAGTTTGTCGATGCTGGAGGCGGAAGGTTGGAGTTTTTTCTAGTTGTAAATCTTCACAGGCTTTTCATATGTGTGCCGATTCTGCATGTGGTGAGAAATTCATAAGGATTGACCATGAGTTTCCAAGAATTGGTTAAAAATACCTCTTTTCTTTTTCATGGATTTTCACAATAGCCTAATTTTATAAAGGGTTAATTGTGGATAGACCTCCTGTACTATCACGCAATTGCCTGTAGACCCCCTGCACTATCACCCAATTGAGGATAGACCCGTGAGTGAAATCTGTTTTCACTCTTCCACCCTCAAGAGGTCTATTTGTCAAGAAGAAAAAAAATTCTCTTTCTCTGGAGGGTAAAAGAGTAAAGAAGTTCACTAAGGGCGTCTATCTACAACAATACAACTACAGGGGATCCATGCGCAATTGGGCAATAGCAAGGGAGGTCTATGTGCAGTTAACCCTTTTACAAATTACATGTGAGGGACACCTTACCTGATTTGCTGTGTAGAGCCTTTTTGGAGCAGTGTCTGAGTGCTCCAACCCAAGGTACTGTTCCCAGGCTCCATAAACGTCTCTTCTCTGCATTTCCAGAATGACACATGAATAAGAGAGGGAGAAGGGACAAAGGAAAGAAAGCGAGAAAAATTCCATACCTGAAACCGATTAGACACGATATCTGAATCCTGAAGGTAGTCTGGCCGGCCAAGCGAACAAAATGCGAATTTCCACTGAGGAAAAAAAACAATAAGAAGAAGACTTTCAGAAAGACGTAAGAAGAAGAAAAGGAACAATATATACATAGTCAAAATGAAAGGCCTGTTAGTTTAAATCAAAGTGCAATGGACAAAATTTCTTTTAAGGTCCACCCTCGAGTATTGATGTCATGTGAATACCAAGAATCCCACTATTACATAATTGGAGCAGGTTATAGGCATGATGGTCACTTAACAGCATTAAATATATATCGTGATTCGCGAACATCAATGCAAGGTTGGAGAAACAAAATACGGAAATAAACTTATGTCTCGTCACGGAATACAACTTCTAGCTATACAAATCCAGATAGCGAGCATTGCATAACTATCACGAAACACTGCTTCTGTATAAACTCATGTAATTAAAGTAGATTCACCGAACTTTCCAGCATGGAAAAGGATTTCTTTTGAATTCAAGAAACATAATAGATAAGCTCCCTGCCAGCAAAAATGTACTCTGGCATACTAACAGGACTGAAGGCATGACAATCAGAAATCAGTCCTCATGGGTTGCAATAAAAGTAATAACCTAAAAACTTCTTGTTATAATTATCACAACTAGTTCTGCATAATATAATCTATAAGATAATAAAGATAGCCAGAATGTTGGAACAGGTATATAACAGGTAAAAACATGAGGCAATAGGAATAGTTTCTAAGAATGTCCCATTCTTCCATATTATTAGTGACAGAGCTCGCCTTAAAAACAGTTTGAGACGATGTTCCTCCCCTAGTTTTCCTCTTGGCAATAAATGTAAGGCTTGAAAGTCAAAAAAGATGTCTACAAGACAGAACCGGAAGTAAATGCAAGGTACTAAGCATCACAAATTGGAGATGGGAAAAAATAAGGAAAGTGAAAACTGAAACAACTATATATTTAACAATGACAGACCGAGATAGTTCACACCAGAGAACGAGACTACAGGAATAGACATAGAGGTTACATCAAGGCAGAAGAAGTGGACATTACATGCAAGTTCTGCAACTGTAAGATCAAAATTAAAGTACCTTAGAAAACTCCTCATCAGGAACCAGAAGTTTTTTTTGGATCCGTGCTTTCACCTCAGCTAAAGTCTCACCTTCATGAACAACCAAGAAAAACGGTTCTCCAAAGTTTTGAACCTGCTGAAGAAATGAAAGAAATTTAGCTCAAAAGAAGCACACTGCAACTGAATTAATTTCCAATGGAACTATATGTATATGCAAAATAGAAAAAAGAATAGAATGGAAACAAAATGAGTACGTTATCTGCTAGAAACCCTTCCCAACTTTACTTTAAAACAAACTTCCAGAGAAATATATCAGTTAATTTAAATAATATAATATTCCCAAAACAGGCAAGAGAATTTTCCTCTTTATTTCCTGAACATGGGGCCAAACAACTTAATTTATGTTAATAAAACTTGAGTTATATAACTATATTGATATGTTTGTTCATGTCTGGAACAGCATAAAATGAAATACAAGGACTAAATTTCAAGTCTATATTTACCATCTGGTTCTGGTTAGAGTCTTTCATGAAGTGATAAACATGAATCAAGCGATCATGAGGACCAAGGTCTTTCTCTTCTTCAGGAATCTGCAACATTAAATGAAGAACTGCTTAAAGGAGGGATGGCTCTTAATCTCTATACAACACAAAAATCATCAAATCTATTTCTTTTGAGGAATAATGCCCGTAGGCCATCAAATCTAGAGCAATTGATATTATCATTTTTAGCATCAAAAGGACTGAAGAGGAAGCTCATGAGAGTTGCTGCTTACCTCTTCCGCACGCAATGTCCAGTATTGATCATTTATATTTTCTATCTTTTCATTTAGTGGAAATATCTGCAGGATCATCGTAGGACTTGTGAGAAAAAAAACTACCCCGAACAGATGCAAATACAAGCATAAAAACAAAAAAATGCAAGCAGCATGGACGTGGTGATGCACTTACAATAAATTCAAATAAAATGTGTTTTAGATTTCAAGGTACCATAGTGACAAAAGTCAGAATTAAGTAGTAATTGGTAAATCCATTGGACTACTTGATACAATTGCTTTAATTTATATAGCAGATTGGACAATTACTTTAAGAGGCACAAGAAAAGGCATGAATCAAATGAGTGTGCATCATGTTCACCAATGAACCCAGCAACAACAAAAAAATCAGATCATAGACTTTTTGCGTTCTGTTCAATTTATTAATGAAAATTGCCAAAAATTTAATTGAACACCTTCAAAACTACTATGTCCTGCACTCTTCATTATTCAATACCTCATTTCACTCAAACTTATAAAACTATAAATTGATTCAAATCGTGCACAGAAGTTATTGCCAATCCTACTTTTAAAAGTTGGCATAAATTCTCTTTTATTACACAAAGTACTTGTGATTTCTAAATATCATAAGACCACTGTTTGCACTTCATTCAAATTAAAGGAATTGCAAATTCATGCACTGTGCAGAGTAGTTATCGCCAATCCTAGATCTCTTATATTAACACAAAGCACTTGCGATTTCTAAATATCATAGTATCCCTTTTAGCACTTCATTCAAATTGCAAATTCATACAATTCATGGAAAGAGAGTTGTTCCACTTCTTTTCTACTAGTTCCTCCCTTGTTTCATGGACCATGGTGGGACTGAAACAGACGAAAATGAATAACAATAAATTAAACAAAAAAGGTAAACATGATTTCTAATAGGCATTTTTGCCTTTAAACCCAAACATTTACCCGTATTTATTTTTAAACCCGATTACTTCTATCTATACTCCTAAACCCAAACAACTACATCTATTTACCTTTAAACCCAAAGTACCAAATAAACCCAACATTCATAATGTATCCCTTAAAATAAATAAATTGCCTAAAATGCCCTTATCCCCTTCCCTCTAATAAAAGAGCTCATTCTCTCATGGCACCCTCCTCCACCCTCTCTTCCCCATTCTCTACCGCCGCCACCTCTTTACTGTCAACACCTCCTCCCCCTTTCCTCACTTACAGAGTACGTTGCTACACTAAAAGAATTTTGAAAGAGTTGGTGTTGACTGTTGAGGATGAGATGGAGGAAGAGGAATGTTGGACGAGGAGGAGAAGGAGGCAGTTGAAAATGTAGAGGAAGACCCAAATGAATAGGAGAGGGAGAGAAGAGGTGAGAAGAGAGAAAGATGGCAGGAGGGGAAAGCAGTGGTCACAATGGAGGTTGGAGAAGAGGATGTGGAGGAGAAAGGAAGATCCAATTAGAGAATAATGGGTTCTCTGTCAGACTGTCACAAAGAATGAGAAAAGAGAAAGAAGAAGGGCATTTTGGGATTTTGTTATGTTTTTAGAGATACACTTATGTATGTCTTGAATTAGATACTTTTAGGTTTAAAGGTAAATACGAATGGTTGTTTGGGTTTATGAGCGTAGATAGAAGTACTCGGGTTTAAAAAATAAATGGGGGTAAAACTTTGGGTTTAAAGGCAAAAACCCCTTTCTAATATCCAAAGCCCCTCCAGGGGAACTTGAATGCAAGCTATAAAATATTGTGGTGCATAAATCAACTTTAACAAGCTCAAATCATAAATGCTCCTCTTTGCTAACAAGGATGCCAGTTCAGTTGAATACATCACACGATCATAACGAAATTAATTATACATCCATAACATAGCATCTACTATTATCTGAGACCATGACAGTCCTTGTGCTTCCAGACCACTGAAGATGAGTAAATGATTCGGTCTACTCTTGCTTGTGGTTCATTCATTGGTAATACACGAAAGAATAAAAAAGAGCTACAGAAGTTTAAGATTCCCAAACTGGCATCCCAAACATATATATGCATTCATGTGCATGAGTATGCACAGATGGAACAATGTGTCAGGATGAATCAACAACTATTTAAAAATTACTATTTTGTACCTTAAAAAACTCCTGACATCCACTGCATAAATTTCAATCAGATGTCAGATAGTTTTTTTTTGCACAGTAAAAGGCGCATTCAGACAAAATAGATGGGTACAGTTTAATTGAGGACTACGGAGTACTATATCCATCTCTTCATGCATAAATTGATGGGAATTAGATACCATTAGTCACTAGCTCAGAACAAGCAGCTTCTACAACACCTTAAATTTTATATTGTTATTATATTTAACTTGACAGAGAATTTCTGACACCAAATGTGTTTATGGGCCAAGTTGCATGCAAGAATGTCCAGCTCATAGAAACTAAAAAGGCAACATTACCTTATAAATCTTGTGGTAGAAGACTTCGAGCAATCTGAGTTCAGCATTTGGATGAGACAGCTCCACCTATTTAGAAAAACAAAAACACAAGTACTTTTTATGAGAGTTTTCCATTATAATAAACTGAATCTTATAGCAACTTAGAGATTAAATAAGGACAAGAAAACTGTAACTCAGAAAATAGAATGATTAAGCACGTATAGAAAAGCCAACCTTTGTCTTTAGATCATTAATTACATCACCTACAGTGCTGTTTTTTGGTAGTCTAATACTGTGAATAACCACCTGATAAAAAGTTAAAGCATGTCAAGGATATGCTAATTCTAAAATCATGACAAGCTATGTACAAGAACTGACCTCATCCTTTGTAGCATGATGGAATGCAACTTTAAGGGTCTTTAAACATTGTAATTCAGGGAGAGGAATATCCAATACTTCATAATACAATATGTCAGAAGTCTGCCCAAAAATGTCATTAGATTTCATTTGTGTATCATAATACATTTATTATTAAATACGTTACTAACTTCGGTAAATTGCATAAAAGGTAACTAACCTGATTGTAATGAACAAGCATGTCAGAGAGACGCTCAACGCCACGATACTTGATTGGTTGAGGTTTAGGCTGCTGGGAATAACAGTTGTGCGAAGTTAGACGTAGTTTTGATGGATCATCCAAACCAAGTTGCCGAGCAACCCTTTCCACAACATCATCATAAGTGAAAAGCTTTGACCTTTAGTAGCAAAAAGAAACTTGTAAGAATAAAGAACTTTATATTAAGGTGCATTAGAACTCAAAACAAAATGATATTCAAGGCCAGTAAAGAGTTGAGAAAATTTGAACTTACAGCTCCAAACAAAAATCCTCCTCCTTTGGCTTCTCCAGCGAACGAAAATGGACAACCTGTGCCATCACAAAATGGACTAATGTAAAAATAAAGCTCCAACGTTAAGGTGATCAACGTGAGCACATGCATACAAAAAGCATATAAAAACCAAAATTTGACAAAGACATTTAGAACGGTGATCATATTTGGCATCTTGGAACTAAGAATGATAATAGTCTGAAGTGTAAAATAACAATAAGATTCAAACTTCACAAAAATGTGGACTTAAATTAAATTTCTTATCATAACACGACAGAGAAAGTAGACTGCTAAACTATCTTTCAACGAGAACTACACAAGTAAGCAATAGCATGCTTCTATCTCTCTTTATAGAAGAAATATCGGCAAAAGGAATAAATTAGGTAAATTATTACCATTCATAATGCTATGGTTTTAGTTTGTTCTTACCTTCCAAATTAAGCCATCCTCCAGAAGGCACTAAACTGCAGTTATCATATTAAGTTCCTACTAACATTTAACAAATGTCTGCCAGCCTCTACAATCTGAGAACATAGACCATTGTTGTTTTCCATAATTAAGACATTTCTGACTCGCAATTTGCTCATGAAAAACAGGAAAAAGAAAATTTCACAGCTGTACACCTAACCATATTTATCTTGTCCTGCAGACACCACATCTGACCGCTATAAGATCCACAACCAGAAAATTTTGGTATCTCGGTGGCAGATCCATAATTTGTAGAAAGTGGTGCCAACACATAATTAACAATTAAAAAAAACTTACAACTGTCCTTGACAAGTTTTCATATTTTGAAAAAAAAAACACATAATCGCATCATTAGTAACACTATCAAATACAATTTTCTTCATACATGTCACTAGACAATCATTGTGGCAATCATCACTCAATTTATTCCGCATTACCCAACAGTAACTTCAACCGATAGGTTTGTTAATATATAAGGATCCCCTTAGAGGAAATTGGTGTCACGTGACACCACTTCCTCTTAGGTGGGTCCCCTGTATTTATGTCACGAATCGTAGGTTGAAAGATTACAAAGCTAAATGTTGGAATCATACCAAATGACTGTAAACTATTTTCTGGAGCATGAATTTATATGCAGCCAGCTAACGATGGAAGAGATAAAAATAGTCATCGAACACGATGCATCACCTTTATGATCGTCAATCTCTCCTCATCAAGAATGGTTTACTATGGTGCAAATGAGCACATGGAGTTGAAAAGGTCTCATGAAAAGTTTGACCCAAGTTATGTCATTCAGATGCCAACCAAACATCAATTACTGAGGGAAAGAAAATCATGCCCATTACACAGGATCCCCCCAAGACCAGAAAGCCCAACGGAACCCACAAGATTTTATTATTTTAAATCAGCAAGGTAAATAAAAAAGTTTCAAGATTAGTGTAATTTGAATTTGACCTTTAATAGTGTGATTTACACTAGCTAAGAATTAGTTGAGCCTTAATTTGATGAGATTGTCTTCAATCACAGTTAAAATTATTTGAATTAATTATTCATTTATTTGCAGTTTAATTTCCTTACTTTCTCTTTTAGTTCCTGCCTTTATTTCGCGTGACATTATCTTTCAGGCTTCATATGGTTTATTTCCACACAAGCCTAAAACCCAAATCAATCAAAACATTAAAAAGAATTAGCTGAGCCTTAATTTGATGAGATTTGTTGAATTTGTCTTAAATCACAGTTAAAATTATTTGAATTAATTATTCATTTATTTGCAGTTTAATTTCCTTACTTTCTCTTTTCGTTCCTGCCTTTATTTCGTGTGACATTATCTATCAGGCTTCATATGGTTTCTTTCCACGCAAGCCTAAAACCCAAATCAATCAAAACATTAAAAAATTAGGTGAGCCTTAATTTGATGAGATTTGTTGAATTTGTCTTAAATCACAGTTAAAATTATTTGAATTAATTATTCATTTATTTGCAGTTTAATTTCCTTACTTTCTCTTTTCGTTCCTGCCTTTATTTCGCGTGTGACATTATCTATCAGGCTTCATATGGTTTCTTTCCACGCAAGCCTAAAACCCAAATCAATCAAAACATTAAAAAGAATTAGGTGAGCCTTAATTTGATGAGATTTGTTGAATTTGTCGTAAATCACAGTTAAAATTATTTGAATTAATTATTCATTTATTTGCAGTTTAATTTCCTTACTTTCTCTTTCAGATCCTGCCTTCATTTCGCGTGTGACATTATCTTTCATGTTTCATATGGTTTCTTTCCATGCAAGCCTAAAACCCAAATCAATCAAAACATTAATAATAAAAAAAGAGCATCCCGGTTGATGAAGCCAGGTGTGAAAAAGAAGATTGAGCACAAGTAGTGGGTCTGGTCAGCGGGTTTCTAGATCCTCATGAAAGGAAAATTGTGTAGTATCAATCACAGCAGGACCAAATCATGTCCCGAAGGAAGAATCTTGCAGTATGATAATATCGTGTCTGATGTCAGTATGAACACAGTTCACTTCTTAGTCCCAATCCGTTTGTTGAGTTCTCCTCTGTTAGCTGGGGGTAACTATTACAAATAAAAGATGCTCCTTGGGAAATAGAATCAAAATGAATTGATTTACATATGTCAGTTGTTTATTTCATTTATTTGCAATTAATTTCCTTAATTAATGTCTTCCAAATTCAGTCTTCTTTTGCATGGGATCGTATTCCCTGCTTTTCTCTCACCACCTGCCATTACTGAGCTGGTAAATCCTCGCCCAGCGTATGAGTAAGAAAGGAGTTTGTAATAACACCTTGACTGTCAGTTAAAGTATAGTCATCATTATACTACAGGCCTTTTTGTTATACAGCTTCATCTCATGAATTGCAAGGAGAAAGCCCCCATAAATTGCCTTGTGAGGGCTTATAAATTTGCTAATTAATCTTGCAGAGAGAACATAGTTAGCAAGAACTGATAAAAAGCCAATGATGCGAATGGAATCACATTTAAGTAATTAGCATAACATATTGAAAAAAGAACACCTATGGTAAAATGACATCTAAGCCTGTAAAGATTAATACAGCATGCATTGTACACTCTGCTTATTCCTATGAGTGCTAGTGCAGATGCCAGTGGTGGCTCAACAGCAATCTCACTCAAAATCCAGCCATAATTACATCTGTTTACGACTTTTAAGACTATCCATATAGAAAATTAAAGGAAGTGTACCGTCAGAAGCACCAAGATGAAATGAACTACAAAGGCGACTAAGTCTGTATAGGGAAAAAAAAAAAAAGGATTCCCGCCATATATATATATATATATATATATATATAGAGTAAGGCTCCTATGAACTTAAGTTCATAATGAATAGTGGTGCACCAACTTTTTTATCCACTCATCTTGCCTTGAGATTTGTGATGCACAAATCTCAAAGTGGCCTTTATATCTTTCACGGATCCCAAAGCAAGATGAGTGGTTAGAAAAGTTGGTGCACAACTATTCATTATGAACTTAAGTTCATAGGAGCCTTGCTCTATATATATATATATATATATATATATATATATATATATAGAGCAAGGCTCCTATGAACTTAAGTTCATAATGAATAGTGGTGCACCAACTTTTATATCCATTGATCTTGCCTTGAGATATGTGATGCACAAATCTCAAAGTGGCCTTTATATCTTTCACGGATCCCAAAGCAAGATGAGTGGTTAGAAAAGTTGGTGCACCACTATTCATTATGAACTTAAGTTCATAGGAGTCTTACTCTATATATATATATATATATATATATATATATAGAGAGAGAGAGAGAGAGGCTCCTATAAACTTAAGTTGATAGGGAGGAGTGTCCACCAACTTTTATATCCATTGATCTTGCCTTGAGATCCGTGAAATCAAGATGTACACAAATCTCAAAGTGGGCTTTATATCTTTTACGGATCCCAAGGCAACATCAATGGATAGAAAAGTTGGTGGATGACTATTCCCTATCAACTTAAGTTTATAGGAGCTTTGCTATATATATATATATATATATATATAGAGTAATGCTATTGTGAGATGGTGAGCTCAAATCTTATCGTGAGCTAGACTAATCGGTTCATCAAATTCATGATCGGCACCGTACATCTTGTTCAACACGTCATTAAGTATATGTGATAAAATTTTCACATAATTTGGAGCCTTTTAGAGTATGAATCAAACTACTTTGATATGTTAATTTTTCAGACAGTTTAACAACCGTCCGCTTTATAATGTAGCTAAAATAATGGTTAAAAATGTCAAAACAATATAATTTTTCTACATATAGATCATGATGAGTGCAAATCACGATTGGTGTCGATCATCATTTCGAGTAGTCGATTGGGCTAGCTCACGATAAGAATTTGAGCTCACCATCTCATTTTAGCATTTTCCTATATATATATATATATATATATATATATATATATATATATATATATATATATATATATATATAGATCAAATCTCCTATAAACTTAAGTTGATAGGAATAGTCATACACCAACTTTTCTACCATTGATGTTGCCTTGGGATCCATGAAAGATATGAAGTCCATTTTAAGATTTGTGCATCTCTTGATGGCACAAATCTAAAGGCAACATCAATGGATAAAAAAGTTGGTGTATACTATTCCCTATAAACTTAAGTTTATAGGAGATTTGCTATATATATATATATATATATATAGGGAATAATGTGTATGAGATGGCGGCTCATTTTGCTAAGTGAGCTACCATGAGATAGAGTGGTGAGGTCCACAATTATTGATGTGACTAGCAATGTGGGCCTCACCACATAGCTATCTCTTGGTAGCTCATTTAGTAAAATGAGCCGCCACCTCATACACATTATTCCCATATATATGGCCTCACCACATAGCTATCTCTTGGTAGCTCATTTAGTAAAATGAGCCACCTCATACACATTATTCCCATATATATATATATATATATATATATATATATATATATATATATATATATATATATATATATATATATATATATCATAGTATTTTTCTTGTCACTGTTATTGCTTTTAAGCACATTAGAGATCAAATTCAGAAATAAATAGTTATGAATCCCTAGATGCAATAACTTCAAGTGTGGAACTTTTCCTAATGAAGATCCAAACACTCGGGGAAGCAAAATATAGAAGTAGACATACGGGCATGTATAGCACGGAAATATGAACATCAAGAATAAAAATCAACATGACGTATTTCAAGCGTATCAAAGTATGTTGCTTTCTTCAACATACTTTAGGTAAATGCAATGGGAAGTCAAAAGAATCAAAAGGAACTAGGAGGAAGCATACAACATTACGAACATACTGTTTAAAATTGAAGGAAAAACCTTCATACACCATCCATAATTGGTAAAATCTGTAAAAGATACTTTATGAACATCCCATAAACAACAGAGTAACTTTTACAAGCAATGCGATGCTTGAAAAAAATCAACCACCATAAGTGCAATGAATCTTTTCCTTTAAGGCAAAAATAATATTATTCAAGTATACCTGGCGATTATGAACATATTCCAAAAAAGATGGAACATCAGGATATCGGTACGGGGCTTCACTATCTAAAGGGGGGGATTTTTGGTAGCAGATGATGTCACCATCTTCGAGCTGCAAAAAGAACAGCAGGTTAACAATTACTGGTATAAACTACATAAATAAACAATAAGCATGCAGTTGACTAACCTGGCAAGATCGAAAAGTAAGCTTCCTGTCAATGTGTTCACACATTATGCTTGGTTCATACTTAATTTCCTGACCAATAATAACAGAAAATTTATATTAAGTTACAAGAATATTAATCAGTTACAGGTTCAATAATCAAACAACAGTTAAGTATGGAAAACTGAAGACATAAGCAATATAAGAAAAATGTAGGAAACAAATGTGTATTATATAAAACCAACCTCAAAAAGCTCTATTTCTTGATCTGGAGGAAATCCAGCCATCTCATTCAATTTTGTAAGAACTTCTGATGGCTTTCCTAAAGCCTTTACAAAGAGCCTCCCCACATATCTAAGCTCAATACAGTTACACAGAAATTATTAAACAAATATATATTGCATATCTAACCTCAGTAAGATTAAATAAAATAAGCTAATTTCTGGAATGAATAAACATAAGTTACATTGGATTTTCAAGGAAATTAAGAGGACCAATTAATAGGAATAGAGGAAATACCGCAGTTCTTCCTTTTCAGGATCGTAAAGCTTGAAAAAAAGTAGTATATCTTCCCTAGTCTTATCTGGAGGAGGAAGAGGTCGAAGATCCTATATAATCATAAAAAAGACAGCGGAAGTTTAGTCAATTTATCAAGCAGTTAATATCTATTTGTAGCGTGGTCTCTTATAATACAACAAGTGAAGTGATAGTGGGAGAACTGTTACCGGTCCAATCTCAACTTCCAGGAATAACCTGAGCTCAGCAATATGTAACTTATTTGTAATCTCTCTCAATTGTCCAACCTACAGAATGGCAGATAACAGAAATAAGAAAAATGAACAAAGAAATCAAAATTTTGAAAAAGTAACAAAGATACTTAACAACTGAAATATATGTATGTAGTAGGTATGAGATAGTAGTACAGAGCTCCACTTCCTCTGATATGACTACTAGGAGGAGCCACACCACTAGCCTATCTCTTGGCATTTGCCAAAATGAACTGCCACCTCATACCCATTTTATCTACCCCTCCCCCCCCCCAACCCTTCACACTCGCACACACCTCGCCCGCACGCACACGCGCGCGCACACAGAGATGGGTGTGTGTGTGCGTGCGTGTGAGTGTAGGAAATAAAGGTAATAAATCTTCTGAATCTTCCAATAAAGCCATTGTCAGTGTAACATCTACAACTGTCTATCATCATCATAACACCATATGATATACAAGAAAGTATTAATTAGGATGCAATTGTTGAAGAGCGGGATAGAAATCTATTCAAGATACACCACCAGTCTAACTATCCATATAGAATCGAAGAGAATATTTCCCATTATCTCTTTTTATATATCTAAGTGTTATACACTTTGGTCGTCAAATCAGCAAAAGGGATATTGTGGCAATCTGCGGAAATATTTAAATCACAATTGCCATTTAAATTTATAATGAATTGTTACACCACAGTATTATCACTCACAGATTGAGCCTCCTCTTGAGAAGTCAACGGCCTATTGGGACGGTATGTATGGTTTTGCCGTCTAGCCCACAACCAAAACCGCTGAAACTGCACAGGGATGCCAAATTCTTTGGCCACCTCTTCCTGTGAAACATTTAAATGTTAAAAAGCTGGAAGAAAGTTAACTAACAAGAATTGACAATGGAAAGAGAATTCACACTTCAGTTGCCACACAGAAAAATCAGTAGCAATGTATCAGTAAATATATGAAAGGGTGAGCTGAGACCTAGAAAAGGAATCAGACAAGATACTGGAGTAGTTGGGTACAAAAGAAAGGATACAGAAAATTTCAAATATGAGAGGATTCTTCGTGCCTTCTTGGTTAGAAAAAAAGTACCAAATGGGTAAGAAGGCAAAAGGTTGAACATCAGGTGCAGCATAGAAACATGATCTGTTACACTATCTGTTACCTTGAATATGTGGAAAGGCATCTGTTTCTGGATACGGAAACTCCGGACTTTGTCATGGTCCACTAAGTCAAAATAAATATCCCTTCCAATCTGTTCTCTCAAGTCCTCATCTCGAGCAACCTACAATAATATTATTTCAAAAACAATATTGGGCAGAACATAATCAGAAACATGCCAGTAAGGTGACCAGTAAAATCCAGTAAAAGAAACTATGTTAACGACCTTTATAATGGTATAAAGGTGCGCCTCAGCTTTCTCTTTCTTCTTGTGTTCCTTTTCTTCTTGTTCTTTCTTCAATCTTATCTGAAAAACAAAATTGAATTTCATCCAACATCTCTCATGTGTTTGGCTATTCAATAACTAATAAGTTCTAATGGTTGTCTTACTCTAAGGTGTTCAGCAATGTCTTTTTCGTCCACATTACAGATTATTTTATCCTTGTCACTCTCTCGAATATATACAAGCATGTATGCATTTGAATACTTCGTAAACTTAAACGGAGAGTTGTTGAAATTGGGATTCGTCTGAGGCAACTGGGGCACACACTGAGGAAAAAAGGCTTTAAACGGTTAATTGTACGAATTGTAAATGGGATGCATGGGATTTATGATGGCAACATAATAACCTCCTCCTCTCCACCATACTGCTCCTCTAGAGCCTTCTTCGTCTCTTCTTTTGTAACCCGCTCATCATCAAACTTAAACCTGCAAAGAGAACATTCTAAAATGCTGAATACTACAGAAGAATTCCAGGAACTAGGTAAACTAACAAAAGGTTACATAAAAGCAGACACCCATCTCCTGCAAAAATCAATTCAAAAGGGCGTGCACGAGGAGAAAGGCTAATGCTAGAAGACTAAATCACCATTGGAAATTATAAGGCATAGTCAAGACCGATATCTAAAAGACTTTGTTGTCACGGAAGCATAAAAAATAACTGCCAGGAAGTGGCATACAGAGGTGCACTAGAAAACCAGACTGATCTGTAGGAGATTCATGTGCAAGTATAAGCCCTCACCGGAAAGTTTGGAATAAGGTAACAGACTTAAATAGACAGTTAGCCAAACACCTAATATGTTAAGGTTTTGCATTAATTTAGTTTGCAACCTATGTGTAAGGCGGTAAGGCCTATTTAATTCCTTGAAGAGAGCAGCAAACTGAATATACATACCACTGATCAGACAGAGATGGTCGAATAAAAGCATAGTAGTGTCCACCATGCACTCCACCACTATGGACAAGAACACTGCATAGAGTACAAAAAGCATAAAATTTATACACTTATCCATTAGGAGCAAGAAAGAATCTACGTGTCTAAATGTATTCAAAAGGAAGAAAAAACATGGAAGGTAGCACAACAGAATGGTGGACATAAAAACTTGGCGTCATGGATTTGCTATTTAACACCTATCGATCTCTGCAAGCAACTAATGTTTAAACTAATTGAAACAGGTTGTTACTCAAAATCACGCAAACAGCAAGAGTTTTCTATTTCTCCTAAAAAATCAACAGAAGTGGGCGTATAAGCATTCTCAAAGATTATTTAAAAATCAGAACTAGGTGAGAATCCAAAATAATAGAAGATGAAAAATCCAAACAATAGAACACATTAGCATCGTTTACAGTACATTGATTACCATGTGAAATGCTGTATACAGAACATGCACTGAAATCTTATCGCCAAATCATTTGCCTCGTACACACATCCCTAATAAACTAAGTTGATAACTACCTCCATTATACAGAATACTGACTGGGTATTATTAAGCATAATCGTATGAAAGAAATTCATATATTGAAACAAGTAATTCATATGACGTTCCTTAAGCTGCATGCTACAAATATACAAATGAAAATAAGAACCTCTTCTAATCGGTATCTTTTTTTTTCTTTTTCTTTTTTTTCTTTTTTTTTGTTGTTGTTGTTGTTGTTGTTGTTTGCAGAGGGGGGCGTGGGGGCGGGATCAGGAACATTCTTGATTGTAAGATTGAGAGGTTTTTTTTTTTGGTGGAGGGGGGGGGGTGTTTTTTAGAAGCTTTTAAGCTAGGTTAGCTTCTGATGCCTTTTGGGGGCGTCTTCTATCTATGCTAGCAGATGTGGCTCCAATAAAAGAAGGTTGGCTTCAATTTCAAGGTACATGTTAACAAATTTTAAAAGTTGAAAGTCTTAATTAGTATTCCATATCTTCCAACATGGATGATGAGGAATCTGAGACAGTAATAAATTTTCTTTGCTGAGTTCCTGGAAGATATCCTTTCTATAGCTCTTTGATACAGGAAGAAACCTAAGGAGTAGCCAGACCAAACGGATCCAACTGCTATGGAAGCGTTATTTGAGCCAGAAAGGGAAACCAATCTGGAATAATACTCGAGCAGTTCACATCAACACCGGTAAAGAGTCAACTAAGGACCAAATAGATCACATAGCAAAGGACTACTCACTTGAATCAGCTCAACGATTCAACATTTAGATGAAAATTCTAGATGGTGTTCACCTTCAAGAGAATCTGTTTGCAATTCTACTAGCAGTAATCTATGTCGCGCTTCATTAGGGTTGATTATGAGTTCTTTGCTATTGAGATTTTTATCTAGGACGATGGAGTCTATACTGGGTTTTCTCGAGAGGAAGCAAGTTTAGCAAAATCAATCACTTTATTGAGGACTGGTTTCTGGATTTTGAGAGCATAGTTCATTGAAGGGGCTTCAAGCAAGCTGATGTAGTTTTTATGTGCGCTTAAATCTGGTAAGCACCATTGATTGGTACTTCCACCTCTTTCCAACACACTCGAGAGTGCTAGTGCATTTTTCAATGAAGAGTAGAAGTATGCAAATGGATATGGAGATATTCAAGATGATCCTTAGTGGATCAATCATCCAATTAGGCACTGTCCAATTGTGTTATATCCTCAGGCTGCTTCTAATGGATTTTCTCAATAGGGGAAAAGGAAAGAAGCAAGATCAGATGGTATTTAAATGACTATTGATCAGCACCAAGAAAACTGAAACATTGATGACCTATTTGAATGAAATTAAAGTTAGCTTTAACTGCAATAACAGGGAGGATAGAAATATTCAGTATTTCAGCTAATTCCTACCCACCTGCTATAGGTATTATGTTAACATGACACATCATGTAAATTCTAACTTTCTCTTAGGGCATTGTCTGAGCAGCAACTGAGACACATTGGCATAACAAGACAAAGTGGCAACACTATCAACGCTGTTTTGGAGCTTAGATTGTTGATGGTTCTCCAAAATCCCATATAGATTAGGAAATAGGAATTAAAGAATTGCTATACACATTAAGCCAGACTCATCTCCGCAGACTTCCTTCTATGACCAATGAGAGCAAAGAAAGTACACACTGATACTTAAAAACAGTAAATGAAAGGAAAAAAGAAACTCATTTTCCAGAATCCTCCACGGTTACTTACTGTAAACTAAATTTGACTTCTAAATTTCTTACCTTTAAGTAGGTGCAAACTACAAGCTATACACTTATATAAAAAATTGTTGCATCATCATACAAATTACGAGCAAGATTAAGAATCTAGTCAAAGAGTCAATAATACCACTACCAGCATATGCATAGATAGGTATAGCAAAGTAAAAGAAACAACTTTTCAATTTCCATTTTCGGAACCAGAACGTCCCAAAAAGTATTACCTATGAAGAGTATAAAGGTTGCGAACACTCCTATCTGCATCTGGAGAAAGATATTTTCCATTTTCTCTATCAAGATCTAGTTGCAAAGGGAACTCATACCGATCATTTATCTGCATTAGACATTAAATAAAGTTATATATATAAGAAAAGGTAACACTTCATTTCCATGAATACAAAGTAAGGATCAGTCATGTTTGGCATCCAACAAAAAAACCAAAATTTTCATTTCTTTGGATGTGATAAAAAGAGATAACCATCTGATTCTCTGATGTCATGAAGCATTTATAGGAACAGCTACTTAACTTGCAAGGGTATATAAGAACTTAAATAGTTAAATGTATCAAACCACAACTAAATGATAATACAAAGTAGACTATAGGTGAGGTTCTGCTTGTGAAAAGGCCCCATAAAAGATTGACCATATATTTGTAGTAGGTACCAATCTGACATCAATTGTAAGCAAACAAAGTGTAACGTCCATGATGCCGCAACTATGACCAAAATAGGAGATCCAATAAGACCTAGAAAACTTATCACCTAAACAGTTTAAAGGAAGATGAATATTAACTGCAGCATTCCAACTTACATTAATGATACCATAAAGTCGATGAGACTGACGAAGTACCTATTTTCTAACGTTAAAAAAGGTGGACGGAAGATATAGAATTAAAAGAATTAGATGTGATAGTATAAAACTGAAATAAAGAGTATAACTTCAGCAGAAATGTAATAAGGAACTAGGGAAATGTCCATGTCATGGTGAAGAAATACCTCGGATTGGGCAGTTTCTCTATTCAGGAATAAATGAATCGAAATAAGTTAGGAGGACGCCAAATTGAGGATACGAGGAAGAATCATAGAGATGGTTTAAACATGATTACTAGTCATCAAAAAGAGTGCCAATAAAGAGGGGATGGAATAAGTTAGGAGGATGCCAAATTGAGGATACGAGGAAGAATCATAGAGATGGTTTAAACATGATTACTAGTAATAAAAAAGAGTGCCAATAAAGAGGGGATGGCATGATGGTTGATTGAGAGACAAGACTAGGGATGCAATGAACACAAACTAAAATGGTAAGTTGGTAACAAAGAACAATGTGATTGTTAATAGAGAAGACGGCCCTTAATGGAGTCGAAAGGAAAAAAGGATTATGTAAATGACATGAATATTTGGATAAGGGGCTTCATGGGCATATTTTCCCCGCTCAAGCTAAAACCAGATTATGGGTTCAACAAATTTTTAACAACCTCTACTCAAACAAATGAAAGATTACTACAATGAGATTTAACAACTGAGACTGGGATAACTGCCATAATTTGAAATTTCTAGACTATTAATTTATACCAATCTCCCAAGGATAAATAAGAGAAGAATATGCCAGCAAAAAAAATGGGCAATATGATGCTCCAAACATGAACCACTTGACAGTATAGCAATGAAGTATAGCACATTAGCAATGAAGCATGAACCTAATCTAATAAATCATAGTAAGTTAGATGACCTTATATCACTTTTCCTCATAAAGTCATCAGCTTAAGTTGAATCATTAGTCGACTCAAGTCATAGAAGTAAAAAGAAACCATGGTTTTGCAGTAAATGTCAGACAAATAAAAATAGAAATGTGTTCACCATTACTGACCTTTACCATAGTATCTCGCATGAAATCATATTCAAAGCGTTTCAATTGGAGTTGCAAGACAGGAGGGAAGTCAATGAATAGAACACCTTTCTTCGCATCCTGAATAATTCAAGGAAAAGAAAATCCTAATCAATAAAATTATCAAGTAAATTGTCACAATATTTGCATCTGTTAGCCTTGTTTTTAATATATCAGTAGTAAGGAATGGCTAGTTGACATGTTATTTGGTTTGTTTTTAACATACAAGGAACTTAAGGGAATGGCTAAGGTTTAGCTACTGCAGGCTAGGAAAATTATGTATAGTTTATACTGCCGCAAATTTTCTAAATCATCCAAAAAGTTTCATGATTATGGACTCCCAGTGAACTATGATGGTTGAAACTTGATAGGACATGCTTTTGTCGTGTCCATAAAATTATTAGGTAACAGGACCTCAGCATGCAGATGGGAAAATCAATCAAGTTTGCATGCCATGCCAATGAAATTGGCAGGGAGGTATATAGATGCTATGAGCATTTTTGTAGGTTAAAGTCATTAGACTCCTTCCTTTAGCATATGAACAAGATAAAAGGAATAAAAAATTTCTGTTATACTCTTAGAATGGATGTTTAGTTCAACATTATTCAGTTACCGAGAAAGAAAGACTAGCAACGTAGTGCAAACAAGGGACAGGATTAGAATTGCTAGTATATAAGCAATTATCCTTTCCATTTCAGTGTATATGAACATTTATTCTTTTACATGCATGGTCATCAAAGAAGTGCACTAGTATGGTAGTACAAGGGTATAATACAATAATGATAGATATTGCCACGAATATAGTTTCTTAGCCCTCATCTATCTTGATTTGTAATTCCTGCAAAGACGAGCACATATGAACCGCTCCCTATCCCCAACAAACAAGAAAAACGACTAGAGAGAATATGCAGCATGGACAAGCAATGATTTAGCAGCTGTATGCAAAATGATCTAGCTGACAGCACAAATAGCAACAAACCTGCAGACCATGATGCTCAGCTTGGTACTTGTTATCTCCTTCAAGGCGCTCGACTTCACAATATTTGTCAAAAGAAGCATAAATATCCCGACACCCCTTCACATCAAGCTGGAGGTCTAGAGCAAACACATTATCATATATATAGTAATGCTAGAAACAAAAAGGGTTTAGTTAACAACTAGCAGATATCATAATTCACACATACTTACCGTAAAATGACTCCTTTCTGGTGGATTTGTAATCTACATTAATACACTCAATGTAATTCATATGATGCCCTTCAAACAGTTGCTGTATAGTTCCTTCAACAACAGTTCCCTGGGATGAAAATAAAATCACAGTTCAATGGTTGAAAGAAACCAAACAAATCAATGTTAATGTTAACCTTTAGAGAAAAATATCAAACCTTCATTTTATCTTCCAACTTTTCAGAAAGAACCCTGTTTAGTTCTTGCACATCATGTTGCATAAAAGAATCATATGTGTCCCAGCCAAACGACTTAGTCAGTTCTTTGGTAGCAACACTACTATCACTGTACTGAAGCTTGTAAAACAGGCTCTGTAGAGCAAGGGGAATGCTTCCAGATGGCATATCATTTTCTGTTGTGGGCATGTGGTACACAGCCTAAGAGATGAAAACTCCAATTAATTTCCTTCATCTACATTACAATCAAAGGACAAGACAGAAGGCATGAATTAGTAATAGGTACCTTTCTGAAGTAGGGAATATGGTACAAAGTCTGAAGAAGAGAATTCATGTAACAGGTAGCTCCTTGATTCTTGAGGCCAACATAACCAGTTTCTTTCTTCGAGTCATAATTCCAGTAATCAATAACCTTACGTACAGCAACCTCAGCTTCAACTATACAGGTATCATTCACAATATATCCTCTACTAGGATCATACAGATCACTGAGAGGCATAAATGAAGTGAAACCCCAATCACTTTCCCGAGCATTAAATTGGTGCTGCGTTTCTGGAAAAAGAAAAAATATATATATGTATAGGTCATGGGTATTCCTGAGCTACAAATTCTCCTTAAATTACAGGTCTTTCAGGTATAGCAAACTATAAATGACCTATGTCAATCACAACTCCAATAAAAAAGGTGTCATCATATTTGGAGAGCATGTATGAGCCATGTTAATAATAATATAATGATGGAACTCGATACAGCAGAAGATCCAGGTATCAAAATTCCAAATTGGAATGTATCCACAACGAAGTGAAGCGATATACTGTGCTCCTTCAAAAAATTGCGTTCTTCTTATAGTCCACACCAAAATTAGAAGGAAAAAAGAACAAAAAGAGCGCCATATAACATAATAAATAAGTACAACTTGAAGAATTCATTTTCTCCATGTGATGTCAAAAAGAGGCTACAAAAAGACTCAATCGACACATAACAAGAAGATATTGCATGCAAGTGACTAAATATAAACCACGGGGAACCCCTAATTGAAATCCACCATTATGCCAGCAAAAATGATACCTTTTCTTACGCTATACTTGCTATGCATCTGATTGACCACCGCCAGGCTGAACTGTGCATATCTACTCCATCCATAAGGAAGGTTTACGGAATCAGCAACATCCAAGTACATGGACAAGTGGTCTACATTGTTCCCCTTTGGAAATATAAGCACTCTCCTACAATTAACCAGTCCAAATATTACACTCACTCACTTGGGGCCCAAAACCCTAACTCTAAAACAAAGAGACAACTAGTTACCATTTGTAACCGCCAACCATGAAAACATCAGAGTAGTGCTTTTTCGGGTGAAGCCTCGAGAAATGCTCGATCACCCAAGTGAATCTCGAGTTCATCGGAGGATCCTCCACTTGCTGCTGCTGGCTCTCAGCCGTGGTCGCAGTGTCCACAGGCGCCACTGAGGAACAACTTAGAATCAAAAGAATAAAAAACACTAAAAAAATCACCTTTTTGATCGAGATGGAGAATTACCTTCCATTGGCTGAGCACCATCAGTGAGCTCGGAATGGGGGACAAGCATCTCGTCATCCTCCTGCTGCAAAATTAAAGCCAGATCGATCCAAAACCCTAGAAATTAGTTGAATTCGAAACCCTAGGGAGGTAAAGTAAGGAGGATTGGATTAGACTTACATCGAGTGGAGAAGGATTCATTATAGTCATTGACAGATGAGGAAGAGGGACGCCGGCGGAGTAGCAGATCCGAGGAAGAGGATCGCCAGCGGAGAACGGGACCGCGGTCGAGAGAGCGGAGAAAGAGAGAGGGGGGGAAGTGCCAAGGGGCGCTCTCTGAGTAGAGCGAGCGACGACACCGAAAAGAAGCGAGCACGGTGGGGTTTTGTATCGAGGAGGGGCATTACGGGTATTGGATAAAAAGGTAATTTTAGATGGTGCTGAAATAAACTGTAAACGGTGTTTATTTGTTGGATCTTTCTGCATTTTGCGTCGTCAGGGCTTCTAGATGTGTCATAAGTGCGTTTACGCCCCTGTAGATTTATTGTTTTGTCATGAGATTCTTAATAATCAGATTAATGATACGAGATTTGTTTACCCTCTCAGAGTGTGTTTGTTCATTTCAACACATAAGGCCTGTGATTCAACGGATTTTTCAATTAATTAGATTATTTTTCTTTTTGCCGTTCTTAATTTCTATTTTTTTTATTTATTCTTGATGCGTCGTGTTCCACGGATCAATATCGATTTACTTTTCAGTTTGAAAATGTTTACTGTCTCAATTTACTATATCTATTGAACATATAAAACGAGTAAGGCTCCTATGAACTTAAGTTCATAATGAATAGTGGTGCACCAACTTTTTTATCCACTCATCTTGCCTTGAGATTTGTGATGCACAAATCTCAAAGTGGTCTTTATATCTTTCACGGATCCCAAAGCAAGATGAGTGGTTAGAAAAGTTGGTGCACCACTATTCATTATGAACTTAAGTTCATAGGAGCCTTGCTCCATATAAAACTATCACAAACAATTATCCATGCTTTTACGAGTTGGAAATTTTTTTTTCATTTACAAAAAAGAGGCTTCAGATAGATGAACAATAATTTTTCTAATTGATATGAAAAATTATTGAAGGTGAATGGCCAAATGGAGTGATTAGCATGGATGGATAAAGAGTACGACTTTAATTTCTTTTGCTTTTACTTTCCATTGAATAAGGAACAAGCTGCAAAATGATTAATACTTCGCTGTAAATAAAGTTTGTTATATATGCATCAAGTACGAAAGAAGCAAGAACATAAGTTTATAAAGATTTGGCAAAATTCTCATTCCCAAAATAAGGCACAAAATCTTTAACGGTTCTTGAGAGAAAGACTAATGAATCTCATGGAAACTTCCACAAAAGAAGAAAGAAAGCTCAAGAAAAAAGTAGCCAAATCGAGCACAAGAAACTCCCTTGAAACTTAGGAGCTTGGATGCTACTTGTTCAAATTTTTTGTGACAGTGAAAGCCACTATAAACAAAATATGCATTCAACTCTTAGAATGCCACCAATCTACATGTGGGGCCTTGATTTCAACAGGTTCTGCAATTCTTGAGTCAGACTCTATCATAGTTTATGGACCAACAAATCCAAGTCAAGAGTCATCCAAATTATAAAATCACAAACGCCTTCATTCTTTGGCAAATCTGAAGACAAGACCCGTCCATGTTAATTATGGGATGACTCATAAAGAAAGTAAAGCTGGTTTTAGATATAACTACAGCTACGAGTCGAAAATCTGCTTAGTTCTATTTGTACAGAGCCAAACAACTAGCATCAATCTCCTTGACCAAACACGTAGTAAATAACAAAACCACAAAATGAGACACTTCGTAACACGTCACCAAAGAAACCACAAAACCAAAGAGGAATTTTTTATATGCAGGTGTCCTCATGATCGTAGCTACCACCACCGAGCGCTTTTTGCACCATACAGCCGTTGGTAAATAAACCTTTTGCTTCCCCATTTCCACCACACCGGGCCCACAAAGCGCCTTCTTTTCTTTGCTTGTTTTTCTGGAGATTACTTATTGAGAACAATCAGTTCAGATAAATACATTATCCTTAGACTATAGTATGGCATACAAGGTTAAATTACCATGATAAAAAAATTTGCATCATATTGAGCCTCATGGAGCATTTGTGTCAAAACCCCTCTCTCTATCTGGCACCAAAATTGTTAAGTAAGTTTCTTCAAAAGTTTTTGTGCTACAGATTGATAATAAACATCTGATGCTTTATAAACCATCAGAGTCATTATATCACTTGTTTCTATTTCTTAACCATGGTTTTCGACAATTTACATAGGCAGACAACATAATTTCAAACTGGACCTATTACCTCCCTATTAGATTAACCAGCCCCAGGAATGCCAAGTGCATTTTAGCTCGTTTGGATCAAACATTCATCAAGATGGTGAGATCAAGAAAGATGTGGTTACCAGAATCAAAGCAGAATAGTTGAAGTGGAGAACTTGCTTCTGGTTTTCATGTGATAGTAGAAAATCCATGAAGTTAACAGGTACATATTTTGCATAAAGTTGCAGCCAATTTTCTTTATCACGTGATATGAGCAACAAATGCTTTGTGATCAGAATATCTAGCAGTTGAAACAAGATATCCAAAACATGCATGTCACAGACTTAGGATTGTTCAAAGTGGAAACTCAGTAAGAGATTAGATAAGAGTGACAAAAGCTTCTTTCAAAATTGACTATATGGTCCCATCTAATATGAGCATATTTAAAGGTTATTCATTCCTATCAAGGCCAAAACATGCGAGAATCTAGAATCTAGTGAGATCGTTTGAGCATATTCAAGAAATTTGGGATAAAGGCTTTGTTGTCATTTTTATTGTTGTAATGAGAACAAAGACAGATGGCAAGATCATGTACTCAGTAAACAAGGTGAGCTGCTACGCAAACATGTTTCATGTCTCAGTAATGAATATGGATAAAGAACATAAAAGGCCCAATCTAAGATAGGTTTTTTACAATGGAAATATTGAGATTCTCTCCAGCAGAGCATTCAAATCGTCTTCTAAAATCCTGAAAAGTCGTCTAAAACATTCATAAGCTTCACAGAAACTGGGCAAGAAGACCATAACACATTGAATAGTGAACCCTTTGTCAACTTTCCTGGTAAACTACATGTTTAACTTGCAGGGGTACAAACTAATGACGGAAGATCTCTCACTGAACTAAGCAATCCCTCGCCAAAATCAAAAGAGGTCTAAAAATAAGAAAACATACTAATGACATTTTACTCCTCTCAACAAAAATGAGAACAAAGATCTGGAAATGGAGTAAAAAGATGAAAATGTTTAACCTCCACAGCTCTGTTCTCTTAACCTCAGGTATCAGTTTAAAAATGAACACAGCATTAACTGACTATTACTCAAGAAAAGTGTGTTGCATGGGAGTGCATCATATATGTGCATATATAAAATCGATCCCATTGTGTACCTAAAAAAATATCTGTAACAGTGAGAAGCAAAACCGATTTCAAATTTCAACTCCAAAAAGCATTGATTTTCTTGTGTGCATGCATGTGCATGAGAGACAAAACAGAATTCAATTATTATTCTGGTCAAAATAAAGCGACGTTAAGATTCACTACTCACTCATGTTTGAAGAAACCAATTCCCATTGCGATCGCAGAGTTGTGTAGTTTGACTCTAAACTAGGCCAAAACTTCAGCTGTATTTTCAGGACCTGCAGAACAGTTACCAGGCCTGCCTTTGAAGGCATGGTGTAACTCCTTTCATGGACAGGGTTCTCACCAAGTAGCACCTGTCATTACAAAGGAAGATAGAACCATAAGGTTAGAGAACAGCACATAAATTTCTGACCTCACATTGTTACATGGAGAATAATGCTTGTTCGATAACTTGGCATCTATTATGAATTGAGTGAGATGCATTTCTCTGCATTATTATATGCACAAAGATGAAGACAATAGGAGTGCAGGGGCCCAATGTGTAATCTGAACGAGACCAGACAAAATCTTCATGGGTAGGGCTCAGTGTCAAATTTTAACAATACTGCTTCCATAACAGATTTAGATACTGAGAAATTAAAACCTGTCGGGTATCAGACATAGCATAAACATCTGAAGTAATTGGCTAGATTATTGGCTTAATTGCACTTAAATAACTTATAGTTTCCCCTACTTTGCACTTATATACCCTAAACTTTCTAAAACTTGCACTAATATACCCTAACTTATTGTAGAAGCACATATACACCCTAAAGCTTTTAAAACTTGCACTTAAATACCCTAAAATTTTATTAATACTGACACTCAAATACCCTAAAGTGTTTAAAACTTGCACTTAAATACCCTCAAGTTTGCACAACTGAAGGTATTTATGTGCAAGTTTTAAAAACTTTAGGGTATTTAAGTGTCAGTTTTAAAAACTTTATGGTATTTAAGTGTCAGTTTTAAAAACTTTAGGGTATCTAAGTGTCCGTTTGAAAACTTTAAATGCTGCCAAAAAAGTGAGGGTATATAAGTGCAAGTTATAGAAACTTTAGCGTACATAAGTGCTACCAAAAACAAGTGAGAGTATGTAAGTGCAAAGCAGGGGAAACTATAGGGTATTTAAGTGCAATTAGGCTAGATTATTTATAGAACAACATTACAACAACAAAAATATACTTTTTTAAACCAATTGTTTATGCTCCACTTCGCTAATCATCTCACAACACAAACACACCATTATATCCAAAAGTCACAAGAAAAATGAGAGGATTTGCTAGATTTCACTACTATATGAATGATGTGGCCTATGATATGGAAAAACAATTACTGAAAACCATCGAGCACAAGCAGCAAGCTGATTTTGAACTTGAGCTGCTCATGGCCAGCAGGATCATGAACTGCATGACCTTGAATGGTGGTATTCTAGCCTTTGAAGATAAGGCCCTTCACTTGTTCATAGGTTCACATCAATTCTGATTTCTGAGGATTGCCATCATTGAGCCTTCTGCAGCTATGTTCATACCGGTCCCCACTTTGACAGAAAAAAACTCGTGGTGATTAATTCCTAAAGAATCATATATTAAGCAAGTAATAGAGAAGATGTAGCCGAGCTTTACAACCAAATAACACTCCAGATCCTTAATATCAACTTAGATGTTTTTGGTAAGAAGGTTCAGTAGACTGGAGTTCAATTAATTCCAGCCAACTCCATCTAAACTGCTTAGTGATCTGAGTTAGAGGAGAGGGTAAATGGGTTTTCCATGGCACCACCCATAAAGAGGACCTTTTAGGCAACAAATACGTCCGGCTCCAAGTTTGAGTTATTTGATCCCAACAGTTATACAAGAAATTGGTAAGTCCTACACTCTAACCCAATTATCCAAACACCCTAAAAATTCCAAATTGGTAATGCCTACTAACTCCCATTCTAGAAACCCTGACCACTACAACTTAACCCCATTTATCAAGCTGGGCCATGGTTTCCTAGGAAGAACTCTCTTGATACCATTACCTGATCATGTTCCTACTGCTATTCCTGCTAATGCCTTCAATTCTGAATCTTTACATGGTGAACAATAATCATTACTAAAACAGTTGTTTCACTTCATCCATAAAGCTAATCAGGAGGTCAGAAGACATCATGAATCAAAAGCTTATGAGAGAAACAAGCTTGAGGACCGCAAGAACTAAAATCTTATTCATTACTAACATATGACAATGAGAATGGAATCTGATGCATAATGCAACCGAAAAAAAATTACCTTAACTACTGCTGTAGCTGAAGAAGATATTGATCGAAGGTTGTAACTGCAAATGACAAAAAAGAGAGGGATAAACTAGTGACACGGATACATGGCCTAAATATGCCAAATAAAATAAATGAAAAGGGATGGCAGGGGAAGTGCCTACCCTCCTTCAAGTATAACGAGCAACTTTCCCTGGGAAAGAGAAGTCAACATGTGTGTCATCTGTGCATATCCAGCAGGGGTTACCTGGAGCAGAAGACACTTTGAATCAACCAGCTGTATGATGAGAATTAAACCATATATGTTATCATCCAGCTTATCTATTAAATCTCGAGTTCAAAGCCCTTTTTGCACCTTCCAATTAAGAATCATATTGATCAATGCACATAGCATGGTTAATTCGAACCATATTGTTTGAGCACATGAAAACGCATAACCGAATCGAATATACGAAGGTGCTGGAACTATAGACGTCATCCATATGCTTAATGGAGGAATTGGAAAGAAAATTAAGGAAATAAGTTATTCCATATCTAACAAGAGAAAGAAAACCAAGGATGCAATCCTTACATCACAACAGCCAAGTGGATCACCTCTTGCTGCATCAAATCCTGCTGATATAATAGTGATATCAGGTGCAAATTCAGAGGCTGCAATTAAACAAATCACATTAGTAATAAATGGTTGAGGTGAAGCACAAGAGAGAAGTATAAACATAAGGATAATCAGCATAAAGCAAAAAGCAAAAGCAGAGAAAGGAAAGAGAGATGAACAGTATGACATGAAATCATTAGTCTTTTGAGGAAAACCAAAGGCAGTTCAGGGAAAACATCCAAGAAAACATGTAGTTGCATACAAGAACAGGCATCATCAAATAGGTAACTGAAGAATAAGAGGTTCTTCAACAAGTACAAGACAGTACCTATAGGAAGTACAATATTTTGGAAGGCGAAAATGTAATCATTATCCCCCACACCCCCACAGCTCCAGGGAATATTAACCGAGTATCCTTCAGCATCCAAGATCCCAACCTGCATTATTAAGGTTAAAACTATAATATCAAAAGGAGAAACCAGAGAAAACCCAGATGCATGACAAATTTTGTGCTCATATATGTAACTTTATCAGATATCATTGTATGCATGCTATAAACATTCTTCTAAAATAATCTCAGAAGACTTGCACATTGCACAATATATAGAAATTTGCTAGAAACAGTTTTCAGTACTAAATGACAATCAGTCAAGAAAGGCAGGGATTGTGAGCTAAAAATTGTATGCAAAAGGATTTATATTTGCAGTATTCTATCAATTTCCTTCATACTGCACCAAGGCAGAACCCTTGATTTTTAAATTGCTTAACATCAAGAAAGGCTGAACGACAGAAATAAATTGTTATAGCATGCCAATAAGTAGAAATGGGAACATCAGATTTGCTTCGCAAATACAATTAGATATAACAAAGGCATACTACACAACTTCTGGCATTTTTAGAAGTGATGTCATATTGAAATCATTTAAAGAGAGAATCTGATTGATTTGACCCGCACTGTAAAATTCGGATTTCTTATATCATGCTGAAAATTATGTGATTCTGTTTTTTACACTAAAAAAACTTGTGATATCTAACCCACAAATAAGACATAGTAAGGTTTGACCAATGTCAGCTGAAAACAAAGTAATACATCTTTGAATGGACATGAGCAGAGGTTATGACATAGAGAGCTACGTCATAATAAAAAAGAGAGATACAAAACTCTATGGTTATAAAAAGATAAGTAAATTGCCTAATTACGATTAAGACATAACTATCAGTGCACGATAATTTATACATCTCTATGGTTATAAAAAGAATAATGAGCACATTGTCAAGAATTGAGACTTTCACAGCTTTCATTTTCATTTAGTTAAATATCACTAATAGGTACAGGTAATTCCAAAAACATGGAACAAATAGATACCTCATCAACAGCACCAGATCCAGGATAGAAATTTCCACCTTCATGCCGATGTAATGATATATATAAGACCTACAAGATAACCTTGCATCAGAACTAGCATGTGTTTAGCCAAAAATCCAAAAACAACAAATGAGGCTAAAAAGACAACTCATAGTCGCATCCCTTTCCTGCCAATCCTTAGCCAGCAGAAAATATGAGTTTGATTACGAGTTGAGTTGGCTGACAAATACTGAAAAAGGTTTGTATCTATTCTACTAGTCAAGCAGGAATATCATGTTGTGAGTAGAGCAATGGAATGATAAGAACAAGGACCTGATGACACAATACAAACTGATTTGAGTAGTGTGGTCAAAAGATGCATAAATCTTACCTGCACCATGCACTTCTTTGTGCTAACCATATCATAGATGAGATTTCTATATTATACACCGCCAAGTGCTTAATACTTCTGCCGCATTTATTGTGAACGATTATTCCTTTTGGCGGGCAATACTTAAGGGGTACCTTATTCTCTCCCTTTAACTGCCAGAAGTGAGAACATGATCCCACTGGAAAGATATAAAAATAAAAATCAAAGGTCATTTGACACAATGGCCTTGCATTTATTTGTCTCCATAACTACATGGCGATCAGTGCTATATGGACATCAAATACAGTCTTCAGTCGAAATATCCGATAAGACAACTTGTAAATGTGAGGTAACATGGACGCAAACAAACTCATGCACATCCCAATATTCAATAGGAATAGGCTCTATACAGCACTATCTTTTCACCAATCACATAACGTTGACAGTTAAAATACAAAGGACATAGGTTTGGGTGTTCGAGGGAGTAACAAATAGTAGTTAACTTTTTTCTTTCCATTCTTTCCTTATACATCCATTTTTACATCTTTTTTTATATGCCTTCTGTTATTTCAATACAATTCTATCATATTTTTATTTTCTAGTGCATGTGAAGTATCCAAGTAATAGGGTGTCCGAGTGTCCAACAAAACAAAATTTGATTAACAAGAAACATCTTGGTAACATTGACGGGATCTTCAGCATTATGCCACACTACTGTACTTTTCACACGGTAGACTGTAGTTTATAGCTTGCTGTTTAATGTAAAATTCCTCTGGTGTAATGGTCATTGATGTCCGCTAGAAAAATCGGCAATTAAAACTAATTATAAATTAATTAAAGACAAAAAAGGAATCGTGATTTACTGCCACCATATTAGATAAAGTCAGTTATTCAAGGAATAGTGATTTACTGCCACCATATTAGATAAAGTCAGTTATTCAAGGTCAACCTCAGCAAACAGGTAACAACATTAGATGTCCTCTAATATTCTAAAAGTTTTAAATAGAAAATGGTTGACTCCATGCAAGAAGGCCACACTGCTACCAATTGGAAGTGTCAATAAGCATTAGGCGAAGGTACAAGTTTGTTATCCAACATTACAAGTGGGATAAATCATAATCCAATTTTTCATTGATGCATATCGAAGATTCCAAAACCTTTGCATTTAAATGAAAAATATAGTCAACCCATTCAAAAAATCAATAGAAGATCAAAAGAGACACGTTAGATATATTTAGGAATTAGAATTTAGGAGGGGCCACAGATCATGACAAGCTACTTTCTATGTACAAAAATTTACCAAGTTTGTCTAATCAATAAGGTTTCATTTAGAAAATAATGGGTATGAGGTGGCGGCTCATTTTGCTAAACGAGCTACCAAGAGATAGCCATGTGGTGAGGCCCACCTTGTCAGTCACATCAAAAGATGTGGACCTCACCACCGTATCTCTTGGTAGCTCATTAGCAAAATGAGTTGCCACCACATACCCATCATTCCCTTTCATTTATAATAAGATAAGTAATTCCATCAACTAGGTCATAAAGAAAACACGCAAGAATATAGGAAACAATGGTTTCATCAAAATTCTTTACATAATTACATTAGTGAAACAAAACAGAATTTTCACGAGTTATAATGGAGAAGTTTTATATATGATACTCACTGATTTGTTACCCTCAAATATCTCTTGAGTGCCATTGCCATGATGTACATCCTGCAACCACAATTAAATGAAAACAACACGGTTAAGAAGAGATGGTAGTCGCTCAGCTACTGTAAAGTCATCCACATCAGTCAAAACGACGCAGGCATGAAAAGCTTAAGGATATGAGAAATAAGAACCACAAAATCATCAAAGCAGAAGCTTAAGTTCACCAGGATTATTATTATTACCCAGTCAACAATTAACACTTTCTTGGCACCTGCACTCTGGGCTGCTAATGCAGCCACCGCAGCATTGTTGTGGAGGCAGAAACCCATTGCTTGTTTTATCCCAGCATGATGCCCAGGAGGCCTTACCTGACTTACGGGAAAATCCATAAATCAATCAACACTAGCCATGAGCTTTTAAAGAAATATCTTCTGAAACAACAGGAGGGCATACCAGAGCAAAACCATTCCTCGTGTGCCCAGAGACAATTGAGCGAGCAAGATCTGCACAGAGTCCAGCAGCAATTCTGGCAGCACAAGCTGAATGTTCATTTGCATATGTGTCTGAAGTGAAATAGCTGCCAGTTGGATCTACAAGTCATCAAAACTGTATTGATACCAGTAATATAAATCTAAGCACATCTCAAAGAAGGGCCTTTGTGCTATTTTTCAGTATTATAATTGATTAATGAAACAAGAGGGAAGGTGAATGATTCAGTGGATATCAAGCACACTTTTCAAAATAAAGGGTTTAAATGCCAAGATAAAATTGAAAGATCAGGAGAACCGTAAAAAAATCTTGAGGCATCGGAGCAGAGATATCCTGTAACAGATCTTTTACTTTTCACAATTGTGCATAATATTGACACTTCTCCAAATACCAGAAAAGTAATTTTGCAGTCAAGGTTTCTAAAGCAGCAGAGATCATCTTGTGGGTGTTACATAGACTAGGAGTTATTAGTCCTCTTATGAGTGATACATATGCCCGGAGTTACAAAAGGTGTAAACCACACAAATCAGCACACCTGGAAAACAACTGGCTTGTTTGTTGAACCGTTTCAATATGATCCAACGAATGAACCTGCATACGACCAACAAAACTTTGATATAAACACTAAACTTGCATATGAAGTTGCTATTTACTATTTAGATATCTCAATTAACATTCCAAGACACTAAGTCACTGCATACCAACTGCAGCTCTTCAGGAGTAATTTCTCTAGCAGGTATCACATAGCAATTTCTGGCAAATATTCCTGAATGAATCAACAAAATTCATGTTCATCCCTGATATAATGGGAAACCACACTATCAAATGCTCAAATAATCAAACATATTACGAAATGCGTAAATACCAAACCACATATCAAATGCTTAAACAATCAAAATTTTAAATTGTTTAAAGATAAGAAATATCTCTTATGAAACCATTGAAAGCTAACCAACTAGTGTTCACCAATCCATAAGGTCAATTCTAAGTATTGACTTATTACCCATCAAAGTTCAAAAAATGGTTAATGCTAGAATCTGAATCTAACACACTCATAAAACTGGCACCAACTTCCAAATTAAAGAAACTAATGGAAAGACATAAACCAGCTATGGGAAGACTGCCAAATAGAATGTAGATTGGCAGGAAGGGAAGACTGCCAAATGAATAAAGTAAAGACTCAAGGAACATTGGCCGATAGCAACTTTATCAGAGATTCATTGAGAAGTTTAGAATAGTACTGGATACATATAAAGAAGCAATCCAGTTAAATATGGAACCTGCAGAAACAAGGCTGGCTGCTATTGCTCGCAGACGATCTGGTCTCTCAGGGTGTGGATGTGTTTTCATCTCAACCTAATTGGAACACAGAAAACCAAGTGACAAATATTATGAGTACACTATTGTTAATATATACAACTGCTGGTGGTAACAAAAGAAACAGGGTTTTGAGAGAAACATTCCAATTCTTAAAACAACATGCAAATATGTTTCCACATTCCAGGGTTTCGGCAGAAGGTAAAATAAAAAATGGCTACAAGCATCTAAAACACATATATTATTAATTTAATAACAAAATGAGTGTGAGATGACATACAAAGGTTGACTGGAATCATTTTGCATGTTTTGCATGTGTGCCTCTACGAGAAGTGAACTAACTAGATTCATTGAAGCTCAATGCAGTGTGCTAAATAAAGAATAGAAAATCAATAATCAATAAGAAAATAAACAAGAAAGTAACTGTATAGAGTCCACCTTTAAAAAAATAAAGTGCACATGATGAAATCAAAACAAAAAAAAAAGTCACCAAAACACATCCCTAACCTCCACAAAAATGAGAGCAATGAGGAAAGATATTAAGGGTTTCCTCATTTTCCATACATTTGTTTCTTAAAGAATTTAGCAAACTTTCCTTATCATCCTCAAATAATGTTCAGAATGCATTAAAGAGCAACAATGCAATGTCAGACAATCCTTTCTTAAATCACTAATTCATTGCATGTGAATCTAAGAAAGTAACAACACAACCTACTACAAAACCAGAAACCTTCGTCTTAGAATTGTGGCATGAATTATGAAAAGAGATTTGTTTACAAAGTTGGTAAAGATACTCCATCAGCTTGAACGGAAACTTACAATCATCTTCCAGGCAATGCACCTCCAAGGCATTTTGCTTGTAAATTGGGAGGTAGGGTACGTACGTGTGATTGGTGGGGGACAGAAGGGCTTGTGAGCGAGAGGGTGGGTAGTTTCTTTCTTTTTTTTTCTTTTTTTTTTTTGTGGTGGGTTGAATTCTTCTATAGCAGAAGTAAAATGATTTACGTTATCCTTCTCAACTATAGATTCCTACATAAAAAATAAGAGAAAACCGTAACTACTCTAATTTCTTTTATCATTAGCATTGTAACTTTAAGAGAATCGCTCTCCAAGAAAAAATTGATACTGATATCTATGCTGAAACCAGCTTCCTGTGTAGTACTATAAACAACCCGTATGAAAAACCAATATATGAAACCTTGCAAGACTGATGCTGTACTTCTCAGTTAAATACTTTTACCTCTGAATGAAGCAACATTCTCTCATCAAACCCAATGGCTGTACAAGCTGCTGAGGGTAAATCTGCAAGTTTGCAACAAATAATCAGGATATAAATTGTAGAAACAGATGAGGTAGGGAAAATACAAAACCATTTCTTAGTATGATTCCATAACATTGTTTCTAGTGTCTGCTCAGAATACATTGTAGAACTACAAAGGCAACTCAATAAATAAACAAGAGAAAATTGTTTCCAATTGTATGCTCAGTGTTATCAATGCGCAATGTCCCTTTACGCGCACATTCTCAAGGCGCAATGCAAAGCGATGAGCTCGAGTGAATCGAGGTGCACACCACACATAATTTTTCAAGAAAAATAATCAAGCATGAAAGGACATGTCAATGAATTTGCATATAAGAAATATGTCAAGATAAATAATGACTACAAACAAATAATAAAAAGATCTTAATTTATATTGCTAACACACGCAACATATTAGAAAAGTTCATAATTGTCCAAATCAAAAGTCAAATCAAGACTAATATTGAAGCAAAATCAAATAGTAGACAAGAACAAGTTCGGGACCTAAATTGTAGTAGTAACTATGGTCTACTGGGTTTATTTTTCTTTTTGGAATATGGATTATCAGGTATAAAGACCCAATTGAAATTTAAAGAACAAAAATATATGAGACTATGCCTTGCATGCGACCTATGCGAAGCGCCCCAGCGTAGGGCGCTTTCGAGATACAAAAACGTGTTGCCGCATCAGACGCGGAGCGCTTTGTCGCTGCCCCGCATCGCAGGGCGCATGAGGTGCGCGCCTTTGATAACACTGTGTATGCTTACTGAAGTACTTGTAGCTAACAGAAACATTTGAAGGGCAATTAAATCTTCTCCATAGCTAGTCATCCAACACAGTCTCAACATGATGTTAGTAGCATCACTTTCACAGAACATTGCTAAGTAACAGCCGGTGTTAATTACGCAAATCAGAAAAAGATTGGATCAATGAATGACTCCTTTTAACTCCACAAAACATTTTCCCACAAACATGAAAAAAAAACTCGATATCTCTGCATGTGCACACATGTTTGCACAGTGTTTTGTCCCAAGTCTGAATGTGTGCTTAAACAGACATGAACACTGGTTCTAATCATGGCATCACAGTCTATATTTAACAAAGTTATTAAATACTAGGCCTTCACAGGTGAGGTTAGTTTCTACAGGAAAATACTTAAGTTTATGGTCATAGAAACTGCTTCTGGAGCACTTTCAATAGAAGAATGATATATAGACAAAGAAATGTACCAAATGAACAGAATACACACCCTGATTTTTACGAACAGCATCTGAGTCAATTGAAACCTTAGCCGCTTGACCAAGATAGGTGAGGAAAGAATGATACCCTGAGATTTCTGACTCCTTATGTTCTCCACAAACCTTCAAAAAATGATAGGATATGGAGATTCTCCCAAAGAATATAGAAATAATGAAAATTTGTATGCCGTAATAAAATTACTGGAGCCATATAGGTACCATGTGTTATCGTAACAACTATGACGCAGCTGTTAATATAAGTGGTAATACTGGTCAAGAACTATATATTACACTTGCATATTTAACACTTCAAGGAAAAAAGAGAGATAATCATACATCACACTGACAAGTGTCGTCGAAGTTTGGCATTGTACAGTTGGTACAGAACCACTTCTTGATAATAAAGTGATTTACAGGCTCCCAGTCACTATCATCATCTTCATCATCATAATGGTCTTGCATGTACAAATCTTGTAAAGTACTGACTTTCTGCTGGTCCAGATTTTGTTCCAACTGTCTTGTGCTAGATGTCTCGTGTTCAATGCCAGAACAACTTGTTTCAGCATTGCAGGGTGCGCCATTTTGTGTTTTAATTAAGCCTTTCTGAATGGTCTCTCTGTAACATGAAGTCTCATTGATTTCTTGAGGATGTGATTTTCCAGTATCCTCATAGGAGCAGGATAAATTACTCTGACATTCTAAGTGTTCGATTTTATTATGTCTTTTAGTTTCTGCACAAAGCCCACTACCCTTCTGATTACTCATACAGAGTGCCTCAGATGCCATGGGCATATATTTCAGAGGATTCCCCTTAAAAAGTTATGTCATAGTAGAGCCTGCATTATAGAAAAACAAGAAATAAAGACTTTGTATCATAGAAAAATGACATTTAAAGAAGGTTATGTTAATTATTGTGGCATGAAAGAAGAAAGAAAATTTTGTTAAAACAGCATGAGGTATTGGAAAAGCTGACACGTGTTTCTAGGTCCCGCTCAGGAATAAAATAAAACGAACCCAACAAAACATATGTTGCAAGTACAATCAACACTTTCTTCCATATAATTTTCGGTTACCATAGAGATTAACTTACCTTTGAGAGACTGCAGACCAATTTAAAAACAATTCATATTGCAACCACCGCAACCTAAATCTCACACCTACGAAAACCCATAATGCAGACCACAATTCCCAGATACCAAACCATGTTCTCACAATTCCCCTGTAATTTTGCCTTCATGCATATGTCCCATAACAATGTACCATCAAGCATGATTTTCAAATAGAATTGTTTATAACCATTCTTCCTAGTGATTCCATGTATTTCTTTTTGTAGCCATTCAATATGCTAACATTTCTGGGAACTCATTGTGTCATGAGCAAAACCGCAATCATGTTTCTTATACTAATGAAGCACTTAGTCATTCTAGTTATATAATTACCTCTAACTTCAGCCACATTTTACATAAATAAACTGGTATTAAATTTAAAGACATTTTTTTATCTCCAAAATTACAGAAAAGAAAACTCATTACTTGCATGTCTTCTTATTCATTGGCCCAAACTCTTGAATTTTGACTGCCGCATGTTGGATTTTCCAGGATTCGATATAGTGCTATATTCTTCCTTTTTTCCCCCTTCTTATGCCTAAATAAAGAGTTCAAGCTAGCCCAAGTCATTCAACTAAAAAAGTTGCATGAATAGCTATTTATTCCCCCGGAAAAAGGAAAAAAATATACACGTGTAGCTAGTTCCAGCTCCCAAAGCTGTAAAGTTCAAGTTTTTTTTTTTCCCTTCAATTCGACCACAGAAGAAGCTTGCTGGGTACATCATCATGACAATCCTTCGACATCTACGCGCAAGCCCAAACCTTTCTATTTACCGATTAAACCCTAATCCCTCAACTAGCTAACAGAATCAATAATGGCCTATCAAAAATCTTAACCCTAAAAATAACTCGCAAAACAACCGTAAAACCTCAGAAAAAATCGAAAGAACCAGCACGAAGAGGGGTATCAGATCGAAAGTTCGAAAATAAAAGAAAAGAGAATATTAAGAGTAAAAAAAAAAAAAGAAATGAAGAGAATTTACCCGGAGGCGGTCAGAAAAAAAACTAGGGTTAACGAGAGAGGCCTCTCTCGTTATTTCGCCTCCGCTCGCGGTTTTGGGCTCGCGGTTTTGATCTCTGATTCTCAAGTTCCCTCGAATTGGAAGTGGGGGCCACTATACTAGGCTGCTTAAAGTCATCTTGATTGCTTGACGAAGTTCGGCTAATGGAAACGGAACAATTTAGGGAAATTTTTTTTTTTAATCCAGAATCCACCTTAACAGTTATATTATATTAGAACTTCCTAACTATCTAGATCATCCGCAGTGAGTGAAAAGAGTGATTTTAATAGGAGTTATTTATTTCAAATAAAATTGTCTTTATTAAAAATATAAATTTTGATTATAAAAGTTGTGGTTATTTGTTTCGCGAGCTATAACTTTTTCTTTTTTTCCCTTTTTTTTTAGGCTGAGAGAGAAGCAAGTCATTAAATTGATTTAGATCATGTTTTGTTGTTATTTATTTTTTTGGAACCTTATAAGTTACTTATTACTTATCGACGATATCCCTGCCGAATCATTATACTCTATCTCTTTAACTTTTTCTGGTAACTTTTTATGTTAATGAAAGAATATTGACTTTTGGAGCGGCATTATGGTTATGTTCTAACACCACCTTCGTAACATAAAATAACCTACCATTCTTCAATCCATCTCCAATACTAGCTAAACATTCCGTCCTTGCCAATGATCTTGACCAGTAACTATCTGATGTTGCGTGACGTGTTTTTCCCTCCTTGCAACATGTTAATTTAAAACCTCTATGTTAACCAACCTCGTTGAATCGAGACCGCTTCACTTTCCTCCCAAAAATATAGTATTTTTAGCATATTGGTTACAGAACTTACAATCTACTCTGAATGATTTAAAAGCCATCCGGATTGTAGGTTTTATGTGATCGACTCCACTTGCAGTATCATTAATATTATCATCATGAATCTCTAAATCGGTCTCTTCATCGCATTTGTGTGTAGATTCTTCTTCAATTCCATCTATTGATGCACTCTACAAGACAGCCAGAAAATTACATAACTCTAGAACTAAACTGTTACAAGTTTAAAAAAAATACAAGTTAATAAAATGGGAGCGACAAAGCCTGAAAAGAATTAGCTGTATATATTGCAAGAAATGGTTCTAGCAACGCAGTATAAGGTTTTATTGTAACAAAAATATATTTAATTACCTCGATTATACATGGAACATTGGTGTTGGAC
Organism: Asparagus setaceus; assembly: GCA_012295165.1. NCBI lineage: Eukaryota > Viridiplantae > Streptophyta > Magnoliopsida > Asparagales > Asparagaceae > Asparagus > Asparagus setaceus. The sequence goes on from CM022706.1 coordinate 28,964,755, forward strand.
GGCAAACGAGTAGCCATTGGAGGCAAGGCAATGACAATAATAGTTGTAACCCATGTGATAATGGTCGAATCACAAGGCGGCAAGAGACGAAACACGATCTACCGGAGACGATGAGAACACAAAACATATTTAGGAGAGCTAAAGAAGAAGCACAAGATGCTGACTATGACAAGGAGAGGGCGATGCGGTGATCGCAAGATGGAGCACGAGTCTGGTGACGGTGGTGGAAGAACGAGTCTGCAAAGTACTTATGAATGAATAAAGATTCATGGGGTAGGTTACAGAATGAAGAAGATGGAAAAACGTCTATTTTATCTCTAAGTTATTTATTTCTATTTATTCCCAAAGTTTCCCCATCGAAACCCTACCAAACAACTATTCTCGTTTTTTAATTGCCAGGTTGGAATGCAGCTAACTCAACTATCCCCCCCTCCCCCCTCAAAGATCCCATTAGTTGCTCCAAAAAGAATTATTCATTCTCTCTCATTGTTTACCCGTAAACGGGTAACACGGGTAATTCGGGTTAACCTAATTAATAGTCCAGTCGACCCATTTATGAACCAAAATCATGTAATTGGAGCCATACCCAGAAATTTTGGAACGGGTAAGGGCCAGGTCAACGAGTCAAGTAGCAATTTGCAACCCCTACCCAAAAAGGGGAATAAAGGGTTATAAATACTCGTCACTAACATTTTATCTACGTCATCTAGCTCCCAAATTAGGACAAATTTCTAAAATAGACCCTTTTTGAAAAATAATTATCATTTTTGACCTAATCGCAAAATTGATAATCCAGTGTAGTTTAGCAGAAAATTAAACTTCACAGGATTGATTCCAATCCCGTGGAGTTTTGATTGACTCCAATCCCGTGGAGTTTATAGCATACAAACTACACGTGTAATTAGCTAAAGCGGTTAAGAGATTACTAGTTAAGTTATGGGTAAGTGGCTAAGAGAATAAGAGTTAAGTTATGGGTTGAAAAAGTATGAGTTTGAATCTTAGGCAAGGCATGAATTTTGTTGGCGATGGTGAGATTCGAACTCAAGACCTTTTGAGTAATTGAAGTCTAGCTCTATTGAAGTAAACCACTTAGCCAATTACATGAGATTGTGAATTCTGTGTAGTTTGTATACTATAATCTCGAGTTTAGTATGAGTTTTAAACTCTACGGGATTGAGAATCTCGTAGAGATTATTTCTCCACTAAACTCTATATGATTCTCAAGCCTATAGAGTTTATAGAACATATTTCGCAATTTCGACCCAGTCTCAGCCTACATTGCTGACGTGGCTGAAACTAGATCGAAATTGCTAAAGGCATGTTTGGTTGTTTTAGTGTAAAACTCTTAAAAGTGAATGTTGGTATGAGTTGAACCGACCACCATCAGCCTGATGGCTACAGTAATTCGTAGCCAAAACAGATCAAAATGAAGGGAATTACATAGAGCTTGCCGCATAGACTTTTTAGTGGCCACGTCACCCTCCTATTTGAAAACAAACAACGCATTAGCTATGACCTATAATACTGTTGTAGCCTGACAGCTACATTATTAATGAAGCAAGCTACATTATTAATGAAGCAAAAAGGCCCCAACCAAACAGCCCTAAATAAGTTGCGGCTGAATTGATTTCGGTGATTAAGTTTCTAAAAGGGTCTATTTTGAAAATTTGTCCCCCAAATAATTCTATCGCTCTCCAAAACGAAACCTCTGAAACCCTAAATCCTCCCTCTCTCATCCCCTTCGATCCCTTTCATACCCTTCGACGGCGTTCAGGCGATAGAGAGGCGGCGATCGTGGTTGTAAGCCTACGCGATCTCTTTGCTCTAGATTTTTAGGTTTCTGTTGTTACATGAAAAATTTTAGGATTCATTTCATTAGTTTTTGCTTGTATTTAGCTTGATTCATGTCGTTAATCTCTATTTTGGTGTAGATTTTCGTTAGTCTCTGAGCTCTCTGTTCTAATTTTCTCGATGAGGTTTTTAATCTCAGAATATGGTTTTTGATAGTTCCGATGTTTGATCTTATTTTACTTTTTTAGGGTTTTTAAGGAGAAGGAGACCACATCATCATCCTACATTTATAGGAAAGTCCCCCTTCATCGATCTGAACTAAGGCCTACTTTTTAAGGACTTTGATACTGTTGAGCCAAAATTTGAATTCCCATTTGATTTATTCAGAGTTGTAGTGAACTTTTAGTACATTGGTTGTGTTGAAGATTGGATTTTTAGCGTATCTTTAGGATGATGTAAAGTTGAGAACTCTGCAATTTTTGATGCAGTTATAGATCTGGCCTTTTTTTTGTTTTGTTTATAGCATGTTTGTGAAGTTCTAGGATATGGTTATTTTTTAAGTAGGAAGGTTTTGAAGTTTTTGAGTTGATTGTGGATGGGAGTAACATGAGATGAGGGGATGATTGTCCTTGCCTTAGGTTTATTTATATCATTTTCATGTTTATTTGATTAGAAAAGTTGGAATTTTGTGATAGATGTTAGTTTGCATGCAGTTTAAGTATAGAAAATGCTTCATAATTTATTTGACCTGTCAATTGTGTTTCTCAGAGCCTAAATTTGAAGCACGAGAGGGATTGTTTGGGGGTAAGTTAGTGATATTAGATGCATTTTTATTCTCGTGAGTGAGGTTTAATATTTACATTCTTATTGATTAGTAGATAACTTTTCTAGATTTGTTTTCCTAATTGATGTTGAATACTTCATAATTTATAGAGGAATATCCTGTTTATTAGCATTTAGCACAAAATTGTTTGTGTTGTAGGTTTAATTTTCTTGAGATTATGTATAATTTTTGTTTATTAGTCTATATGCTAGATCTAATTTGGTTTAACCGTTCTAAATATATTTTAAGAAATTTGGGATTTTGGTGTTTTGCGATCTTCAATTCGGAAAGCATTATGTGTCTGTTAATGATTTCTGAATAGAAACATTGTTTTCATTTCACTCAATTTTTTGGGATATTTGTTTAAGTCCCCAGTAGGTTATTGTTTGTTACGGGTTAAAACTTAAAAGTTATTTTGATCTACTAATTTATGTTAATCTTCAATATGTTGATATGCTAATGGTTTTGATTTAGAGTATTTGCTCCTTCTTTTTCCTTTTTTTCCCTCTCATTCTTTTACCTGTTGTTCTACTAATGATTTGAATGACTTCTTTCTTTGTCTATTGTGCTTAAAAAACAATGTGGGAATTATCCTTCATTCCTTCACATTTCACTACCCTCACTTCTTTCTTTATAGAGTACTATAGATACATAGTCGTATAATTTCCTAAAGTAAAAGGTGTACAACGTAATTTGTAATCCCATTCTTTATGGGTTTTTCTAGATATATGCCTTCAAATTATAGGCACTTTTAAATTTGCCCCTCAAATCTTTGTATTATCAAATCTGCCCTCCTATTTGTTTGCTTCATCCAATTTTGCCCTTCCACCTAAATTTCGACAAAGTTTTTTATTGCGTTAATATAAAATTACATTCGGACCCTTGCTGTAAACAATATAAGGACATCATCACAAAATAAACTCCTAACCCAATTGAAGTTATCGATTATACTTTGGAGCGTTTTTTTTGTTTTGTTTTGTTTTGTTTTGATGCGGAGTCATTGGAGCTGGGATAATGATTCACCATTGTATTTGAGGTCTCAGTCAAACCCATAATTGCAAAAGCAATTAAGAGCGAAGATATATAATTAATGGCATTATTATGGTATATAGATGAATGTAAGTGATGAGAAAATCCCTTGGAAGGGGAAAGTACCTCCGGAGTCAGCATTGAGGACTAGGGACTAAACTATTGGTGATGAACAAAATTAACATAAATTATAATCGGTGTTCTCTCTGTGTAGATGGCCTGACTTGGGAGCCCCACGAGAGTGGGACAGAAAGGGGGAAAGGACAAACTGAGATGCAGTAGAGTTTACAGATGGTAAAATGAAAATAAATAATATTTTAACAAAAAAATAGATTAGTCATTTTCACATTTATAAAATTAAATTAACAGAATATTCTAATTGGACTCTCTAACACTTAGGTGGGAGGGTAAAATTAGGGGAAGAAAACAATTTGAGGGGCAAATTTAGAATTCTTATCACTAGAGGGGCAAATCTAAAAATAGCTACAATTTAGAGAGTATATATCGAAAAACCCTTCTTTATGAAAAAGTTTATGTTAAAGTAGATGCTGTTATGAAAAGTAAATATTTCAGAAGGGTAAACTTCAAAGAGACCTAAAATATAGTTTTTTAGGGTCAGAACTGGGTCAATTAAGCTGCAAAGATCAATTCATCGAGAAACGCCTGAAGCTCAGGTGACCTAATCCCAAATCCTCTCCTTTAATTTCTGTCTTCTGCAGTCTTGGATCGAAATTTTCGCCCAAATCCGATCATTTGTTTTTTTATTATAAATTTTTCTAGGAATTTTGTAGATGTTGTCAATTTGATGTCTAAATAGTCTGTATTAGGGTTTTTTGGGTCCAAATCTCAAAGATTGGTGAAAAGTGAGACTTGATGATTGGTATTGGTAGGATCTTATTCAATAGAAAGAATCTTGACTAAATCTATGATCTTGGAAATTTGATATCATAGGAAGAAGGTATATGAGTAAGGTCAATTTGTTACTTCAATTTAACTAGAAAGTTGTTTTTCAATTCATTTCCTTTCTTTTTGGAAATTCCATTATAACTTTGAATGTCTATTATGCTTTCAGCAATCAGAAGGTTTTTGAACATTCGTGCTGGTCGGAGCCATGCAGGTTAGCAGCTTTTTACTTAGTAAAGTATCTAATTATTCATATCAGTAACAATCAGTAGATTATTTGTCATATTATCATTGCGCTAGTCCTATTAATTTATATCTAAGTATAATTTGAGGATGATTTGGACGAATGTCCCAATTAATTCCATTACATATATAAAAGAGACTCATCTCAGTACCTCAGCTTTTGTGAACATTTGGAGAAGGAACGAAGCTGATAGCTCTTCAGCTTGCTGTGTTACACTTACACATAATAGCTAAATGTTACTCGTTAGATTGTTAGCTTCGTGAGTTTATACAAGTTTGAGAATTTGATATAACCAATGCAAACTACAAGTTCTATTGTTAAAACCATATCCTCTAGACACTAACTAGATTCTGGCTACAAAATGAAGCAAAATGTAACAAGGTATCTGGGGAGAAATTTTCTAAAGTATAGATAATGAGTTCAAAGATTATAACAAGGTTTTTGGGGAGAAGATTTCTGAAGTGCGAACAACCAAGCAAGTACCTAGAGACTAGAGATATTAAATTGGTTTGATTCCAAATGATTAGTAGGTAAAAGAGATACCAAAGGGAACACAGCTTACGCTCAAGATCTCATAATGTTCCTTTCCTTAATGTTTCATACAACGGGTGAAGCAACATTTAACTAATAATTGACTACAATATGGACATTTACATAGGCTACGCCAATATTCTTGTTTAATCCCATTTGTTATGAACAAAATTCTATTTACGTTATGTAATCGGGTCTCATGTCAGCAAAAATCTTGTTTGTTTTCCTTGTCATATTGTCATAACCAGTTGTTTGTAAATTTGAATTATCCATTTTAATATCTAAAGTAGACTGTAATCTTTTATCGTCTAATACACATATGGACTAATGGAATTAACTCCTTGAGTATTCGTTTAGTTAGCTAGGTGTTTACATGCTGGATCAGTGGAGCAACATAGAGAATAGAAATTAATATGAAAGGTTACCAACTTGATTCTTTGCTTTGGACGCATAAATACTTAAACCTCGGAAATGTGTACATCCTGTCTAGTTCTAAATGCAGTACTAGAATAAGTTAAATTCTTTATTGTCATTAATTTGTCTTTAATCCAAATAAATAAAACAGATCTAAGAGTTTTATAAAGAAATAACAAGAGTTCATGCTAAAAGTTACAAAGTTAACAAGATTTTATTAAACAAAGGAATTGAACTTAAGATATAAGAAAAAATATTATTCAGAAATGTAGAAATTGAATCCAAGATTGAAAAACATTACCATTATCATCAGAGATGCTCATGAAATTGCTTCCAAATCTTGTCCTCTCTCAGCTTCCTAAATCTCTCACTGAAAGATTCTACTTCCTCTTTGCTTAGAGTCTTGACGACCTCATCAAACCTCAAGTAGCGACCTTGTTCTCAACAGCAATCCTCAACTCAGGATAATCTATAGAATCATAACCACCATCCTCCTCCTCCTCCTCCTCAATCACAGGTGGCCAAATCTTATCACAAAGTTTATAAAGAATTTCCTTATGACCCTTAGCCTTAATGTTCTTATCATCAGGAACATTAGCATATCCTGTTTTCCAGTGGCAGATCTTATCCTGCAACTGACGATCGGTGGCCTCAAAGGTTAAAAATGAACCAATGATGGCGAGCAAGGTTTGGATCGAGAGAAGAGCCTTTGGAATCTCGCGTCTTCTCTTTGTGCTGGATGACGCCCTCCAGGATCTTGATCTCGTCTTCTTGGGACCAAACACTCACGAAATTGGCGGCTGGCTTCTTCTTGTTGTTCGATTTGGATTCTTGATTTGATGGAAGGATGATTTTGTACCGAGAATCTGGAGGAATCTCGATGTTCTTGCTATCTGGTCTCTTTTTCGCTATTCTTACTTCTTCTTCCTCATCCGGACCTTGTGTTGATCTAGGGTTAGGGTTTTTTTGAGTTTGTGGATTTGAGGAAGGTAAAGGAGGCGGATCAAAATTCAACTCAGGATTAATTTCCGGCCAACTTGAATTTCTTGCTTCATGTTGGAAATGAATTTGTTGATAGATTTTTTTTGTTAATCTATATCTTTCCTACTATGTTAAAAACCTAGTGAGTGTAGGAGAAGCTTCAAGGACATGGAAAAATTGTCCTTCATCTCACTTAGAACATGCGGATAACTTGGTAACATGAGGATAACTTGGTCATTTCACACATATTTTTCTTTCTTTCTTTCCTTTTCTTTATTTCTAGAACTTTCTATAGCATATCATAGAGTTTGCTGCAAAAATAAATTGCAGCAAATGTTGCAGCAACAAATGTCGCGTGTAGCATTTTTTGCAGGGAGATCAACTTCAAGTTCGATGTTTGGATATCTGCAATTATATTGTAGGAAATGTATTTCCAAATGCATGTTCTAGTGTTTGGTTGAAAAACAATTAGACAGCCATTAAATATCTATTAATTATATATTATAAGAAGGTATAAGTATTAAATAATAAAGTTCTTTTCCATGTAAATAAATACAACAATTAGAAAGGTTGGTTGCCTGCAGCTAGCATCTACAACTTGAGTTTGACATGATTGTTTGAGGTATTGCATGAGTTAACTGCAATTCAAGCTTCAAAAAGGAGCTAGAAATGTTTTCTTTTGTGGTTGAGACAAATCAGGCAGAAAAGGTTCCAAACTCAGTTAATATCTGAATGAACGATAATTTTCAACATAATCATCTAACAATTTCTGTAGGCTGCTTGAATTGCATATCCCCAAATACTGGGAATGGTGTTTTAATTGCATAGGCTGTTTCAACCAATTCAAGGAGCCATGTCACTGGAGTTGTATACTGCCAAACAGATGCAGCTTAAGCTGTCATGCTGAAGTTCTTTTTCTTCATAGATTAGCAAAGTAGCTAATAGATATAGGATAATACTTTTAACAATTAACTTCATTTCATTTCCATAGGATCATAATTCATAAGTTTTTGGTGAAATCTGATAAACCAATTTTGGCTTGATGTTTTGTGATTGGGGAGGTTTCTCACATCTGATCATTATAGGACCATTATTTTGTAATTTACTTCATTTTGCTGTAAGTTTTAGTTTTTTTATCTAGAGTTAATTTAGCAATGTGTTTAGTTTAAATTATTTCTTATATTATGTTCATATGTTAAGATGTTGACTGCATTGTTCTCTGTCTTCATGTTCTGAACCAGAATTTATTTTTTCCAGTCTAGAATTTATTAGTCTTGATTAATCTATGATACTTTCGGGCATTTCAGAGGCTTTTCGGGATTTGTTACTAGATATTCAAATTTAATTCAATCTTGAGTACCACTTTTTACAGGCATCAAGAGCAAGGCTTTTCAAGGAGTACAAAGAGGTGCAACGGGAGAAGGTTGCAGACCCAGACATTCAGTTAGTGTGTGATGATTCCAATATATTCAAGTGGACTGCTCTGATCAAGGTAATTGTTTTTCCTTGCATTCATTTAAGTGGTACTTGGTGTTTTTTCTTCTTCAATTTTCGCATTTTATTTGCCAATTAATACTTTTCGTTGTTTATCTGCGTAGGGACCTTCTGAAACTCCATATGAAGGTGGTGTATTTCAACTTGCATTTGCCATACCAGAGCAGTACCCTCTACAGCCTCCACAAGTGCGATTTCTCACGAAAATATTTCATCCAAACGTGCATTTTAAGGTAATAATTTGATTAGCATATTGAAGGTTTATAAACACAGGCTTTCACCCTGTATCTTCCTTTTGACGTTTTTTCTTGCTGGATTACATTTCATATTTTTTAGGGGTTTTTGCTTCCAAACCCAAAGTTTTACGATGATTTATTTTATAACTCACTTCTATCATTTACACATAAACCCGAAATACTATTTGTATTTATATTTAAATTCGAAAGTATAAATAGAACTAGGGCGTATTTAGATATAGGAGTTGGGGTGCAGTTGCACCGTTAAAAATTTATAAATTGCAACTAAATCCTTGTAATATTTACAATCTGCCCCCCATAAATTTTAAAAATCGCACCCTAACCTATCTCATATCTCTAAGCACTAAATAAGTTAGTAGGAAATTGAATGAACTCATTTAAAGTGTATCAAGTTCATTCTCATTCGGTACTATAGTTTTATAATATTATATTTTTATTTTCAAGTAAATAGATACGTGTTGTCTGCCCGCCAAGAAATTTTTTTGGATCCGCCACTTAATACAATCATATACATGTATATATATCTTATAATAAAATAAAAATTCTCAAAATATCCTTCTTCCTTTCTTTAACAAAAGAATTTATTTACTTCACCTCAATGGCATCATCCTCCCTTCTCCACCCCCACTTCTCTAAGCTCTACTGCCATCAACTCTCCATCACCATCTCCACGCCCTCCTCTCCTACCTCCACCTTCTCTCCTTTCTCTCTCCTCCACCACCTGCTCTCTCCTTGCCAAATACATGTAAGTATAGCAAGAAAAACTGTAAGTATAACAACAATCCATGCAAGTATAGCAGCAAACCCTGTAAGTATAACAACAAAAGCTATAAGTATAGCAACAATGTATATAAGTATAGCGACAAAATTTGTAAGTATGACAACAACACACGTAAGTTTAGCAAGAAAATCTGTAAGTTGATGATGAAGATGTGGAAGAGGTGGAGTGTCGGGAGAGGGATGAAATGGTGGACAAGAGGGGGGAGGAGGGGTGATGGAGAGGCTAGAGGAAAGCCTAAACAATGAGATTGAGAAAATAGAGAGTGAGTAGAGGAAGAAGAATGGGTTAGAATGAGTTATGAGTCAAGAGAGGAGGAAGAGGACAAGGGTATTTTGGGTTTTTAACTTTTTTGGGGTAAATATTGTATATCAAAATAGGGTGTATTTTATGTTTTGGGCTTAAATATAAAAAAGGAAAAGGTGTTTTGGGTTTATAGGTAAAGATAAAAGTAAGCGAGTTTAAAAGTAAAGGGGATAAAACTTTGGATTTAAAGGCAAAAACCCCTACTTTTTATCCTTGAAATTTTAAACAGTAAACACTGACTGTTAGAGGAACATTATGTATTTTGTTTCTTGTGTTCTTTTTCCTGATAATTGATTTGATAAGTGCTTTTATACCATACCTGTTTTTCAAAAGCTTCCTTCTCCCATATGTTGTAGACGGGGGAGATCTGCCTTGATATATTGAAGAATGCTTGGAGTCCTGCATGGACCTTACAGTCCGTTTGTAGAGCTATAATTGCTTTGATGGCGCATCCAGAAGCCGACAGTCCCCTCAACTGTGACTCAGGTTAGCTGGTCTTCATATCCTTCATCTTCCTCCCTTTATCCCTGCTGTAAAAAAAAATTGAAAAAAGAAGAAAGAAAAGAAGCACACACTCTATTATGAAGTGTCATGCATGTTGACTCATCTAACATCACACACTTCTATGTTCCCGGCATACTTGGAGAGCTCCTAATATGCTCTCAATTTTATCTCGTTTAGTTTGGGCTTCCCTCAACACATATTAATTCATCTTTGTAATTCTCAATTGGGTGCATAGATGAGAGTGGATACCCTAATACTCAAATCTGGGTCCAAAGAAATTACACACTATCCAAATTCGCTCCATTTTTTGATGGATATATATGTATTAAATCTGCCATTATTATCCTTTTTGGTTGATAACTGTATATTTTATCAATGAAGCAGTTTGTGCGTCATCATCAGGGGCGGATTCAAATAATGTATCACGGGGGCACTTGGCCCCATATATATTGATACCCACTTCAATAGAGGTGCCACCATTGGAATTTAATAGGTGCCCCATTGAAATTTAATAAAAAGTGAAAATGATCATGTATTAATTTGAGAATCATAATAGAAAGTATTATGTGTTAGTAACTTTGTGAAATTTGTATGAATAAGTTTTTCTATTGGTAGAATTTTTGTTATAAGGCCTTAATGTATATGTATAATTTTATACGAGCCCCCACAGGAATAAATTCTGGATCCGTCATCATTGTGGTTGTTGAAGTTTAGGCATATTAAGTAAGATAATATCATTTCAAATTATACATTTTATCATTAATCCTTACCTGTATGAACTATGGACTTCAAATGCATTATCATCATCGGCAATGAATTTCACATCTAAATAATTTCATCATATGATACAGTTTCTTACACATTCAGCATGAATGGCATTGTCATCATGATGGAAGCACTTTTCCCATCTAAAACCTCAATAGTTGAGGACTAGCGTTTAAAGTTTCTTTTTTAGTCGGCCTTTATTGAAATTGCACTCCCTCCTATTCCATTCTTCTACTCCTACTGCTAATGCTGTTATTTCTGCTTCCTTTCAACTTATGCTGTTTCCGTTTTGTATATTGTGATTCTACTTGTGGGTTACTCTTACCGATATGCATAGTAGTAATCCTATTCTTTTTATTATTATAACTAGTAACAATTATAGTAATTTGTTAAAATCTTATTACGTAGGGAATCTTCTGCGATCTGGTGATATGAGGGGATACCGATCAATGGCAAGGATGTATACAAGACTTGCTGCCATGCCAAAGAAAGGTTGACTGCGCTGCTAATATGTATAGAAGATTTCCTTGTAATGTACTAATGATGTGTCAGTGGAGGGCAAAGTGTAAGTGTCGAGCTTGTTATGGATTGCGGTATAATTATTCATGTCTGTATTTGGAGTTGATTTCTGCATGGGAGTTTTATGGCTTACAGTTTGCCCTTAAATGGTGTGTACAAGTTGAGATGTGGCTATGTATTGTCACAACAAAGATGATAAAGTTGATAATACTTTTTAAGTAATTATAATGTGTGATTTGGTATACCTAGTTTATGGCTTGTCTTCGATAATTGTTCTTCGGTATTCTTAGTCTTGGAGAAAAGCATGTGGAGAGTCAAGGGAAAGAACTTGACCCAAACTTTGTTCATATGCTTGATCTGCGCTTGTTCATATTGATTCTTTGACAAGTTGTACTAACTATTTGATTCATGAAGTCTATGGTCTTCGGCCTTTCTTTCTGATTAAAGAAGGGTATGATCTTTGGTCTTAAACAAATAAATAACAATAATAATAATAATAATAATAATAATAATAAAGGATACGGAGAAAGAGGTCTCGCCGACTTCCATTTATATATGCATGGTTATTTGAGGGATCTCGAGATAGATCCTTTTATGAAGTTAAAGGTTTTACTCAAATGGACAGATACCACCTTATTGATTTGAAAATATTAATGAAATGTAAAGGATCTCGAGCAACTGCTGTTGTGCCAAATTAATTAATAATATAAAATAGATACTAATATTAAATTATAATAATAATTTTAAAATGGCATATAAAACTTATAACATTAAATTATAATAATATTTCTTAAAACGACATATAAAAAATGATTACCTATCTTTTTTCTGAATGGAATTTTTTTCTTTTTGAATCACCATGGCTGTTCCTATAATGGGAAACTTTTTAACAGATATTTCACTTCTTGTTTTAATCTTTTTCAACATGCTTGTTTTTCATCTTTAGAATGTTTTCTTCATTATTACTATTTTGGCATACACAACACAATTCATACAATGATACAAATGCAAGAACACATTTAAGGGACTTCAGATTTATGCAAAGGGCCTCTGATGGCCTTTGGCTGTCTTTTCATTCAGGAAATGATTTACAGGAAGAAACTATCTAATGCTTCACAGAAGACTTCAAAAGCCGTAAGTTACCAAATTTACAATAGTTTGCAGTTTCATTGATTTGAATCTAAACATCACAATTGCTCTGAAGGAGTCTTCTTGAGCAGGAGCTCTGATTTGTATAACACAAGGTCAGCAAAACCATTTATATTTTATATCAAGTGTATATTGATCCTCCCATAAAATCATTTTGCTTGTTTTATATCCAAGTCCATAATAAACACAACCACCCCAAGACTATTGATCTCAGCGGATCAATATATGCTCATTTCTGCAATCATGGAAAACCAATAAGCACATAATAATCAAGTGAAATAAAAACTCTCGAGACATTAGTTAAGGAGAACGTTAATTGCCTGCTGGGTCATAAGAATTTCAATGGCAACATTGGGGTCTCCATCAGCAGCAGTAAGAGCAACTTCAGCCTGCGTCTGCACAAAGTGAAGAAACACCAATTTCGAAAGATGAGCAAGGAGAGTTAAACTGGGATCATAAACCGTATACAGCAGATATTTGAATATGAAGTATATATCTGAAGAAATGGTAAGTTGGACTTTGAATTCAGACTTGAAAGTTGAAACAAAAGCTGAACTATATAAGCCAACCATATACGTCATTCTTCTCACTGCCAGAAGCATGCTACCCTTATTCTGTTCATTGCCAAAGGCATGCTACACCTTTCTGATCTATTTGAGGATGCACTCTTATAAAGCCAGATATCCATCAGCATCAGACACGAGTCAGTCCGAATGTAAGGAGACAAATGATAGAAACCTTTTCTTGTTTAAAGTTTGTATTTTTTATTCAGTGATGGTTAAAAGAAGAGAAAGCTTTGTGGATTGTTTTCAATTGATTGGGCGTAGGAAAAGCATCGGAAATAGTGAAATGGAAAAAAGAAAATGATAAATGGTTCTGTCCTTATCCAGAAAGTTGAAATGCAAGCTTCGCTGAAGATTTTTCCAAGATCTTGGACAACTGTTTTCAAACTCCATGCCTTTCCCATCAATAATGATCATCCATGGGCAAACTCTGCAATATAAGGGTCTGTGTATCCTTTCTCAACATAACAATTTGGTTGCATTATCTTCAGTTATATGTGCAATCATTCCCCCTTTTTTTTCACACATCAGACTCATTTTTGTTAACTAAAATGACTCATTGAATAAGTTATGCTGTTCCCCAGATAATCCTGCATGGGGTTTTCATAGTTGCTGTGTTTAACAGACTCACTGGAGAGACACTGGAATTCAAAAATCCAAAATTCTTCGATTTGTGCTTCTGCTATATATGTTTTGCGTGCAGTGATTAATATGAGCATGGACCAAGTATATAACTATGGATTTACCTTTTCAAACCCCATAGCTACCAACTTCTTTAGCTCTTCTTCGAAGCTGTCCAAACCTTGCTTTAACATGAATAAAATTTAATTAGTCAAGATACTTTGTCTTTAAGAATAAGTGGTTAATAAAATACAAAAAAGTTAGAACTGCAGATTAGATGATGTACCTCATCTTGTGCAGCTAATGCACCAACACTGCCAGCACTGGGAGCCAAATGCCTACTTGCAGGAAAAAAGAAAGGAAAAAACATCAATTACATCTTGAAATATAACTAGACAAACTTATCATGAAGGAGGTATGCACCAAATATTTGTTATAGGACCGAAAGTATAAACACATTCACCATCTTCCTCAATATCATCATTTAAGCCCTTTCCCCTAGCAAAATGAGAATCTGTTACTGAGTGAACAACTTATTTTTATGATAGATGGGAACTTCATGGCAATCCTGTGTATCGGTCCAAACTTATCCAAGCGGAATGAATGGAAAAAAGGCATGTCAATCCTAAAAGGTCGTGTCGCAGGTAGAAAAACCTATTTTATTTGTCAATTTAAGCTTGTTCAACCAACAAGCAGACCACCAAAATTCTACAATAACAAAGAGATGAGACAAACGGAAAGAAAACTTGCTATAAGCAACTGTGTTCAACTGTACCGCATGACTTAGTGGTAGGAAATCTGAGTACTTCATCTCATAAAGATATAAGACAATTGTAAGACTAGATTTCCTGAAAACCCGCATATAAGTCAAAAGCTTGAAACCTAAGTTGCACGGGTACGGGTGTGGGTGTGGGTGCATGGCACGACAAATTTATATAAGGTAGGGTATGGGAACACAACTGAAACTCATGGGATATAATCATAGTTCTGAGAATGTAAACAACCCTTTTAAATCGTAGTTCTTAAGGCTGAAACGAACTCGACCCTTATCCAACAAGTTACAAAAATGGATGTGAAGTTCAGGATATATATATATCCAGTTAAGTGTTATGACGGGAGGTTTAAATTAAACATGTATTGTATAATTGACTATTGGTCTGAATAAATATATGCATATATTTAAGGAGTGTCCAAGAAGTGTCGGGTATGGGTACGGGTAAGACGCTTCCGGTAGGGGTATGGATAGAGGTACGGATAGAGGTACGGGTCCATATTTGAAGTACCCAGGTAACATAGCTTGAAACTATTTCAATTTACAAGATAATGCTGCCTATCACAGAAACCAGTAGCATTTAGCAGAACTAAGCTACAAAAGTGGAAGATCTGACCACTCTGTGCATGTGCTGGATCAATTTAATTTAAAGTGGACAGCTCTTTCATCATAAGGAAATTTGAAACTGACCAACAATGCAGTCCCTCAAAAAAACCCACCGAACTCTAGAGTTGCAAAAATCACCCATTCTAGTCAAAATCGTATGTAAATCCTACTTTAAGAAATCAGGACGATGATCCTTATAATCTGTAGAAAGAAGAGATAGAGACTAGGAAGAAAAATATATCTTCCAGTACTTGCACCGGGAAAAATCAGTTGAAGGAGGTTTCCCACTCTCACAAATCCTTTCCTGTACTGGCGTATCCAAAATTTGAGTAGAGTGGATTGGGCAACATCTTCCCTAATTTAGAAATCAGGACGATGATCCTTGTAATCTGTAGAAAGAAGAGATAGAGACTAGGAAGAAAAATATATCTTCCAGTACTTGCACCGGGAAAAATCAGTTGAAGGAGGTTTCCCACTCTCACAAATCCTTTCCTGTACTGGCGTATCCAAAATTTGAGTAGAGTGGATTGGGCAACATCTTCCCTAATTTGCGTTATTTGTCGTCTAGATAGATTCACCTAAGGACTTGTCTAGACCATCCATTAGTTTAGTTTTTCTCATAATGAATGAAATAAATTGGTCGAGTTTGAATAACATAGAAATTGGGTTCACTTTTGTTAAAATTAACCAAATAATATAATACAGATTACCTTGTGGAGGTCAAGTATAGAGTGTTGGCACATCAGCATATTGAGCTGTTTTAGTGGAAAATAAAATACCGATTACCTTGCATCTGATGTATGTGCTCCTGTAGTTCGAGGTGATGTTTCCAACTGATGATCTTGTGATGAATCATCCAAGAGTCTAGCCTGCAAGCTCAAGTCAGAATCAGCTGCGGCAGTTGACTGTTCTCTTGTAGCACCCAAAGTTCTTCCCCTCCCAGGAAATCTGGGATCTTGTGCTGCCTACAACGTACATATTTAGTTACTATACAAGCTGAAATTTATAGAACACACCATGGATCTTATTTAAACCCTTCAATCACAAACCAACAAAAACATAAAGCAGAAAAAAAATGTAAAGGATGCTGGGAACTAATTAAAACTAATACTTCCATCATTCTTAAAATGATCCCAGAATCATTCTTAAAAATAAGCACACAGGGCCAACTAAAATGATCATCCAACTTTCCTGCTTCAGAATCTCTCTTCATGCAACAATCAGCGAGCAGCTATCATATGGCAAGATACAAGAGCACAAACAAAATATTGAAAATATCTTCTTCTCCACTAAAAGATAAACTGGTCATTGAAAACTTATGAAGATCATATTTAGTTTGGAATGCATCACAATTATAGTGCAGTTTAGTGATATTTCTTCAAACTTACATTGGATCAGAATAACCAACAAATTTCCAACATAAGAATTTCAGAATAACTAGATTTTGAAAATTTTGTGATACAAATGGATGTCACGATGCAATATACCCCAAGTAGCTCAAAGATAGCTACTCCAGCTGGTGAGTTACAGAACACCTACCACATTCCGGAATTCAGTAGGCACATCCTCAAAGGAGTGAAGGACAAACTTCATACCTTACAATGTTATTCATCATTCTTGAAGTTCATTTTTCGTGTTGTTGGAATAAAGGGTCCAAAAGTTTACTTTAACCAAAACCAGGCATGAAACTAATTAACTATATCAAGCAACAAAAGTAAAGTACACTATAATAAATTAATTTATACAGGTATAGATCCACCTAGCAAAAGCTTTGAATCTGACAAATGAGATTACATGAATCCTATATGGATGAAATTTAGCAAAACATACAAATGAAAAATAGACAATAAATTAACAGACGGATCTCAGACCAAAAAAACACGGTGATGTGAACATAAATTTAATATGCAGCATGCCTATGAACCTTTCATTTCCTTTTATGGCAAAAAAAACACCCTTCAAACTTGTGCATCATGCAACACCATACTAAAGCTAGAAAGATCAGATCTGTAGTTTAGTCTGTAGAAATCTCAGCAAAGAGGAAAATGTAAGTTCAAAGATAGCAAGCTATCCACGATGACATATACATTGGTTATCCTCACAAGTCCCAAAGCAACAATTATGGTGAAACTCAACTACATTAAAGACTATAAGTTATAAAAAAGGACAATAAGTTACTGAGTTAACAACAATGCCAATTCAGTACCCCTTCTGTTGTTCCTCTCTGAGGCATCCACGAAGAGAGATTTCCCCACAAGTTTCCTGAGATCAGACTGCGATAGAGAGAGAACAATGAGATCAAATTTATCATAGAAGAAATGTCGTTAACAACATGGATACAATCAGTACCTAGATGGTGTGCTTGAGTTTGAATATGTTGGAAGGTTTCCATATGTAGCCCCTCCAGTGCACAAAATAAATCCAGGACGCCTTATGCAAGATGACTGAAAAAATTACACCATTGAGCAAGTTATGTCAATAGAAGAAAAAAACAATCAAGTATATCACATGTATCAAGTAGAAACACTTCTACAAGCTTGTTTTTGTTATCTAAGAGTTGTCCCATCAGAATAGGTCATCCATAAGCATCAAAGCTCCATGAAAAAAATTTATGCCATGCTTCAAACTCCTAAATAAGTGCAAGAGTATGGAAAAAGAGGTAATTTCCATGAAGCTTAATAGAGGAATACCTATGCTTTTGATTATGTAATTTCAGATCCTACAACTATGGAGCAACTTCCAAAATTTTCAAAGATCAAGAAAGTCTAGAAGAAGGGGGATGATAATAGATTTTCTATAGAGAATAATATTCAACTCTTAACAATTAGGCAACAAACAAAAACAAAGAGAGATTTAAGACATGTATCAAGCAAAAAAAAAAAGAAAAGAAAAGAAAAAAAAATGAAGGCATCCGAAAGTTTTATGGCCATATCCAAAAGAATTGTATTTAAGTTTGTGCTGTGTGCATGACCGTACTAAGCTTGAGAATATCAGCACATTTTGCTCAAGAAAACTTACTAGCATTGACAAGCTCTCAATGGAAGAATAGAAAGATGGACCAGGTAACAAGTAATTGAATAGCCCACAAGTGTCTGGTGCAAAATGGAGACAATCTTATGTAAATTCCCAGTTCATTGTACTCAACAAGCTGTATAGCATAAGAACAATAGGAGAAAAGGGGAAAGGAGAACAAACATGCAAACCCAGATAAAATGCCACATAAGTGTCCCAGTAAGGAAACATTTGTTGCTAAGAGCTGGAACAGTATCAATAAGATCCACGCATACCTGGGAATGGAAATGTTACTCAGTAAACATGTTGTAATTTATGATATTGGACTAAAAATCTAAAAAACTTAAACATACAAAATGAATGGAAAGAAGGCATACCATTTAGCAGGCACATTGAAGAGACCAAAAACACTGCAAAAGAAAAGATGGAAGCGTACATCAATTATGAAAGTAAATATAATGACGAACCTATGTCTAAATACTATGTTTTGATTTTGACATTAAACTGAGAGTTTGATGATGGTAGAAGCCTAGGAGGTGTAAGTATCATGCTAATTTGCTAAGGCAAGCTAAGAAGTAAGTGCTCCTCAATCGTCAAGACCATGAGTTCAAGGATAGAGTTTCGTGCTTGACGCCTTTCAGCTACAAACTAGTATACTTATTCATGATTTCCTGATTTGCTAAAGCATGACCATTGTTATTAATCAAAAAAATTTCCCTTTAGGAAACAAAATATCAAACATGCATTAACATAATACAATTTAAGTTAGTCAAAAAATCACAAACCTTCTCGATTGTACTCCACTCAAGCTTGTCTCAATAACAATCATAGAGAATAGGATTCCAGAGAAGCCGATGGCACACTCATCCATGACAAAATGATAAGGGTATACAGGATTATAAGCCACCAGTAAAGCTATGGAGAGATGAAATATAGCATTGCTGGTAGCAAGCAAGAACATCAGATACAATAGGCGTACGGATCCCGTTATCCGCTCCAGTTCTGTCCCCAGAGGTACTAGAGCCAGCATATTGAAAACAACATGCAATATCGATCCATGAAAAAGAACCGACGTATAAATTCTGTAAACTGAGAGGAGGGGTAGGGAACTTAAGTTAGAGTTTGATATAGATGTCATAAGAACAAGGTACCTTAAGTTAGAGTTTGATATAGATGTCATAAAAATGAGGTACATGAATGTCAGCTCTTAGTTTATACTACAACATCATGAAGAAAAACATAAGCTTTCAAGATAAAGAGCAACTGATTTTTCTTTCATAAACAATCTTTTAAGCTTGTTCCCCAAAGAAACTTTACTCAGTTCAGCAATTGTCTACTCATATTTGAGAAGAAAAAGAGCTTACCTTCAAACCTAGAAACCACTGCAGAAGGCAAGAAGCATACACTGAAGAAGGAGTCATAACCAAACAACAAGCACACAAGGTAGATTACCCCGCAGATTATTACCACACCAGAGGTAATGAATGGTACACTAGTCCACCATTGATTCAGCCTTGTCGAAATTCCAGCCTATAAACAGGTAAACATTATCAAAGAATATTAACGAAAAAGGAGGTATATAATAAAGAAATAAAATAATGTTGCACTGATCATGACAGCGAGGAATTATATCCAACTTCCTTTAGTGCAGCACACACCTTATAGACATTATTCTTGTTTGTTATGTCTCAATCAAGAGCAACGATCACCAACCCTTATGAAGGTTTGACAAATGATCCTTGATACATATAAGGTGCACGGAAAGTGTAAGAAAATCAGGTCTAATGCAGAACAGATTCATAGATGATAGACCACTCCTTGTGATAGTACACACTTCAATTACATAGCATCCGGAGTTCATTTGAACTCACATCATGAAAATTAAAAACTCAAAAAATCAGTTCAAATTCAGAAACTCCTTCAATGGCGATCAACGGTCAAGCAAGATACTCTACTTCTAAATTGTTCCCCCAGACCATGTGTGAGAAAAATCAGATAACCCTGTAGCATTGAACTCTCCTTTAAGATGGCTAACTATCTGTGATACCGTGGTACTCTCTTATCTGAAAGGTGGACTCCTATATATTATCAACTCCATGATTATCAAACAAAGGTAAAAGGCATTTCAACAAAAGATATGAAATTCAACAACTAAAAAATACCAACGATAACAACATGTGAGATTGACTTAAACTTCATTTCATTCAATTAATTCTGGAGGACATTTATTTCTTTTGTATTTTATAAGCATTTTTTCGGTCAATGCATCCATATATGTAGATTTGGTATTCGAAATTGAACGTAGAGACAACATACTCCCTTTACATGTTATGTAGAATAGTTTTTGCATATGGGCCAACAGGAGCTACGTGAAAATGTTATGCAGGTTAGATCTTGCAATTCTATATACACTTGGTGAATCTGAGTGTATGCAAGCGATATAAGCTCGAAAGTAATTGACAAATTGATCAATAATGAACGTAGATAACCTAGACTATGCGAAAAATTGTCCAAAATACTACAGCGTTTAGACCAAAAAAACCTCAGATTACATCCATGAATCACTAAAACTAGCATTGACAGCCACATTGAACAAGTGTTCAAAGAGATGTAAACATGGCTCGATTTCAGCGTAAACCTAGTAAAATCTAGGGTTTACTAACATACTCCATTCTCAGTAAAGCCCTAACATCAAATTCCTCCACTTTCCCCAAGACAAAATCTCCCCTTTCTTCATCATTAAGTCACTGAATCTCACTCACAAACTGGATAAATTAAAAAGAAAGACCCTTATCATAACGCAACTGAAAATTTTCAAGTACCGACTACCGCGTAGGATCTAGATCTGTAAGAAGGGGATAAGAGCGAACTAAGAGATCCGTTACCTCGCTCACGATGTTCGATCTCATTCTCTTTCTATTTTTGCTCCCAATTTTCTTTTGTTGCTTGGAAATTTAAGAAGAAGAAGAAGACTGGACTTTGCTCGCGTCTAGTTTTGAGATTCGAACTATGGAGAGAGAAGCGTGCGAGGTATTTCGAGGCGTAAACGGCGTTGTTCGCCGTAAAGAAACGGCTGAGGTGTTTACGAAGTTCCTGCTGTTGTCGATAACGCCGTTAAAGTAGTGGGCTTATGGGCCAGTTTAGATTGCTCCATGTTTACTTAAAGCCCAACTAGTAATTATGCTCCGTTGATTTCCTGTCAACTATGGGCCCAATATGGTTTCATTTTGGTTCTCAGGTGTTTATTGAACAGAATATAATCATTTGATGGAAGTCTTAACTGGAAAGAGCTATGCAAAAATAAAATAAAATTAAAAAAATAAATAAAAATAAAATAAACATAAAAATTTAGGGTTCTTTTTCCTAGAAACCATCTATATTTAGAGTCAATTTAGGCAAACCATCTTATATTTTTAATTTATACCTAAACCAGTTACAGAGTTAGTTTTTCTTCAAATCAACCAACTAAACCACTTTGCTACTAAATATCTTCTAAAATTTCAACAATACCCCCACTTAATCTCACCTGTAAAGCACGTGACCTCTGTTATTGATGCATTGCAAACTTTCCACGTAAGATTAAATGAAGTTAATGTTGGAATTTCATAAAACTTTTAGCAACAAAGTGGGCTGAGGTGGTTGACTAGGGGGAAAAAACTAACTTTGTACGTGGTTCAAATATAAATTAGAAATATAAGGTGGTTTGCGTAAATTGACCCTAAATATAAGGTGATTTTCAGGATTTTTCTGTTAATACATGTCGTGAAAAATGAATATGCATTGTGCCCTTTGATGCTTCAGTACATGGAAGATCATTCAACAGAACTGCATGTAAGCATGTCACATACCAGAAACACAAATGCTTCAACAAATGCTTTATAATGGTTTCTAAACTCTTTCACAGGACGAGCCAAGGAAACTAAAAGCTATATATTGGATGCATAGAAAAAAAAAAAGTAAGATCAAGGCTCCACATCAGCCACTGCTCATGCACTTATTTTCTTCCATGGTTTAGCAAATGGGAGAACTACTGTGAGAAGAATCAGGAGGATAATCACGAGGAGGATAAGTATCGCAATGCAAGGCCAGTTGTGGGAGCTCTTCATCAGCCTCTTTGCTTTCTGAAGCGATTCAGTCCCAGAATGTACATGGTCAATTGCACTTGAAACCTGATGGGAGGAGGAAGATAAGGAAAAATTGAATCCCCAGAAGAAAAAAAGAACAGAGATCTTATAACTAAGTTCGCAATTAGAGTATCTTGCATCGCATGTGATGATAACGAACAAGTATTACGGATAATGGGTTTTCGTTCATACCTGGGATGCGATGTCGTTCAGCATATCGCCTTGAGAATCGATCAATATGGCCATGTCAACAAAAATCTGCAATGAGAAACAAAAAGTTCAACAACATGTCTGCGTAACAGATGCTATTTAAATATACCAATAATAACGGACAAAGATCATACATCAGGTTATTAAAAGATGCAATGTGAACTACTTATTTAAAGACAGCAAGTTTATTATTTTTTGGGTAAATATTCACAAAATCCCTCAAAACCTTTAGCGTTTCCCACAAAAACCCCCGAAGTTTGTATTTCCCACTTAACCCCAAAACTTTTCCCACAAAGCCCTCAGAACTTCAAAGAATTCCAAATAGTCTCTCATATAAACCCCCAAAATTTTAATTTTTTCCATATAACCCCCCAAAAAGCAAGGAGAAGAGAAGATGAGCCCCAAATAAAATGAGAAAATATCAGAATTGTACAGAGAATAAGGCCGTCCAATTGAAGGAGACACTTTCTGGGAGGGTTTTATGGAAAAAAAAGTTTTCGGGGTGGGGGTGGGGGTGGGGATGTTTTATAGAAAAAGATTTTTTTTTTTTTTGCCCGGATCTGAGGCTCTTTGGAGTTGTAGGGGTTTTATAGGAAAAGTGTGGGGGTTAAGAGGGAAAAACAAAGTTCAGGGGGTATTGTGGGAAACGCCCCAAGATTTTGAAGATTTTTATTTTATTTTATTTACCCTTACTTTTCAAAGCCCCAGAGCAAAGACTCTGGACAGTAATATATGTTTGCGTCTTG
Organism: Asparagus setaceus; assembly: GCA_012295165.1. NCBI lineage: Eukaryota > Viridiplantae > Streptophyta > Magnoliopsida > Asparagales > Asparagaceae > Asparagus > Asparagus setaceus. The sequence continues at coordinate 28,987,897 of CM022706.1, forward strand.
ATCCTAGCAATCTAGATCACAGCAAAACACCAACATTTCTTCTCTAAAGGTGTGTTTCACTAGCTGAAGCATAATCTCATGGAAGCATAATCCTACATTCCTACTTATAGAGAACTTCTTCATCCTAGATAATTAAGAAATGCTCTAACGAAATTAGCTTTAGGTCAGATATACTCATAAAATTTGACATGGATTATCTGACAGATGAACAAAAAGAAGAAATCTTTAAGATAATAATATCTTCAAGTTTTAGTTAGCACTATCAAAGTAACCACACAAGGAAACACAATTTCTACTAAACACAGTCAAGACCAGTACATGCAAACAATAGGGCAATATAAGAAAATGAAACACTAATATAGACCGTCAAAATGTAGCTAGACTGATGAGCATAAAGAATAAATCTTTAGATAATATTTTGAAGTTTTAGTTAGCGCTATCAAAGTAATCTCGCAAGGAAACACCTTTGTCTGCTAAAAACAAATCAGTGCATGCAAATACTGGGCTATCTAAGAAAGCAAAACACTAAATCAACCATCAAATGTTGTTAATTGAAAGGATAAATGAAAGTTCTATTAACTTGTTAACAAAGATTGAAAGAATTTGATCAGTTTGAGGAGACTAGTTCAAGAAATATGGAAAAGTTAAACCAGCATAAGCTGCATATAACTCAGACAACTTGAGCCTAAAATCATGGGTCACTCTTGCTCTTCAATGAAGTTTCTAAGCTGCATATATCTCAGACAACTTGAGCCTAAAATCATGGGTTACTCTTGGTCTTCAATGAAGTTTCTAAAATATGATATATATCAAATTACCTGCTGCAACTCAAGAAGCTTCCTCTCCAATTCTCTAACAATGTCACGATGCTCCAGGATCTCGGTGAAGGTGTCCATTATCTGCAAACGAAATGAAGATTGATTGAAGAAGAAATTATCAAATAATCATGAATCCTGAAAAATCTCAGATTTTTCTGATTGTTAAGACAAATAGTTCGAATTTAGACAAACCTGGCCCCGCCCTTGCTCCAGGATTGCTCTCTGAAATATTTGTTCACAGTGTCCCGTCTCTATTAGTCTGTCAATTGTCTGTAAAACAAAAAATTGATAAGATATAAATTTATAGAGCATAGAGGACATCCAAATTTCTAAGAGCAAACCTCTTCATCAGCATGGTTGCCCGTTACTGTTCAAATGGAAACACAAAAGGAAGGGGGAAAAAACAATTAGAAAATACCAATCCAAAATGCTCTGGCATAATCGCAGCTTATTAAATTCAGGTGCTCACCTGTAAAATAGCTTCTCGCAACAGCCACCCGATACTCTTGCTTGATTGCTTCCCTTAAAGACTGCAGAAAAGATGAGTGGGAATAAGTAATAGATGACATTTTTGTTTATAGATAATGATTTTCAGATCTTATTGTGTAGAGTATGTATCTCAACCTTGCGAAATAAGAACAACTTTCCAGTGTCTTACTATGCCAAACTGCCAATGCAGCCCCATAATTTGGGGTGGAAACGAACCAAATAATTAACAAATAGTGTGTTAATTGTTTGTCTAACTAATCATTTATATTCGATTTGATAGTTCATTTAATATTAAATAAATAAGTTTTACTATACAGTTTATAAACGAATAGAATTTAACCAGATGTATATTCTATTCGTTTGATTATCAAATAATCGTTTAAAGTTTCATCCTTCATGGTTTGTATTATTACATCCATGATGTTATATTTTTGACCCATTTGCATTTTGTAACTTATAAGTTCTATACTAATTTTGACAAACATAAAGAGCTCCATGTAAGTTTTTAAACTGTTGCTTTTCATCCCTCTTCTATTGAGATACAGCTCAAATGTTAGACCACAACATGCCTTATCCTCCTGCCTAAACGGATGACAGCTGCAAGATGAAAGAAAACAGTGGTAGAAGAAGCAATTGGCAGCATGCAGAAAAGAGCACAGCATTTGTTTCTTCATTGAAAAATGCACTTCTCTCTTCTTCTGTTCTCTTTATTTCTATCTTTTCATCCTACCACTTTCCTTCTCTTCCCAACTGCATGAATTTGAAGAAATCATGTGCGACCTTCCAGAGTCTAGTAGCAAACTGAGGATCTTATTAGCTAATAGTGGATTGCTTTTCTTTTTATATAAAAGCATGTGCTACCTCAGTCATGAGACAAAATTTTCTCTAATGAAGTTCTTATCTCAACTCGCAGCACACATATTTGTCATGCTGTTTGCAGTTTGAATGTGTTCCAAACAAATGTTTTCTTTTCTTAAACTTAATATTAAGAAAATTGAACATATAAATTTTCAAATTCTTGTCTACTCTTGGATCAATCCTCCAAAAACACTCTTACCTACGATGAAGTGACTCTGAACTAAACAATCAATTTAACAAAGAAATACAAAAAATGTAGTTTACCTAAGCTTCTAAGCATTATGTAACGTCTTATCAGTATTGCTCAAGTATCCCGATCCTACTTAATTGCTTAACCAATGTAGTCGGGAAGAAAAAGAATTAAATAACGAATACTAACCATCCGTTCATTCTTACATTTATCTTGTGTTATGCCAATATTTTCCTTGTGAATTTTGATGTTCTTTTACCCAAATATTACATTATTTTTTAGTAAAGCACACAAGAAACAAACTTGAGCAAGTTTACTAAGGAAAAGTTGGCAGAAGGGTGTTACCTGAAAGTCGGAAATTCTTTCTTTCAACTTCCTTTTCAATGCTCTGCAGTAATTATTCACTCAACATGAGACAACTGATTTAGTTAGGAATATCCTTCCTAAATAAGAGAATTGTGAAAATATGAAACGTACACAGTAGTTGCAGTTCTAGATCGATCTACAGCAGATCCCTTGCCACAGCCTGATTTCTGTCTGTTAGCTAAATTCTAATTTGAGAAGGAATCAACGAGTCAATGACAATTTCCAAAAAAAACTGATACAAAGAATCTATGACAATTTCCAAGAAAAATGATTTCTCAAAAGTATCTGATGAAAGGAAAGACATTCAACAGTGATGTAAGTGGCACATATAAAACCTCTCCAATCTAACAAGAGATATGAAGTTATGAAAATTAAAAAGGGATTCGTAGCATGCTGCGAAAAAAGTGAACAAGGAAGATGCAGGTGAAATTAGAACACTGAAAAGGTGAATTGGGTGTTCAATTATGGTACATTGAAACCTCTCCAATCAAGATGGTTAATGGTAAGAAATGTTGCTGCATGAAGAAGTAATTACAAAGAGAATGCCTGCTGTATGAGGGGAAAGGGGACATTAAAAACTTAGAAATACTAAAAAGTGGACATGTTCTTTTAACTGGTAGATTGTATAGAAAGAAGTCATTACAGTGGATGACGATCAATGGTTGCAAGATCATTTATACTCGGTAGAGATAAAACATACTTGGTAGAGATAAAACAAAGGGAAGACAAGAAACAGAATAGTGAGAAAAGATTAAAAACAACATTCAAATGATAACATAAATTCATTTCTTACATATAAAGAAAAACAAAGGGCTTATCTTGTATGAGACAAAAATGAAAATCAAATCAGACAGACTAAGAAAACTTCAATGCAAAAGAGAAATCAAAATGGATGTACTTAAATTAACCTTCTGTTTCTTTTAATTTTCCTTTAAAGAAAAACAAAAATACTAAAAATGTCCAGGTATTGTATCGAATAGAGAACCATAGAAGTAAAGGGAATCCTAAATATAAATGATCTCTTCCAGAGAAATTCATACACCAAACATCAAAATGAACAAACAAAAAGGAAATGACTTTTCAATAGTGAAAGACCAAACATAAGCATCTGTGACAAACAACATACATCTCTGTCAAGTTCTTCTACTTTGGATTTTGCTATCTGTGCTATCTTTCCCACTTCATTAACATCTTTTTCCATGCTCTGCTTAATTTCTGCAACCAAATTATGATTTATCGTTCTTTATATGGCATGAAATTATTAAAGCACAAACCACGTAACATCAGAAATTCCAGAGAAATTTTAACTTTCCAACATAATGAACTTACCTTTCGCAGAAGATGCCCTCGTGACAGATTTGAACTCCTCATTTGCATTCTGAGAAACATATTGAATAAGTTAAAGGCTAAATGCAGTAGACTGAAGTAATATTCTTTTGAACATCTTTAATCCAAATAAAATTAAGAATAACACCTCAGAATATGATGAATATTTATCGAATATTAAAGTATAATTATTTGACTAAAACTTTATACTTTATGATTATATTAAACTATTAACTAAGAAGAAAACTTTATTTGGTTAGAGAATACTTCCATTTTTTCTAAGGAATTTGATTTCTAAATAGTTTTAAAATTCTTAACTGCAAAGGGTTTTTCGATATTGTTCCTTAAATCTTCAATATTTTAAAATTAGTCCCTCAAATCATAGAAATTGGAATTAGGTACTTCAAATCATGTCAGTTCTTTTAAATAGGTCCCTATAACTAGTTGCAGGTAGAGCTGAAGGGAATATTCCCTCTAAACTAATATTTTGAGAGGGGCTTCCAGTTATATCCTGTGTTATAATAAGTTGAAACCCATTTAAAACCCATATAGACTTAATTGGTTTACTTAAACCCAATTAAGATCCAAACACAGTTTAAACTCTACTTCTCCAGCGCTACCTCTTTACCCCTAACCCATTTACGACATTTACGTCCTCTCTTAGATCTCTAAAATCCTCAGAATACCTTCAATGATAACCTTGAAAATGAAATCTCTCTAACCTTGCGATTGCGATATCATCCCCAAACTCTGCAACGGCAGAATCTGTAATCTTGAGCGACGGAGCGTTCTCCAGCTCCGCCACTAGCTTCCCAAAGTCATCCACCATGACGGTGGCCTCTGCCAGCACAGAGGCCTGCCGCCGTCGCCACTGAAGAACCCATCACTTCCTTGAGTTACTTTCTCTCAATTGAATCCTCAAAACCATATTACCGATATGCGCAACTGGGTAAGTAGAGAAATTCAATTCTAAGCGAAGATGGACGTTGAATTTTTCTAATGAGGAGTTGATTAATGATTAGCTTTAAGATCTCTAAAAAGAAAATAAATTGAGCCAAAGAGACATTGTGGGACAAGATTTGGGAATATATCCTGAAATGAGGAAGACTGGAAGAGGTCAGAAGGGAAATTGGATTTCCGCAGGAATAAGAAGAGAAGAGAAGGTTTTCTGGTAGTTTGAGGTTGAAATGTTACAGAAATTTACTAATGTAACTGACCTTCTTGAGCTAGCTCATAAGTCATAACTCAACTAGCGTTGAGACATTTGACAGAAAAACTGACAGAGGGACATAATTAAAAGAACTGACATGATTTGAGGGACCTAATTGCAATTTCTGTGATTTGAGAAACCAATTTCAAAATATTGAAGATTTAAGGGACCAATATCAAAAAAAACCAATTGAGAGATTTATACTTATGATGTATAAATCTTTAATTTGAATATTTGGTTAAAACAACTAATTTAAGACTCTTTAAATCTCTCAAAATCAGTATAGAACTTAAGCAAAAAAGGTAACTAGGTAAGTGGATGAAAACATAAGATCATGTGTGTGATAATACAAATTATAAGCGATCAAATTTTAAACAAATATAGATAAACAAACGAATCGAATATAATCTGGATCAATCCTAGTCGATTACTAAAATCCCGATGTAAGAACCCCATACCAGCCTACACTCATCCCAAATGCAAATCCAACGTACCCAGTACTGAATAAATATTCCAAATCCCAAGTCAACATTTTCACTTAAATCTTAAAGCGGATAATCTCAAACCAATCTGCAGACTCCTCGAAAATGTAAACCCCCTCACTCAATCTCCTCAAATCCAATTGTACTCTCATACCAATCATCACGGCATTAGTCAAAATCAAGTTAGAGAAAAAAAAACTAGTATTAAAAAGATAAACATGGAAAGAAATTTTCTTTACTCTGGAATGAAACTAAATGTCCTACTGCAGGACAAGCAACCTTATCCTTGAGCATTCCTTCCCGCATATAAGCATATTTTACAATCTTTTGTTTGGTAGTAACATAATTGAGTAAGGAAAAAGACACCACACACACACACACACAAATAGCATTAAACAAAGGAAAGAAAACAAAGACCACAAGAACACTGAAAGAAAGAAGATTGCATGAAAATACTTTAAAAGGACTTACTGCATCCTACTGTGATACAAGACTGGCCATGAATTGGTTAGAGAAAAAAATTAGTACGGTGAAAGGGAATCAACTTTCAAGCAAGTAATAAATATCGCACAAGTACAGGGATGAGGGATCCCATAAGACTGATACTATATGATATTCATAGATACCTGTTTAAAAAAACCTTCCATTCCCAGTTCTGAAGAACTTGCTGAAGGCTGTATACCCCCATTTCAATATCCCCATTTCCCGAAGGTTGACCTTTAGGAATCTCAAAGGAATCCTGAAAAACAATTTGACAAACAAAGCAAAAAATGAGATGCCAGAAGACCTTTGTTGCTTAATTTAAAAACGTATCTTCCAAGTGATTCCATTTCCAATAGGAAAAAGTTCTATTTTCGTTGCAGCTGCTAGCCAAGAATCCATAACTTCATCCAAATTTATAAGTAGACAAAGCCTATATTTAAAAACAGAATCAGCAAGATTCTTGACAGTCTGTTTTCAAGGATAACAGTGAACATCATACTCTTCGTATCATGCCATTGATTAGCTTTTGAATCTAAGTGCTGTAAGAACCACTTTCTAAGCTCCCTCGACATATGGTTTAGTCCTCGAATAAAAAAATAAATAAAGAAATAAAACACTTCAACACTAAGCATTAAACAGATCACATGCCATCTCACTGGATTAAAAAATATGTTATTCTTTCAGGAAAAAGAATCTGATGAATAATCACAGCGAACATGAAACTGTCAGAAGGACTCACTCAAGATTTAGTACCCGCCGGCCGCCAGAATGTCAACGACTTATCATCAAAATTCCAAAGAATTTGCTAATTGGATGCAAGGAATCTCTTGAACTAGACAAAGTAAAAAAGGTTGGAATTTCAGTTTTCATTGTTGAGTTACTTCATTTTTCGAAAAGAAAGGTTGTAGCTAGAAATCAAACTGGGAGTTCCACAACACAATCAAACCCCAAAAAGCCGGCACCTACTGGAAATTTGCCTTCTTGATTTCAAGCAATGGATAGAAATTGCTCAGCTTGTATTAATTCTTACCACTTTGTTCCTTTCCATTCACTCTGTCTTGATGATGATGATGATGGGTTTTTTAAAATATTGGTCCCCCAAATCTCATCTTTTTGGATACAAGTCTCCTAAGTCATATATTTTGGATAGAAGTCCCCCAAATTATCGTATTTGCATAAAAGCCCCACAAACTATTGAGTTCTGTGAAACAAGTCCCCATGATTTATTGTCATCCACTTAACAAAAGTTAACTAACGGGATTGTTAATTTTCTTGTTTCATTTTTGCCATTGTTTTAAACCCACCCTCTTGCAAAGGCGAAAAAATTAAGGCAATGTATCCTTTGAACCCATTGAAAATCAACAGTGTCTTGCTAAACTATCTTAAATCCCTCTAATTTAGAGTTAATTCCTAACAATGTGCCAGCTTAGTTAGACTAAGTGGGTGGGAATTAACCATGGCAATTTGTTTCAAAGAACTTAATATTTGAGGGGCTTGTATCCAAATAGATGAGATTAGGGGGACTTGTATCCAAATAGATGAGATTTTGGGGAACCAATATCTCAAAAAAATTAAACCCTAGAATCTCTCAATATTATACTAGTTAGTCATATCGCAAAACTAAAATTCACAGATTTAAACCCTAGCGAACTAAAACATAGAACTCTCAAATTCTTTTCTTGCAATTTCCTCTCCATTTACCCAAACACAACACTTTAGCGTAATTGTTACCCTAATTAAAAAAAAAACGCCGATATCCTCAAATCTTGAGAAAATCGACCTAAAAACAAGAAAATCTATACAAAGAACTGAGCGTCAAAGATTCGAAAATTACCGAGAGAAGGCTATTCATCTTCGCAAGAACCAATCGATCTTAAAGAGCTCGTGATCGCAAGATCGATCCTCAATCGAGCAAAAATTAGAAGCGAAGCGAAGCTTCCATATTTGCTAGGGTTTTTCGCCGAGAATTAAAATGGAAAGAGAGGGAAGCGAATGCGGTAATTTGTTCTGTTTATCTTATTTAGCTTAACGGGTAGACGGTCATTTGTTCCGTCAATACTGTTAAGAAATAGAGTTGCCATAAATAAAAGAGTTTGATTGGTATTAATCCCGTAATTTTGTTAGCTTTATTTTGACGCTTGGGTTATTTTGTTCGCTTTATTTTGACGCGGATTACTTTAGTAGCTTTATTTTGACGCTGAGGTTAACTTTGTCAGCTTCATTTTGACGCTGGGTTATTTTGGTAGCTTTGTTTTGATGCGGATTATTTTGATAGGTTTCTTTTTCTGAAGATGGGTTATTTTAGTGGATTTTATTTGACGTAAGAGTTATTTTGGGACTCATTTACTGATTTACATATATATTCCTTGAAGGGGATGTTTGGTACGTTTCCCACTTTTGATAGAAACCCCATTTCATGACAAAAACCTCATTTTTAGTTTTTTTTTTAGTTTTTCTAGAAATATGTTTTTGGTGTTTGGTTCGCACTAAAAACATGGATGGAAATCATTTTCCACACTATTATCTTGTTTGGTCGGTAGGAAAATAATTGGTTGAAACTAATTTTTTATTGTGAACCAAACTTCCATACTTATGTACACACTCAAGGAACCACTTTTTTATGAGGAAAAAAGTGGAGTTTCAACCCATTTCCTCTTATTTGGGGAGGCTTAGTAGGCCACATTGCAAAACTGTGTCGCTTCTTCATAGGAGGTCTGGGTTTGATTCCCGTGTGCGTCAAAGGAGCGATAACCCCCCCCCCAAATTCATTTTGAAAAGAAATGGGCTATTTGCATGGAGGGTTCTACAACGCATTTCCCTATTTCTATTTGCGAACCAAACCAATGAAATGAAACGCCCAAACTCAATTTGCCTTGTTGGATTGAGTTGTCAGGGCCCGAAAGTTGTCTGCTTCGTAATAAATTATATTTAGAACTCAAGTTGTAATTTAAAAGAAAGTTGCATTTATAGTTGTAGTATTTTATATTAAAAAATATTTTTATGGTACGCTTTAATGATCGATTTGAATGTAAGTTGTTTGTGGGGGTTATGGATGATCTCTTTTATAATGGTAGGTACACCATAGAACATGTACACATGTTTTATAGATTACTAGTTAGCAGGGGCACGTGCAATGCAAGCGCCCAATTTAGTTGGGAGTTCATGCAAAAGAATGTTATATTTTATATATGCAGAAATTAGAATAACAAAGACTATATTGAGAAAATTAAGTTTTATGTGCAACTTTTACGGTAATGGTCAATATTTATGGAGATAATAGTTAATATTCACGAAAGTTATTTTAAATGTAGTCAATATCCAAAATGTTTTAAAATTTTAAAATTACTACTTTTATAATTAATTTAGATTAAGGTAAATTGTATATAAATCCCTCATCTATACTTTCAGTCCCACTTAACCCCTAAGATATTTATTAACACATAGTACTATTTCCTTAAGATTTGAGAGGGATAAATGCTAATAAATGAGCTAATTGAAGGTATATATAAGGGAGTTATGTGCAACTTACCCTTTAGTTTATTATATATTTGCATTTTTATTTTTTCTGCGATTTTTAAAATCATATATTTTGTTTCAAATCATATCGAATCTTTGAAGATAAGTTGTATATAAGCCTCTCATCGATAATCAATTTCATTAATTACCAACTTTCATTAACTTATGAAAAGTTCAAATTGGCATCTTTGTTCTATTGTGAAGATTGAATGGCCTATTCAATGTTTATGTTTTAGTACACTCTACAATGTGTAGCTACACGTCATATTAAATGAAAAAGATTATATTTTTGGTTAAAGTTAAGTAAACTTTGTATTTTGTGTGTATGAAAGCATATAAAACTACGTGGATTTTAAACTAAATGGTGGTAAAACTTTGGGTTTATAATTAAAACCCTTAAATCAACATGCTTCTTCCCCAAACTAAAAAGAGGTGATATATATATATATATATATATATATATATATATATATATATATATATATATATATATATATATATATATATATATATATATATATATTAGTTTTGACTTTATTATCACTTTAAGACCCAAGTTTTAAGCTTGGTTGATGAATCCTATTCTCTGAAACCATCTTTTTATTTTTAATAACTCAAAGTTTTTAACACTTTAATACCCCCAAAATTATAAATTTTTAACTTTGATAAAACAAAGATTCACATTTTTTACATTAATACCTTAAAGTTTACATATTCTTAACTTTAATACTCTAACCTAAGTTGGGGTATCAAAGTGTTAAAAGCAACTTTGTGTATGTCAAAGTTAAAAGTATAAACTTTATCGTAACAAAGTGTCGAAAAATTATATGGAATTATTGCAGATTTGAAGGACTAATATGGAATTATTGTAGATTTTGGGTATCAAAGTTCAAAGAACTATGAGATATTAAAGTGAAATAAGGTGTAAGGTACCAAAGTGCAAGTAACCTTTTTGAAGAAGATAGATTTTGGGAGTGAAAACACAATTGAGCAAAGTTTATCATTTAGGGATTAATGAGCAATTTCAAAGATTTAGAGGAGTAATATGGAGTTATAACTACCACGTGGGTTTTAGTTTGGTGCCCAAAAAAAATAAAATAAAATAAAATAAAATAAAAAAAGAAGAAGCAATGCAAAGGATCGAACTTTCTTAACTTTAATACTCTAATCCAAGTTGAGGTATCAAAGTGTTAAAAGCAACTTTGTGTATGTCAAAGTTAAAAGTATAAACTTTATCGTAACAAAGTGTCGAAAAAGTTATATGGAATTATTGTAGATTTGAAGGGCTAATATGAAATTATTTTAGATTTTGGGTATCAAAGTTCAAAGAACTATGAGATATTAAAGTGAAGTAAGGTGTAAGGTACCAAAGTGCAAGTAACCTTTTTTTGAAGAAGATAGATTTTGGGAGTGAAAACACAATTGAGCAAAGTTTATAACTACCACGTGGGTTTTAGTTTGGTGGCCAAAAAAAAAAAAAAAAACATCAGCAATGCAAAGGGATCGAACCTCAGACCTCAAACAAAGGATCGTAGGTACTAACCCCCTAGGCTATAGTTCTAGTTCGTCCAATAAGTAGTTATCCCCTCAGAACCTCCCGCACCGTGCGGGAGGATCTGAACCCAACATGGAGCATGGAAAATGACCAGAGTGCCCCTTTACTTTCCAAATGAAGGGCTCACATCACCTCCAGCTGTGGGGTGTTCTGAGAGAACAACTACTCTCGTCCAATGGGTATGCTTTCTGATTTTGACACTATTATGAGAGTATGATGCCACAAACAAAAATGGGTTTTGTGGGCCCCACCTAAGTAGGAGAACACAAAAAATAAGCACACAGTAACCGTATTCTCTTTTTATATATAGTAAAATAATATAACTGCACTCCTACGCCTCTACTGATCAAACGAGACTCTAATATTGAACCATTTTCTTTTCAAAATCAATGATTTTTCTTTTTGTAAAAAATATGAAGAAAAGTTGTTGCAAGATATATCTAGTTTTGGTAATGTATTTTAGTGAAGAAATAAACCATAAAACTAGATAATAATACCTCTGCGTTTTATGGTTGATGTTTGATTATATTTGGGTATTCTATTCCAGACCAATGAAATTGAAATATGGTACATTAGCCTCTGGGGTTGCTTGGCTTCGTAATTTCAAAACCATAAAACTAGATAATAACACCTCAAGCTTTTAAACAAAAGAACTGAAAAAACATCCGTAAAAAGGACAAGCTTTGGCCATTTATTGTCATGCCCGTCCCGGACCAAAAATTGCGTTAGATCGTTAAAGGAGGTTAACATTTCCTCAATCCCCATAATCCATTGAATATCATGGTTTATGAGGAAGTTTACTACATAGTTTGTTTCCCAGATAAACATCACGTATTTGGATTGCTAAAATTTTCGAAGAAAATATCGAATTCGGGAAATGATGTAAATTGAAACTTCACGTTAACTTCCATCCATTAATCCCATCCAAACAAGGTGTCAAGGTAAAGATATGACGGCGTCACATTATGAATAAGGTCGATCACCTTCTCGGTGTCAGTTTCAGCAATAAAATTCATTCATCATTCTATTTTTGGGTAAATATTAGAAAACCCTTTAACTTTCAAAGTATTAGAAAGCTCCCCTTAAATATAGGGATTATCACAAAACCTCTCTTTAACTTTCAGATTTAATAAGAAAACCCCGTTTAACTTTGAGATTTTATCAGAAAACCTTACTAATTTAGGATAGAGGAGTTTTCTGATAAAATCTCAAAGTTAAATAGGGTTTTCTGATAACCCATAAACTTACGTGGAGGTTTTCTAATATTTTGAAAGTTAAGGAGAATTTTCTGGCTAATCATCCAAAGTTAAGTGAGGTTTTAAGATATTTAGCCTTTCTATATTTTCCTATAAACTTCTAGCGCACTCAAGAAGAGAAAAAGGAGAGCATATATCCTTACAACCGTTGCAATTATCTCATATAAACCAAACTACAAATTGGCTGAAATAGGATATTATCCAAAATGCACACGTTCTAGTCGGTCCAGTGGGTCCCGGTTCAACGTTCTTGAAAGATCAACAATTGGGACCCACACGTTAACTTAGGTCCTAATCAAAGTGCATCTGTGCGAATCATGCCACCGTCTAAGACGGCGTCGAGGTTCAAGCGGCACGAACGCGGTCGTCACGTCTACCGTCCCTTTCCTCTCCTCTCCCTCTCTCTATAAATATATACACACGCCTTCTCACAAAACCAAAACAATTAGAAATAAATTTACCAGGGCTCTCTCTTCGACAAACTAATCAAGGTCAGTCTCCAGTTTCTTGATCAATTCTATCTTAGTTTGATTGGATTGTATTAGATCTTTGATTAATTGTTGCAGGGGATTTGAATTGGGGAGGGTAGAGGAGTTATAGTTGGCCATGGCGGATGAGAAGGGACGGGTGGATGTGAAAGAGGAATTCAAAGTGAAAATCGAGAGGAGAGAGAAAGTGGATGGGGAGGAGAAAGAGGAGGAGGAGGAGATCAAGGTGAAATCTGTGGAGAAAAGTGAAGTAGAGAAAAAAGAGAAGAAGAAGAAGGAGAAAGAGGAGAAAGAAAAGGAGAAGAGCAAGAAGAAGAAGGATGAGGAGAAGGTGGAGGTAAAGAAAGAGTCGAAGGACGAGGAAGAGATGAAGAAGAATGACAAGAAAAAAGATAAAGATGTAGAGTCCAAAGATAAGAGCAAGAAGAAGAAAGAAAAAGATGAGGAGGAGGAGATCAAGGTGAAATCTGTGGAGAAAAGTGAAGTAGAGAAAAGAGAAGAAGAAGGAGAAAGATGGAGAAAAGAAGGAAAAGGAAAAGAAAACTAAGGATGAAGATAAAGACTTAGAAGAGGTTGAAGGAAGAAAGAAGAAGAAGAAGGAGAAAGAGGAGAAAGAAAAGGAGAAGAGCAAGAAGAAGAAGGATAAAGATGGAGAAAAGAAGGAAAAGGAAAAGAAAACTAAGGATGATGATGAAGAAGAGGTCAAGGAGAAAGACAAGAAAAAGGAGTCCAAGGACAAGAGCGAGACCAAGAAGAAGAAAGAGAAAGACGAGGATGATGAGGTTGAGGAAGAGACCAAAGAGAAAGGAAAGATGAAAGTGAAAAAGAAAGACAAAGATGGTGAGATTAAGGACAAAAGCAAGAAGAAGGACAAAGACGAGAAGGATGGAGAAGAGGAAGGGGAGGCCGAGAAAGAGGAGAAAGAAAAGGAGAAGAGCAAGAAGAAGAAGGAGAAAGAGGAGAAAGAAAAGGAGAAGAGCAAGAAGAAGAAGAAGGAGAAAGAGGAGAAAGAAAAGGAAAAGAAAACTAAGGATGAAGATAAAGACTTAGAAGAGGTTGAAGTGAAGAAAGAAGAATGCAAGTCTAGAGATCTCAAACTCGAAGTTGGAGCAGAGTCAAAGGATGAGAAAGAGAAGGGGGAGAAGAAGAAAGACAAATATGAAGCGAAGAAGGAGGAGAAAAGCGAGGGGTCTAAGGATGAAGAAGCAGGTGAGGAAGATGAGAAAAAGAACGAAATGAGCGAGAAGAAGAGGAAGAAACAAGATGGTAAGGAGAAGACACAAGATGTTACAAAGCTGAAGCAGAAGCTAGAAAAGATCGACACAAAGATTGAAGCTTTACAGGCAAAGAAAGCTGATATCCTGAAGATGATACATGAAGCTGGAAAGGTTCAGGCAGTATAGAGCACAAAAGAGGAGGCCAATGCTGAGGGAGCTTCTCAGTAAATATGTACACAGCCTGTTTGTTTATGTTGTGTGAAAGAAATAGCTCTTTTTCCCCTAATCTGGTGTACAATTATAAGACTATAAGCTGAGAAGTTCTGTATCCTAATAACACTGCTGTGTAGAATAATGGCTAGAATAAAACAATGTATCTGTGTCCCTTTTCCAGTTCATATCACTTTGGTAGCCTGCTAAAAGTTTAAGGTTCTATTCTGGAAATACATTGTGCATTCAGTTTTCAAAATTTCCTTGCTCTCTGCTATTGACAACAACAACCAGTGCCGCTCCCAAGGATCATAGTATCATTTGAAATTGAGGACAAATTATGTTAATACAAAAGCTCACAACAACAACCAATACCACTACCAAGCATCCTTTGAAATTGGGAACAAATTATGAAATTAACAGCGCAAAAAATATCATGCCAATTATCCACCGAGTCATAAAAGACGAGAAAAGCATCTAAAAAAACTGAAAAAGATAGAAGCCAAAGAAGATATCTGAAATATGATGAATGCTAACAGTTTATTTCAAAACAAAACATGAAATTAGCAGCACAAACTATATCGTGCCAAATAATATTCGTGGTACCAATCGAACTACAATGAATTCATGATATACGTAGAAGAGCCTCAGAAGACATTCGAGGTACGACAGATTGTTGACGGTATAGTATCAAAATACAAAACATGACTATCTATAGTATCAAAATACAAAATATGACTATCTAGCCTTGTAAAGAATCAATGTAACCAAGAGAGTGAAAATTAGAGTGACCCAATTATCCCCTTTCCTCACAAGACCAGCAGCAGATATTGACCTACAAAGCATCACATGAAATGGATAGTAAATAAGCAGCAGAATGGTAACTTTTTTTTATTAATCTTTTGAAGATAAGGAAGCAACAATGATATTATGAAGGGGACACACCATCCCATATTATAGAACTAAATCTGATATCTACCTTGCTACTATTGAATTCGTCTCACTTGATGCTCTCATTGTCAAACCGAAGCCAAACGGGTATAATGGGTCGTAATGCTCATCTCCAAAGTTCATAGGGAGCTGATCAGCAGACTTAAACCAAGTTCGAGAAAGTTTCCCAGTGAAGTCATAGTCTCCAAATATAACATCAGCAATGCCTTGGCCTTCAGAGCCAGGAAGCCAAGCAGCAACGAGAGCATCCATTGATGACACAGAGGATTGGATATCTAGAGGCCTGCCAGAGATTATGATCACAACACACTTTACAGAACCACATACATTCTGAATTGTGCTTGGACCTGGTTCTGGAAGTGTTAGATTGGAGTTGTCTCCAAAAGTTTCAGCATATGGGGTTTCTCCAACCACAACAATAGCATGAGAGAAACCGTTGTTTTTTACGAAGTTCGTGTCAGGATTCTCAGAGTAGATAACTTGGGTTGAAGGGTCAACAGTGGATTGAATTGCTTGAAGGACTGTTGCTCCTATATGAAAGAATATAAGAGGCAGTCAATACGTAACACTGTACCACTATGTCCTTTACAGTGATAATAATGTTAGAAAGAGAGTCATTTTACCCTTAGTTGTTAATTAAGAATGTAAAGTATTTTTACAATGTCATTAGCTTTCTCTTGCAAGATATAAATACGCGAGCCGTACTAATTATAGGTATTTTGTAAGTGACAAGTTCAACGTGTCTCTTCTACTCGTGTAATGCACCTTAATTATAACTGTTTCCTTAAGAATCAATTTTCTGTCTTTGGTAGGAAAATATATAAAATATAAACCTACTCAAGGGCAAAACAATTGAGGTTTTTTTTGGTACATATATTTATTCTGGATTCAAAATTTTTGAATTTCTTCATTATCATTTGAGTGGAAAATGGAAATTAACAACAGGCACCTGATGAACAAATCACTGAGCTCTGACTTGCAAGCTACTGGGTAGTAAAGCGCTAGGAGTTTGTTCTCAGTAAACACTCACCATACAAGTTCATCCACACAACAGGTTTTATGTTACAACTTACAAGACTGCTTTAAATGGGGATCTTTATTAGGGAACGATAAATGTCAAACAAAGAAAATTAAGGGCATGGCCTGGACAGAGAAAACAGAAAAAAAGACATTTAATGAAAATACGGGCCCGATAATGAAAATTAGGGATTATTAATATCTGGGTCACACTCATCATCATGCCTTGTACATTTTAAAACAATATGCTAATTATAAAGGGGTTAGCTATAAAAGAATAACCTGCCATGAAAAGAAAAGCAAAATTTGAAGAGGTGCCTACATTAAAAGGCCACTTGAAAGTACGGAATTCTTTCACTGAACCAGTTCAAGGTCACACAATGACGAATCAAACTAAAAGGCATTCAATAGACACCTTAGTTTGATGGCCATATACATCATACCAGCTTCAAAGGAAATTTTATTTCTCACAAGGGAAAGGCTGATAATTCCATATGCAGCTACCTTTCCATGGTTATCACTTTCCACATGCTAAAGGATGGAGATTGTGAAATTGTAACTCCATACAAAGGGTAATGTTCATTATTAATTTGCTTATGTATGACACAAGAAATTGCAACTACCTTTCCATAGTAAGTTAGTAACCACTTACAACACGCTGAATGTAGACTTGTCTTATGTATGATGCACGAAAAAATGCCAGGTACAATGACCGTGATCTCACAGGCTAGAGTTCAGGAGTGCATAACATTCACAGATTATAGCACAAAAGGTTGTTATTAATTTGCTTTACCTTTTTCCCCTGCTTCCTTCATTATGCATGGCTTCAAGGCAACTTTAGACAAATGTGCATAATATCAATGTTGAAAGAGGTTATAAGCTTTTAAGAATCTATGAGAAGCAACTACATAGGGAACTAGAAAAAGGAAAATGAGATGAGGAAGTAATATACTCACTCACCATCTGTGATGTTCCCGCTGGCACCATACCATTCGATTGTCCAGCCACCGCACTGCAAGCCCAAGTTATTAGCATGGCTTCCAGCAACAAGGATCTTTGCAGATTTCTTAGGAAGGGGCAGCAATTTTTCATTAGGAGATTTTCCATTTTTCAACAGCACAAGTGATTTCCTTACAGCTTCTCTTGCCAATTCCCTGTGTTCCTGTTAAATTCAATGACTTGTTTCTTAGCAACTGAAGTTCTTTAAATAACTGACAGAACTATGATACTCTTAAAATCAATGACCTGCTTCCCCAACTGATCAGCAAAGGTAAGATCCGCCATAGGGTTCTCAAAGAGGCCCATGACAAACTTGACTCGCAAAATTCTTCTCACAGCATCATCAATTCTGCTCATGGGGACGATATTCTTCTCAACAAGAGAGGTCAAGTCATTAATGAATTCCTTATAGTCGTTGGGAACCATCACCTATACCAAACATCAACCGTCAGAAGTTTAAGTAAATGATCAGGGTGAAGAGTAAAACATAATGTTCATGCTCAGTGGCGGATTATTATATCTAAGCAATATCATATTATATAATTTGGAATAATAATAATCTGCATTTCCTTGAAACAATTAGATAGATACATCCATTTGCAATAATGATGGCATGTAGTTCTCAAGTTCAGTTATTGGGTAGACTTCCTAGCGCTTCATATAAATTTTAAAAACAAATGAATTGTACAATGTACAGTGTACACAAGTTGAGTTTTCTTAAACAAATGAATTGTGCAATGTACACAAGTTGAGTTTTCTTTAAAAGAAAATATAGCTAAAACACGACAGTACCTTTTTTTTCCATTTCCTAGTTATAAGGCTTGCCCTTAGACTTCCCACAACCCAACAGCCCCATTAGAAGGGAACCAACAGAAAACAACTTAATAGAAATTATATGAAAATTTCCACGGCTTAGTTGTCATTATAGCTTAATATGAATATTCGAGTTCCTTACCATATCAATACCAGCATTAACTCCAGCTTGGACAGAGTATGTATAATTTGCACCTGGAGGAGATGTGATCCTGTCAATCCCCTGCCAATCTGATATGACGAACCCCTGAGAATTTATTAATGCTCAACATAAACCACACAATTCAACAGAAAATTGAAAGGGAGTTTGTGCAAGAAAGTCTTATGAATGAAGCATTGCATGGTATGTATACCCTAAAACGAAGTTTGTTCTTCAGGTAGCCAGTGATAAGATCACGGTTAGCATGCATCTTTATTCCATTCCAACTTGAGTAAGACACCATGACAGTAGAGACACCTTTGATGATAGCGTTGTGGTAAGCAGGCATGTGAATGCTAAATAGCCCACGCTGATCAATGATTGTATTATTCTCATTGATTCCATCATGTGTCCCACCATCACCAACAAAATGCTTGGCACAGGCTGCAACCTTGTCACTGTTCAGCAATAAATTTCAGTATATTTAAGAAACGAAACACTTGAAAAGTCCCATTTATAGAGATATCATTGTTAGAGAACAATTATGATGTTCAACCTCAAATAGAATCAAACAAAACATAATTCCTCTCCTTAAAAAAATTACTAGCAAGTGATTCTTCAGATATTCCAAATGCCACCAGTATTTATGTGCCTTACCACCAGTCCAGATTATTGCTTAATATAACTTCTATCCAAGTGTAACCAAGTATTTATATGCATTATCATAGTTCCAGTGGCAGCTGTTAGAACAGTCACATTTAACAGAATTCAACCCTTAAAAAGTTGCTAATCGGATAATTCTTCAAAGATTCCAAGTGCAACCAAGTATATGCTTTATGCCAAATAGCATGTAATCCATGCAGCGAATCAGCATTGCTGCACTTCGATGCCAGCTTCTCACCAAATTTTTTCAAACAGGAACTACAAGGTTTTAATATTTGGGAACAAAATAAATAATGCAGAATAAAAATGTGGTTAGAAGAGACAGTAAGTAATAGAGCTGTGAATTTTAATCACGTGGTAATTGGATGCAGAAGTCTTACTTTCCAGCAACATATGGCACACCATTGGGAGTGTTAGCAGGAATATCTCCCTGTAACCCAGGGATGAGTTCAGTCATTTGTTGCACAATTGTATGGTCTTCGCTGTAGCTTTCATAGCATCGACCCCACCTAGGATCTCTGCACACCTGAGTAGATTCAAAGAAATCTTCTATTAAAATAAAGGCATGCCTTTTTAATTATGAATCGAGTTGAAACTATAGATCTTGAAGTGGAAGGTTCATGTCTAGTAACATACTGCAATACAGGGAGCAAAAGCATATGGAATGCCCGTTGCCCTGACTTCTAGAGCAGTCGCAGCACCAATTTTCTTCACTAATTCAGGATCCCTAAACACAAAATAGATTCAAGTAAGCAGTGGCGGATCCAGAAAAAATTTCTTAGGGGGGCGGACAACGAGTATTTAATAATTACCTAAACATAATAATATAATATTATAAAATTAGAGTACGTGATGGAAATGCACTCGGTATATTTTATGGGCTGCTGTCTGGTCTGCAACGGTTGCGGGTGGAAATTCAAAAGGTGGCAAGGGTGAGCAAAGATGGAGTACGGAGTTAGGATTCAACCTTTTGGGGTGGGGGGGGGGGTTTGGGGAGAGGATGTGCTTGTGGCATGTGTGTGTGTTTTGGGTAATGGGTTTTGACCATTTGGGTCTTAGTTTTAGTTTTGGGCTTTTGGGTTGAGGTTCATAGAGGGTGTGTTTTGAGTAATGAGTTTTGGCCATTTGGATTTTATTTTCAGTTTTAGGCTTTTGGGTTGGGATGCAAATTTTTAAATTTTAGGGGGGGCAAAGTGTAAATATAAGAGACTTTAGTTGGTAATTTGCAAATATCTAGGGGTGCAACTGCACCCCTAGAGACATATATAGATCCACCCTAGCAAGTAAGGTTGATGAAAACACCTGATGCTTAATAGAACTATGCGATAACAAAACTTTCTCATAATTTTCAACTTTAATTTTAAAGGAGGTTACATAAGATACTTCAGGTGCAATTTGAACAGATAACAGGCTTATTTCTGTCAAAATTTCTTTAAGAATATGATACTAGAAGTCCAAAGAAAGGGATGGCAAATATATAATTGCATATTGCAACGTCTACAGATCATTTAAATTTGCAGTTCTTACAATTGCTAAATGAGGCACTTCCAAAAGTTAGCTATTTTCTTTCCTGCAAAAAGAACTTTTCCATGCCTACTAGAACTTAGAAATTGGACACAATAGCGAAGTAATCAACTAATAAGATGTCATCCATAAACCATAGAAGCAAAATAATAAATAAGCAAACACATAAAATATAAAAATATAACAAGTACTAAAATGGAAACTAGTATTAACAATTTCTTAAAGATAATATTGAAATATTTCTTTTCAAAGAAAAGGTCAAAACATAGTTAATATTTTTTCCCCCTTAAAAGCATGCTCTTTGGGTTGCCTTCTGCCATGATTTTATCCATCTTTGATAGGAGAAAGCAATGGTTCTGATGGTTATGATAATGGCCAGTAGCTGAATACTTGCCTCGTCGCTCCAAGCCCAATGTTGTGTGGAAAAATCGTTGCCTTGTACACATTGTTGTTACCGTGGACTGCATCAATTCCATAAATCATTGGAATCCCAAGACGAGTTGACAAACTCCCCTTCTGGAATTCATTTACCATGTTAACCCAATCTTCAGCAGTAGCTTGAGGCCGAGGTACACTACCTCCACCACTCAATACACTCCCTGCACAGAAACTAAGTTCAACATATATATCTCGTCCTCTTTTGTTGAATAATAAATAGTCAAATATTCTCAATTTACCTATGAAGTAATCTTTCATTACTTCTGCAGATGCTACCTTTCTCTCAATCTGAGCCATCTGACCGATCTTTTCAGCAAGAGTCATTTGCCCCAATAGATCTTCGATCCGTGTGTTTAATGGCTGTTTAGGATCTTTGTATTTGACATAATCTGCTTCCCCGTTTAGTATATAGCACAGCAGGAGCAGAATACACAACCAGGGTACAAATGAACTCGCCATGTTTCCAAACGGGTAACAGTCTTCTCAGATTCTTCTACTAACTGAGATCAGAAAGCATAAAAATGAGAATTTGAGGATTCTTTAATATAGGAGAAAACAAGAAGGTAGAAGTTGCACACAAGATAAAAAAACTACTGAACACATTGGCTTTAAATGTTAGTGTTCGAAGAATGATCCAAACGAAGATTTCAACGTCGAGGAGGAAAATGATAGTAGCAGATAAAGTTGGTGAGAAAACTGAAGAAAATGCCAAAGAAAATTCTAAAGGATTTGGAAGTTCATGCGGCAATTAAGGCAGTTAAAAATTTTCTATGAATAGATAAAGACAATAAGTTCTTCAATAAGCTCACCAAACCAGTTACAGAGAGAAATGCATCGAGAAGACCTTTTGGTTACTTGTCAAACACAAAAAACTGCCCAACTCATCTTAATTTGTCAAACATGAAAACGACAAAAAGCTTAGATGAGTTAATCCTTGAAATTAAAAGGTTTACCTAATCCAGTCTCTATATATGAATTAACAAATAACCCCTATTTATTAAAGAAAAAAAAGTAATGAGAATCCTTCCATTTCACAAAAGAAAAGGAAAATACAATGCTTAATTCTTTAACGGGTAAACTAACTAAATCTTTTTCTCAATCCTTCACCAAACATTGCCTTGAAGGATAAGTTTTCTAAATTCTTTCTTCTAGCAGCCAACTGCTGAAAGAATAAAAGACAAACAAAAATGCGCATTCTTAAAAGGCAAGATTAGAATAAATGGTGCATAAAGACATTAACTATAACCACTCCAAAAGGGACGTATAAGCTGAATTAGCTAAATCATGCAGATGATGATAAATTAGGGAGGAAATTAATTTTTAGTAGACCACATAAAAACTAGAAAATTAGAAAGTAGTAACTGAAAGTTTAAAGAAATCAAAAGAAACCACCAAAAATTTGATAATGCCTGGATAAGCTCCAGAAATTAACAGAATGTCACAACTACCTCAAGAAAAAAAAAATTTAAAGTAGGTAAAAGACAAAAAGGTTTAGCAAAAATCACTTTTTTAGCTACTAGAGAACCCAAAAAACCCCATAATCGAATAAAAGCAGAAAAAAAATCTCAATTTTTTAAAAAACACAGTGCTTTATTGATTACACTGAGAATCTCTTCAAATTTTGAAAATTTCAGAAAACCCCAAAATAATTCCGAAATTAAGTAAATGAAATGTCGTCTCATTTCCTTTGGAAAAAGTCATAAATCTCGAAAAAATACGTAAAATTGGAGAAATTTTGAGCATGATAACAGCAACGAATGCAAACACAAATGTAAACGATTACATTAAAAAAATGGCAAAAATAGAAGTTAAATACAATAACATGGAGAATGTGATTCAAACGAAAAATGGATAGAAGCAAAAATTCACTAAAAAATAAGAAGCAAGAAGCAAGCTTACCTTGTTCAAATCCAAAACCCTAACCCTAAAAATGCAGCCTCTCCCTTCTCTTGGGATTCCAACAAATAGGAGAGAGAAAGAGACGCAAGGCTTTCAGCTCAACGAGAGAAAAGGCATGAGGGGGAAATGATATTTATAGAGAGAAAATATTGTTTATTTTTGCATTTTGATTTTATTTTAAATTTTTTTTTTTGGGGTTTAAGAAAAGTTTGTTTTGGGGAGTGACTGCTGAATATTAGCTGACAGTTCCCGGGGTGGTTATTAGAGAGAGGCTAATATTTTGCTTCTAAAAATTTTAAATTTAAATACTTTGTTGTTGACGTTTTTGTCCCCCTAACAGCACGCGCTTGTGGGCCCAGCACAATCTAGTACAAATTATTATCCCTAATTATTGGGGAGTGGGAACTTTTGCATCTAGACCCTTTAATAAACTGGTTTTTGTAAATTCAACTTATTAATTACTTAACGTAAAATAAAGAAAGACCAGCCGTTATATACAAGTTGTGCATTATGATGATGCCAAGTAAATTAAACTTAATTATGGCTGTAATTGTATCTACTATAAGCTCCAATTTCTTTGCTAGAAATTGGAGCAGAGCCATCGTAGATAAATTTTTGCAACTGATATCTGCAATATTTCTCCATCATCCTTTTTGCAAAGTACACCTCGTACACTATAATTAAGGAATATTGGCTAGTGCAGGAAAATATTGATCCTGATCAAATTTTCATATAAAATCAGTTTTGCTTTAGTCGAGGTGAAGGATGGATAATGAAAGAACCAATTTTTAGAGGTCTTTTTGGCCTAGAAAAAACTACTCTATATTTTTCCAAACAAAATTATTTCTAAAATGTGACCAGATCAATCCTTTTCCCCATCATGTGTTAGGCAAATCCTTAAAATTGGGCTAATATTAAACCTGACACAATTTTGAGTCTTTTTCTAATTGGTAAAAACTGGACAAATTCTGACCCAGTTTTTTGTTAAGCCGAAAATAAGGCCTTAAATGGTTTTTTTTTGAAACACCCCTCTTTAGTTAAAAAAAGAATTAGTTTACCTCGAAACTGGGTTAGAATTAGTCTTAACTTAGTTTTAAGGGGTTTGCCAAATACTAGTCTTACATGTATGATAGCGGCAAAATTTATATTTTCCCCTATACGGAAGGGTTTATTTCTTAAGGTTAGTTTTAGGGTTTTTATATGGAAACCACCTTTAAAATAGTGGTGTAATACATAAACCATCTTTATTATTTAATTTATACAGGAACCACCTTAAAAGTATATTTCGTTTCAATCAACCCCCAAAACTTATTTCTTGTTGACTTTTTTTTATCAAAATTCCTTTAATACTCCTATTTTACTGTTGGGTCCTCTCTCTCTCTCTCTCTCTCTCTCTCTCTCTCTCCCTCCCTCTTCTTCTACCTCTAGATTTAGGGCTATCCCCATCACCCCCCTCCCTCTCCCTCTCCCTCTACCTCTAGATTTAGGGCACGGTTACAAGAGGGAGGGAGCCAACAATAAACACAGGGGTAGTTAAGAAAATTTGATAAAAAAAAGTCAACAGAAAATAGATTTTGGTGGCTAATTGAAACGAAATATACTTTTAAGTTGTTCATGTATAAATTAAACAATAAATGTGGTTTTTGTATTACACTATGTATTACACCCCTATTAGATAAATGGTTCAAAACCCATCTTAGCAATACTTTTCATTTTATTATTTTAAATTTGTTATTTTGAATCCTTGTTACATCTGTGGCTTGTATGATACATGCCTTTGTTCCGGCAAACCTAATCTTTAGGTAACTGATCTGTGGTGCACCAAGTTTCTTCTTTCCTTGGATAAATTTTGATAATGGCGCCATGTGACTTGATTCCATTTGTTTGTTATTTCTCTTGAAATTTAATACATATTGCAATCAGTAGAAGAAAACATGATTCAAGGACTCGGGATCATCTCACGTGTTCCTCTTGATCATTTGAACGAGGTCTCATGACATGATTTTATTTAAACTGTTGAGATAACAAATTATTTATGGACAAAATTGTCCATTCTATTTTCAGGAACAAACTATCCACTCATAGTCAGCATGAGCTCAAAAAGCATATGGTGCCCCATAATCTTGAACTACTTATTGGTTAGCCGCTAGACTTCAAAATGCAAATGTGGACATGTGGTCTATGAATTAATTTAACCAATCAGATGCCAGCTAGATATCAAACAATATATTTTGTCCTCTTTTATTCTTTTTTACTTTTTGTTAGAAAAGCAATCTCAATGCTTTGGTCACAGGTTTCTTTCCATAAAGCGGAGCAACCCAAAAGAGAACAAACTTTAATCATGTGCATGATAGGCAGGCTCCACTAAGGTTTCTCAACTATGATTCTACTGTGTAAAATAATCCTTCTTCAATATTAATGCCTTAAATCTTTCATATTTTAAATTAGTCCTTCAAATTATTTAAATTGACATCAGGTCCCCAATTCTTAGTTATTTTGAACTTAGTACGTAAAATTAAGGAATTGATATCACGCCTCCCATTCTCATAAGTTGTTTCTAATTAATCTCTCTAATTGCAAATTCTATACTTGATTGGAGAGACTAATTTCAAAATAGCTTAAGAATTTGAGGACGTAATAGAAATTTAAATGATTTGAGAGAGATTAATTTCATAACATAAGAATTGGAGGACCTAAAGCATTTCAACGGTTTGAGGGACTAATTCAAAATATGAAAAATGTAAGGGGTTAATAAAAAAACACAAAAAATGAAGGGAAAATACAAGAGTTTTATGTTGGAAGATTATGATAGTTAGATCCTTTGAACCTCTGCAGCCATCGTGTTGCAGGTTATCTGATCTAAACTACAACTTGTGTACACAGACAAAATTGATCATTTCAAAAAAACATGCAGATAATGATATGGTGAAAATTGACTGTAAGTTACAGGTTATCTCTAAATTAGTTTACATTTATTCTAGAATATTACAGGCTTTTTCCTGGTTGAATTATTAGCACAATGATTTGAATTATTAGCACAATGATTATTTTGCTTACTAGTGCTGATAAAAGTTTTATGCTTCCTCCACCGATAAACTTCTGATTAATTTTATTTTGTTCTGTCATTACCTAGTTGCTTCGGTTTCATAAGGTCTGTGAGAGTTAAGGTGGAGTTTTCTATGTTTCTCTTTCATTTGTAATTTTGTAGAGAACCAGGATACAAGATCCAGTAAAGATGCAACAATGTGATAATAGTTGGGGAATGATGGGTATGAGCTATGAGGTGGCGGCTCATTTTACTTTTGCTAAATGAGCTACTAAGAGATAGAAGAGTGATATCCATATATTTTGATGTAACAAGCAAGATGGGCCTCACCATATTGCTATTTCTTGATAACTCATCTAGCAAAATAAGTCGTTACCTCATATTCATTATTTCCTATTAGTTAAAGGGGTCAATTGCAAATAGACCCTCTGAGTTCTAGTATTGCAAATAAACACTTTTGCCATCTGGAGGTCTATTTGTAGAGGAACAATTTTCTGTTTCTGAGGGTAGAAGAGTTAAGAAATTCACTCAGGAGGTCTATCTGCAACAATTAACTACAGGAGTTATACCCGCAATTGGGTGATACTACAGTGTCTATCTGCAACGAAGCCTTATCTAAATCAGGAATGGATTTTACTACAAAGATGTTGCAATTTAACAATAAATTCTCAATTTCAGAATAAACGAATAAACCATACTCTGATGGCAAATAGGAGTCGGATTTAAGAAATGTTGAGGATACAAATCTGAGATAATGTAACTCAACTATGCAACTGAAAAAAAAATAAACTTTAGACCTTCAAAACTCACAGGAAACTAAGATGCTTTCATTAATTCAAAAATCAAACGTAACAACAGTAGGATTTCAATCTGTAAGAGGATCAATAAGAAGTCACCCATCTAAATACAAGCAACCTGTAGCATACAATTGCAGATCAAAATGATTTCCATAAACAGGTGACACCAAAATCATCTTCGATCCCCATTTGCATTTTCTATCTTGCTTCTGTTGGCTTTGTTGTCAATCCAAAACCAAAGGGGAACAGAGGGTCATAATACTTATCACCAACATTCATCGGCAGCTGATCAACAGACTTAAACCAAGTTCTAGGGAGTTTCCCGGTGAATCCATAGTCACCAAAGAGAACATCAGTGACCCCTTTGCCCTCTGAGCCAGGAAGCCAAGCAGCAACCAAAGCATCGACTAACGAGAGATATGGCTTGATTACGAGTGGCCTACCGGAGATTAGAACCACAACACACTTTATTTGACTGCAAACTGTCTTGACCGTGCTCGGACCCGGAGAAGGAATTGTAAGATTAAGGTTGTCTCCTTGAGTTTCAGCATATGGAACCTCTCCAACCACGACAACGGCAAAAGAAAAATTGCCTTTTTTGATGAAGTTAGAGCTGGGGCTGTTAGAATAGACGATTTTGGTTGCAGGGTCCATGGTGGATTTGATTGCATCAAGTATTGTAGTCCCTGTAATTGACAACAGAAACCAAACGTTTTGATGCTGGGTTCAGATGTTATGTAAATGTATAAGGAGAACACTACTTATGTTTGTGTTTCTTTTCCAAATTTAGATTGCACAATTAAAGAAATGATGGCTTGTCTGAAAGTTAATTTGAATGGCTTACAAGTTGAAATTATAAACTGAAATCAACTATTGTTTGATATATTATTGCTCGATGGAACGAGCAATTTGTGAATACAAGCTCCCATTACTATGATTATGTTTTTCTTTTAAAGTTAGTTTGCGTCTGTATGTAATTCCACAAGAGCTTGTGAAAGAAGAATTAAGGCCAATGAGATATGCCAAAAAACTACATTTGATTAGAAGTATGAGATACAAAAATGTAAAGAACGAAAGGTTTAACGTAACAAATCTCACCAGCGGTGATGTTTCCACTAGCTCCTTGCCATTCAATGGTCCATCCACCACACTGATAACCTAAGTTATCAGCATGGCTTCCAGCGACCAGGATCTTTGGAGCCTTCTTAGGGAGAGGCAACAATGGCTGGTTCGGATATTTTCCATTTTTCAGTAGCACAAGTGATTTTCTTACAGCTTCTCTAGCCAATTCCCTGTGTTCCTGTTTAAATAAATGACTCATAAGGATCACATTTTCATAAAGTCTTTGCTTCTCAAGTTACAGAGTATATCAGTGAGAGTCAGAGAGAGGAATAAACCTTCTTGCCCAATTGGTCAGCAAAGCGTAGATCAGCGATGGGGTTCTCAAATAGACCCATGACAAACTTAACTCGCAGAATTCTTCTAACGGCATCATTAATTCTGCTCATAGGGACACTCTTCTTCTTAACAAGAGAGGTAAGATCATTAATGAATTCCTTATAGTCGTAGGGAACCATCACCTACAATACATAACAACTTTACATGATATGGAGAAAAGCCATAGCATTCAATATCATTCGGATCTTCATATATGAAACTGCAACAAAACACTCCCATCACTCCCATATAACAGTCAGGTTTAGTTTTCAAGCACCAAATTACCAACTTAACTCCATAAGTACCAGATTAATATGAGGACTTGAAAATTTCAGATGAGTTTATAAGCATTGATGCATAATACAATATTTAAATCTCTAGTGAAGAGAGAAGAATAATCCAAGTACACAAAACATGAAACCGAAGATAAAAAAGGCAATCAGTATAATAAAACTGTCATTTTCTTAATATCATTGCAAAGTATTAAGTGATACATAACCACTGACCATGTCAATACCAGCGTTGACTGCAGCTTGGACTGAATACGTGTAATTTGCACCTGGTGGATTGGTGATCATATCAATGCCCTTCCAACTTGAGATGACAAAGCCCTGAAATGGCATCAAACACAATAGTTAGCAATTGTATCAAACAGAGAATGAATGATTCTCCTATATACAAAATTTCTTTGATTATGTGCATTGCATTGTGCAACATACCCTAAAATGGAGTGTGTTTTTGAGAAACCCAGTGATAAGACCGCGATTGGCATGCATTTTCACTCCATTCAAACTTGAATAAGCTACCATAACAGTAGCAACACCCTTGATGATGGAGTTGTAGTAAGCTGGCATGTGAATGCTAAGAAGTCCATGACGATTGATAATGGTGTTATTCTTATCAATTCCCTTATATGTCCCACCATCACCAACATAATCTGCAGCACAGGCTGCAACTTTGTCCCTGTCAAAATGAACAAGGAATGAGAGATACAAACATAAATGACATCATTTGTTCAAAATCAGTTTAATGTTCAACGGCAGATGCAATGTAGCATGTAAGTTTACAAAATTGACCTTGTACTTGGAACTACTATATAAAGTTTGTATTTCCCCCCTTTTTTGAAGAAAAACAGGGAAAGTTATCCCCCGTATCTTTGCTAAAAATATCTTCATAGAACATTGACATTCATAAGATTGAGAAAATGCCCAACAAGAAAATGGATGTTTGCTATACATGATGCCCAACAAGAAAATGGATGTTTGCTATACATGATGCCCAACAAGAAAATGGATGTTTGCTATACATGACGTTATAGTACACGAGTGACACTAAAGCTTTCACCTTACAAATCTTAAATGCTCTAATGATCGAAACAGCTAAAGGTGTTCTTGACTAAAGTCTGGCCATCAGAAAAACTCAGGAATCATTTTGTAAAAGGTAAACATGAGTTTTTTTTAAGTAAACTTTGACTTGGTCTCTTTAATAATGATAGGCATCATGAATGATTCATGAGTAGATAGATTAAGTGTTCAAATGTTGATCAATGTAAATTGAAATGAGGTCGTGAGGATCTTGAGCATTGCTTGAGACTTGAGCCTTCCATAGATAATTTGATCACCTCTAGAGCTAGTTTTGAACTCTCCCTTTGTATATTTTCTGTTCGGATACATTTCTCCCTTGTAACCGGCAACAACAATTTTAATATAACAGAAAAAATTCAGAAACCATCAAGAAAAATTGATCTTCAATGTATATTTTTATAATGAGAAGGGACATAGACCACTACTTTCCTTCCAAAAAAATGTCTATCTACTATCAAACCGATGAAGTTAACGTGAATTTGATGTAAACTAAAAAGTCAGCTGGCTGATAATTATAGTCACAACAAGACTTGCTACTAGCTGATGATTAAACTTTATATATCACACCTTCCAGCAACATAAGGTATTCCTCTGGAAAAATTAGCAGGAATTTCTCCCTGTAGTCCCGGAATAAGTTCCGTCATTCCTTCAACAATCCTGTGATCTTCACTGTAGCTTTCATAACAGAGACCCCACCTTGGATCTCTGCATACCTGAAATGGCTCTATGGAATAAAAAACACATACTGCTTTAACTTGAAACAAATTGATGTTCAACTTTAGAGAGTACAAAGAAACCCAACTATCTCTTGGTGCTTATCTGCTTACCGACACACATGGAGCAAAGACGTATGGGATTCCTGTAGCCCTGACTTCAAGGGCCGTTGCAGCTCCAATCTTCTTCACGAGTTCAGGATCTCTAGCAGATTGCGAAATTTTCAAGTTAGCCTAGGATAAATGTTTTAGCTGTGCAGGACTAGAATTTCAAGCAACTCTAAAAAATTTATCAAATTGTAACTTTTGTTTGCTGAAGGTTGTACTGGCAATTGACCTGAGAGTGTGCTGACAGTTAGATGATTCATGAACTTAAAGCTAGAATTTCAGTTTGAGGAAATTACTCCTAGTTAATAAAAAATAACATTCTCCAGCCGTCAAAAATCAATGCAATAATTGACAGAATGATATCACAAGAATCGTCTTAAAAGAGTATCCATATGAAAGAGTTACAGTGCATTTAAAGTTCAAGTTACCGAGGATACTAATGCAACAATAGACAGAATGGTATCACAAGAATCGTCTTGAAGGAGTATCCATATGAAAGCGTTACAATATGTTTAAAGTTCAAGTTACCGAGATCTTTTATCCTAACAGACAAATTAAGGACTTGCCTTGTGGCTCCAAGCCCAATATTATGTGGGAAAATTGTTGCATTGTAGACACTGCCGCTTCCATGAACTGCATCAATTCCGTGTATCATTGGAATACCAAGACGAGTAGAAAGACTGCCCTTCTGAAATTTATTTACCATATTCACCCAATCCTTAGGAGTTGCCTGAGGACGAGGAACACCTCCCGGACCACTTACTACACTTCCTGCTTAACATATTATTTTCAGTTTATAGTATTTTTTGAGATATTCATGCATGAGTACAGTCCCACATTGAAAAATGAAAAGGATAAAGAAGGGTGATGAGTTAAATAGTAGTGTGGCCCCTGAATATTCATGAATGAGTATAGTCCCACATTGAAAAGGATAAAAAAGAGTGATGAGTTAAAATAGTAGTGTGGCCCCTGGCCAATACCTAATATCTTAAGAAATTGATTCCTACATGTTATGTTGCTCCCCATAATTGCCGGTGTAGACTAAGGTCTAGTTAGCCCATAGATGCATGGTTACTGGTTTAGACACAAAGTCAGATTAACCAACGGATGGATGGTGCCCAAGATTGCCTGTGGGAGTGATGATAGTGGTAAGAGCTCAGGAGATTGCTGGGATATTCATGTGTTAGAATACTTCTACATTGGAAATGACAGGAAAGAGTGATGTATTTCAGTATAAGTTAGGGAAAGGCCCATTAATTCCCAGTTGGGCCCCATTTCTCCCCAATAGTAGTTACAACCTCTTTTACCTAGTATAAATGCATGTATCACAAAGGGAGGGATATATGTGACAAATAATTAAATTACCTATGAAGTAATCTTTCATTACTTCAGTGCTTGCAACCGTTCGTTCAATCTGAGTCATCTGACCAATCTTTTCAGCGAGGGTCATCCGTTTCATCAAGTCATTGATCCTAACATTTAATGGTTGTTTCGGGTCTTTGTACTTCATAAACTTGGCTTCTATAGATGATTCACATAAAAGCAAGAACAGAAGGCCTATAAAACACATTGGAGAGCACTCCATGTCCCTGAACCAAGCACAAACTTCCAGAACAATTTAGCTTTCAAAAGTTTTTGTGAGAAAGATTGAAAATCTAATACAAGATAAAAATGCTAGAAAAGAACCTTGTCATGTTCTAATTCCAAAAATTACAAAAATCAAAATCAATCAACTCCTGCATATCAATAACTTCAAAACTACAAAATCAAAATACTATCTACATATTACATCCAATTGATCAGTTTGATCAGCTCCAATAAGAGTTCAACCA
Source organism: Asparagus setaceus (assembly GCA_012295165.1). Taxonomy (NCBI): domain Eukaryota; kingdom Viridiplantae; phylum Streptophyta; class Magnoliopsida; order Asparagales; family Asparagaceae; genus Asparagus; species Asparagus setaceus. The sequence continues at coordinate 29,020,101 of CM022706.1, forward strand.
CCAAAGTTTAGTAACGAGTTTATTTATTAAAAAAAAAAGGCAGAGAAGAGAGAGAATGCACCCAATAGTTAATCCAAATGCGTGTTTTCTCTTTCTAACCTCCAAATTAGTTGATATCGATAAGAGCGCTGGCGAGATATTTATAATGAGCTCAACAGCTACAAATTGGGAAAAAAAAATAGGGTTTTTCCTATATTAGTCCCTTAAATCTTCAATACTTTGAAATTAGTCCCTCAAATCATTGAAATTGCAACCAGTCTCATAAGTTGTCTCAAAATTAGGCCATCAAAATTTGAAATTTCTCTCAGGTCCAAATTTCAAATAATCCCCCCACGCAAAATATAAGAACCGAAGTTCTAGTGGCAATCCCAATGACTTGAGGGATAAATTTCAAAATATTGAAGAGTTAAGGGACTCTGAAAAAACCCAAGAAAAAAAAATTATTATCAAGCAAAATAAAGTGTGGACCACTAAAGGAAATAAGTGTGATTCGCAATGATTAACATCCTTATCCCTTTCTTTTCGTTAGAGGATTAAGGTTTGGTAATGGATTTAAGGGACCACAATTTGGTTGACATCCTCATGTGGCTGGTTGATGTGACTCCATTTGATTGGCTGTGAGGCTAGTTGGAACTGACCATTGACCATTCATTGTTCCTCTGTGTGGCTCACTATGGAATATGTAATAATCTCCACCCATATTTATCGCAACACAAACTTAACAGTACATCCCCTTTATGAGTGAGCTGACCTGAACCATAAAGAGAACGATTACAATTTTCAAATTGCCCATCCAGCGTCTCTGTTAATAGTCAAACACCATGTTCGTAAGCTTAATGACGCTATTCTGATAAAGTTTATACTCTATGTTTTGGGCATGAGTAATAGCCACCAATTTGGATCATTGGCATTTGGCACACGCGCATAAGGATGAAGGAGAAAAAAATTCATTGCTTCTCCATTACAAAATCTTAATCCTCTAACGAAAAGAAAGGATTAATATCATTAGAAAGTTGTCTAATTTGTATTACATTCTTCTTTTCTTGTACGAATGTTTTACAGCTAGAACACTAAATAATTTCTCGGCATGGAGATCTATTCTTAATTGAAATGGATGAATATGTCTGCAAACCAGCAAATGTAACATACCTTTTTAAGTGAAAAAATAAAGTTGAAACCTTCAAAACTTTCAAGGAATTAAGATACTTTCATTATTTTAAAAAAAATCTAATGTAACAACAGTACGATATCAATCTATAGGAAATCAATCAGTCACCCATCTCAACCATACAACTACTGTGAAAATGACTTCCATAAATAGGTGACACCAAAACCATCTTATATTCTCATTTGCTATTCTTCCTAAGTTTCTTTGTTATCAATCCAAACCAAAGGGAAACAGAGGGTCATAATGCTCATCACCAACATTCATTGGCAGCTGATCCACAGACTTAAACCAAGTTCTAGGAGCTTTCCAGTGAATCCCCAAAGAGAACATCAGTGACTCCTTTGCCCTCTGATCCAGGAAGCCAAGCAGCAACCAAAGCATCCATCGATGAGAGATATGGCTTGATGACAAGTGGCCTACCAGAGACTAGAACCACACCACACTTGATATGGCTGCAGACTGTATTGATTGTTTCTGGACCGAGAAGGAAGTGTAAGGTTAAGGTTGTCTCCTTGAGTTTCAGCATATGGGACCTCTCCAACCACAACAATGGCATAAGAGAAACCACCCTTTTGACAAAGTTACAGTTGGGGTTCTTAGAATAGACAATTTTGGTTGAAGGGTAGACAGTGGATTTGATTGCATCAAGGATTGTAGTCCCTGTAATTGACAATATAAACCGATTGTTTTGATGTTGAGTTCAGATGTTACGTAAATGTATGAAGAGGACATTTACGTTTTGCGTTTCTCTTACAAAGTTAAATTGCAACACTTAAAATATGATGGCATGTTTGTAAGTTAATTTGAATGAGCTATAAGTTGAAATTATAAAATGACATAATACTGGAACTATTATTTGATATATTATCGCCTGATCGAACAAGCAATTTGTTAATGCAAGCTCTCATTACTGTGATTACGTTTTTCTTTGAACCTAGTTTGCATGATTGAATGCCGCAAGAGCTTGTGAAAGAAGATTAAGGGCCACGCTGCCAAGGTGGATGTAACAAAACACTACATCTGGTGATAAGAATAAACACAAACTTATAAAGATTGAGAGGTAAAAATCCTCACCAGCTGTGATGTTTCCACTAGCTCCTTGCCATTCAATTGTCCATCCACCACATTGGTATCCTATGTTATCAGCATGGCTTCCAGCAACCAGGATCTTTGGAGTCTTCTTAGGGAGAGGCAACAATGGCTGATTGGGATTTTTTCCACATTTTTCAGTAGCACAATTGATTTTCTTACAGCTTTTCTAGCCAATTCTCTGCGTTCCTGTTAAAATCAATAACTTATAAGGATCACATTTGCATAAGTTCTTTTGGTCCTTCGTAAGTTATGCGCAAACTACTTGATTAGAGGAGTATATGCTAGTGAGAGACAGAGAGAGAGAGAGGAAATAACCTTCTTTTCCAAGTGATCAGCAAAGCTAAGATTAGCCAGGGGGTTCTCAAATAGGCCCATGACATACTTAACACGCAGAATTCTTCTCACAGCATCATTAATTCTGCTCATGGGGACAATTTTCTTAGCGAGAGAGGTAAGATCATTAATGAATTCCTTATAGTTGTAGGGAACCATCACCTACAATACATCACAACGTTAAATGATATGGAGAAAATACAAAGCATACAATATAGTTTGGATCTTAATATATGAAGCTGCAACAAAGTACTCTCATATAAGTCATATTTAGTTTTCAAGCACCAAACTGCCATCTTAACTACAAAAATATCAGATTACTATGAGGACTTGAATATTTCAGATGAGTTTATATGCATTGATGCAGACTGCAATATTTAAATATCTAGTCTAATCTAATCTAATACTATTATAAAACTGTGTTGCTATGTTAAAACATTTCTTCCTAAAGTGCCCTTTAATATACATGCATACATGCATAAACAGACACATAAACATAGTGAACATTATTTATTAAATGCCCTCAAATACACATACATGTATAAACACTCATACATATACATACTCAATACCATTTATTAAATGCCTTCAATGTTGCATGTATAAGCACCAGATTTCATTATTTATTAAATTATTAAAATCCAATTCTTTCATATATATATATCGACTTGGTGGTAGTATGGAATAAATGAAGATTATATATATACTGCCATAACTTTGTATAGCTTTAAATTAGATGTTGATAATCAGGAATTTGACATTGCTACACCCGTATGATGGAGTGCGTCATTGGAACATTTTACAACATTATAATCACCAAATCTTAGGAAGGATTTTTTCTGTAAAAGTTACACTATTAATCTTCATATATTAAAAATTACATAATGATCAAGAGTTCTTACTGCCCATATACTATTGATTATATATAATTCATCAGTTTCTTAATTTATCCCATCAAATACCTATATTATTTACTGAAGTAAATATATTTTTAATTGCATTTGAAATAAATTATTATTACTATTTTTATTATTTATTGAAGAAAAGCCCACCAAATACCTAATTAAATCCATTACTTGCTCATTTCTCCAATGATCTACAGTTTTAATACCCTTAATTCTATCGATTAATCTCCATTATTAGCTTATTAATTTCCCCACTAACTTATCAATCTCCTCCCACCTCTTAATGCTTCCGTTACAAGGACTTTAGAAACCCTCTATAATATAAGACACAAACAATGAAAAGGAGGAGCATTCCATCTCTTTTGACTGAAAATTAGAAAAAGAAATCCCAATCACCTGTTCTATAAATTGTGATTGTGAAAGTTTTTTGCAATTTGTTTTAAACTTTGCTGCTTTTCGTCTTCGTTCGATCGGACACTCTCTTTGTAATTAGTGGGAAAATGAATCTAAGATCATTTTCTATCTATCTATATAAATGGTGGTTAAGAATCTAGGATTTCATTTATTTGTTTCCCCCCCCCTTTTTAGGAGGAATTCTTTCGATACGCTTCAAGTTGCAAGCGGATCAAACAAGCTTATAGGTAACATTGCATCATTTCAAAAAAAAAAAATTTTTTTGTGAACCAAGAGCATTATATTGATTTAGTTCTAAACCCTCACACTCAATCTAAAATCATTCTAAAACTCAAATTGGAACTATTTTGAACACAGGTTTACGTATTTCACCACTTAGTGTCTAGCTATAGTTATATTTTGCTATAGTTATGTATATAAAATCGATTAAAAACAAAATTAATATGTTAAAAATAATTTCATATGGACATTTGGTTGTAAGAATAATTATGGAAATGAGTGGGGTTCAAAAGTAAATGAGGATAGAACTTTGGATTCATAAACATGACTTAAATGACTAGCTTTTCCATATCTATCCATTTGGTAAATTATCAAATAAGTTGATTTACAAGCCTCATTTTGAAAATTTGGTATAACCAGTTTTCAAAACTAGCTTATAAGCTCACCTACATAAGTTAGGTTTGACCCAAAAAAAAAAGTATTCTATCCAAACAATTTTATAATATTTTTATCATAAAAGCTAAAAGCCAAAGATAACTTATAAGATTCAAAAAATAAGCCCTACCAAACACCCTCTAAATGTTGATAGATCTCTTTTCCTACAATAGGTAAATATGGAAGGACTGACAGAGTGATATCTATGACATATTATTCTCGAAAAAAAAATTTAGAATGATTTGGTTTTAAGAAAATGGGTGGATATAAAAATAAATGAAGATAAAACTTTGGGTTTGTAAACAAAATACCCTATTTTAAAATGCTTGATTATTTATGAAAGTTTTGTTTGGGTTTCAATCCTAAGTGCAGAAGCTCCCATTGAAGTATCATTTTGATAAGAACAAGAGAATGAGGAGGCGAAATGGAGAATGAGGAGGCAAACAAGAAATTTGCATAAATCAACAATCAAAATATTTTCTCTGTATTAATTTATTTGATGTTATTTTCTGGATTGGAAAGAGATGTTGTTTATTTTGTTTAGTCAGCATATGAAGTTCAAGCGATTGGGAATAGTATAGAGGGATTGAAGCAGCATGCTCGTGCTGGAGGGAGAGTTGAGATCAAGGTTTTAAATGTCGGATGTCGGGTTCATGTCGGATAGCTGAAATTCATGTCGGATAGAGTCAGAAATCGAGGATATGTCGGGGACATGTACTAAATATCGGATTGTCATATCGGATGGATTTCTACTCAATTTTGGTCATCAAGATGGAATGCACTTGTCTTGTTATAGCTTATCCTACTTGAGTTGAGTATTCATCATCAAGACACGGGTTGTTTTCCATTTCTTGAAGGGAAACAGTGAAATATTATGCCAACAAATAAACAAAATACACATTGTCAAACTAAAACTTTCGAAGTGCCTTGCATAAAATTAACATAAAGTAAAGTGCCTTGCATAAAATTGACATAAAGTGTTAGACTTTGGATTGATTTTAAGCTACGGTTCAAACTTATTGTTTACATCACACTTTTATGAATTCACAATTTCAATTTGTAGAGGCGAAGGCGAGCGAGAGGAGATCACGGTGGAAAGAGAGCAACATTTTTTTCTTTGCCCTAATCTATATTATATGCTATCGGGTTACTATGGGAACAAAAGGCTAAAAAAAGAATTAATCGGGTTTGGATTTTGAGTACTAAACCCAAACCCCAATACTTATCAACTCAAAAAAAAAAAAAAAAAAATAAAAATAAAAAACAAAACAAAAAAGCGGTAGATTCCGATTTTCAAGTCGAAAATCGGTAGATATGTCATAATATCCCAGACATGTCAGACATGAACCCCAAAACGATATCCGACTTGAAATGGCCATATCAGGTGTCGCTCTAGCCTCTAATCCAACATGTCGGCCGACATTTAAAACCATGGTTGAGATATATTATTTTCTCATGAGGAAAGAATATTGGTTATCAAACCGGTTTTCTAATGGAGACACAATTATGATATTCTGATTGGAGATATATTATTTTCTTGAGAAAAAGAAGAGATGTACTCATCAAATTTCATGAATTTTATATTGATTTATAACTAAGAAAAAATATTGAAATACTAACAAGATGATCCATAATTAATAGTTTACAAAAATTTTAGAATATAAAATAAGTATATCCACGTGCAAAGCATTACACTTTACTAGTTACTTATAAAGAGAATACTCAAAACTTTTGATTTTCTTTTTACCCTCTCAATTTTAATAATTCATAATTATACCATTATTTATATAACTAACAATCCATAACCTCTTATTAACTATGCACCTCTTAATTTTCCCAAATATTTGGTCATTCACTAAAATATATTAATAATTTGTAATAAAAATAAAAATTTTAGAAAATATATTATAATTTATTATAAAGAATTATTAATTATAATAAAATAGTAATAATTATTATTTAATAAATTATTGTACATAATTATAATTATTAACAATAGTATAAATAAAGTCATACGATATTAAAACTATCGCCATTATTTAATAAATGTTATAATAAAATATTTACATAAGCGTAAATATTTAATAATATAAATAGTTTAGTTATTTCAATAGTGTTACTTAAACTAATAATTACATTATTATTTAAAAATTATACTCTTAAATAAATTGTTTAATAACACAAAAATAAGATAATTTAAGTAACTATTAAATGATGTTAATAATAGTATAACTACTAATAATAGTATAACTTAATTTTTTAATAATAGTGTAATAAAACAACTTATAAAATATTTATACATACTTTATTAAAATAATATAATATTAAATACAAAATCATCCACGTGCAATGCATGTGCATTATTATACTAGTTAAAAGAAAAGAATAATCCAAGTACACAAAACATGAAACCGAAGATTAAGAAAAGGCAATTATAAAACAAAGGTTATTTTCTTAACATCATTGCACCTAGTATCAAGTGATAAATAACTACGGACCATGTCAATACCAGCGTTGACTGCAGCTTGGACTGAATACGTGTAATTTGCACCTGGTGGATTGGTGATCATATCAATGCCCTTCCAACTTGAGATGACAAAGCCATGAAATGTCATTAAACACAACAGTTAGTGATAGTATCAAACAGAGAATGAATGATTCTCCTATATACAAAATTTCTTTGATTATGTGCATTGCATTGTGCAACATACCCTAAACCGGAGAGTGTTTTGAGGAACCCAGTGATAAGACCGCTGATTGGCATGCATTTTCACTCCATTCCAACTTGAATAAGACACCATAACTGTAGAAACACCCTTGGCAATGGAGTTGTAGTAAGCTGGCATGTGAATGCTAAGAAGTCCATGACGATTGATAATGGTGTTATTCTTATCAATTCCCTTATATGTCCCACCATCACCAACATAATCTGCAGCACAGGCTGCAACTTTGTCCCTGTCAAAATGAAAATGGAATGAGAGATACAAACATAAGTGGCACATGTCCATAATCAGATACAAAGTAGCATTTAACTTACAAACTTGGCCTTGTACTTGAAACCACTGCTGCTGCTACTACAATATAATGTCCATCTTTCCCCTTTTCAAGGAAAAAGAGATAGTATTACAGCGTATCTTCGCTAAAAATATCTTAATGAAAACATCGAAATTCACAGATTGAGAAAGTGCCAAGCAAAAATGAAGTTCATTACACATGTACTGTTAATTTGTTATAGTACACGAGTGAGACTAAAACTTTCACTTTTTGAATCTTAATGCTACAATGATCAAAACAGCTAGGGGTGCTTGACTAAAGTTTGGCCACCAAAAAAACTCAAGATGTCAGAGTATAAAACATTAAAACTATAACCACCAACCCTCACCACAACCCGAGATAAGGTGCAGTGGTGGTTCCTTTGATATGGTATCAGAACAACCCACCAGCCACATTTAAAACAGCTTCTAAGAAAATTTGATACCACTGCTTGACTCCAAGTTTCGTCCCACGAAAAAGGGGGTTCAACCTGCTGGGGCATATTAGAGTATAAAACTACATCCCTCAACCCTCGTAACAACTTTGGTGCTTTGGTGAAGCGGCAGGATCCTTTGATACAAGAATCATTTGTTAAAAGCAAAACACGAGTTACTTTTCCAGTAAATTTTTTAAAGGTAGGCTCCATGAGTAGATAGGATAATTGTTAAGATTTTGACCAATGTATATTGATGTGATAAGTTCATTGAAAACTCTTGAGCATTGCTTGAGCCCTCCATAGATGGTTTGATCACCTCTAGAGCTAGCCTTGAACTTTTCTTTTGCATGTTTTCTGTTCAGATGCATTTCTCCCTTCTAAGTGACCCTCACTTATGCAAAATAACCAGCAACAACTTCGAATATAACAGGGGAAAAATCAGAAACCATCAACAGAAATTGATGATTATTGTATAATGGGAAGGGCCTTAGACTACCTTTTTCCCCAAAGAGATGTATGCCTATAATCAAACCTAGGAAGTTACATGAATTTGAGTTAAACTAAAGAAATAGCTGGCTGATAATTATAGAAACAGTAAGACTTGCTAATGGCTGGAGGTTAGATTTAAATAGTGTACCTTCCAGCAACATATGGTATTCCTTTGGAATAATTAGCAGGAATTTCTCCCTGTAGCCCAGGAATAATTTCTGTCATTGCTTGAACAATCCTATGATCTTCACTGTAGCTTTCATAACAGAGACCCCACCTTGGATCTCTACATACCTGAAATGGCTCAATGGAATATGAAAGACGAATTGCCTCAATTTGAAATCAAATAATGGTGAACTTTAGATTGCAAACAAACACAACTATCTATTAGCCCTTATCTGCTTACCGACACACATGGAGCAAAGGCGTATGGGATTCCTGTAGCCCTGGCTTCAAGAGCAGTTGCAGCTCCGATCTTTTTCACAAGTTCAGGATCTCTAGCATATTGACAAATTCTCCAGTTATACTAGGGTAAACATTTTAGCTGTGCAGGACTACAACTCCAAGTAGCTCTCATGAACTATCAACATTTAGCTTTTATTCCTGAAGGTTGTACTGACATGACCTCCCTACTGACATTTTGACTGATAATTCATAAACTTCACGCTAGAATTTCAATTTGAAGAAGTAACTCCTAGTTAAACAAGAATAACAATCTCCAGCCATCACAAGTTGCCTAAGATATCAATGCAACAATTAATGGAATGGTATAGCAAGAAAGAAACTAATGTAAGAGAAATTTCATCTAAAGAAGTGTCCATATGTAAGAGTTACAAATACATTAAAAGTTCAAGTTACCAAGATTTTTCATCCTAACTGACAAATTTTAAGAACTTGCCTCGTGGCTCCAAGGCCAATATTGTGCGGGAAAATTGTTGCATTGTAGACACTGCCGCTTCCATGAACTGCATCAATTCCGTGTATCATTGGAATACCAAGGCAAGTAGAAAGACTGCCCTTCTGAAATTTATTTACCATATTCACCCAATCCTTAGGAGTTGCCTGAGAGCGAGGAACACTCCCAGGGCCACTCAATACACTTCCTGTTAACATATTAACTTCAGTGCATAGTATTTACCCTTTCGGTCTAGAATAAATGCATGTATAAGAAAAGATAACTATTGATAAATAATTAAATTACCTATGAAGTAATCTTTCATTACTTTAGTGCTTGCAACCTCTCTTTCAATCTGAGTCATCTGACCAATCTTTTCAGCGAGGGTCATCCGTTTCATCAAGTCATTGATCCTAACATTTAATGGTTGTTTTGGGTCTTGGTACTTCAGATACTTGGACTCTATAGATGATGCACATAAAAGCAGGAACAGAAGTAATAGAAAACACATTTGGGAGCTCTCCATGTTCCTGAACCAAGCACAAACCGTTTCAGAATAATTTAACTTGAAAATAATTTGCTGTCTTCTATTTATATAAAAATATGAATTGTTTAACAACATAAGCTACACATGTGATGATGACAAGCGGGCAACAAGCTGCGCCGCTAATCCTTTTGTATAAAGATTATTGAGAGAAAGATTGAAGATAGAATAGAATGGAGCAATGCAATAAGAGAACCTTGTTTTCTTTTTCCAAGATTGCCAAAATATTCATCTTAGATCTTATTTCATAGTTAGTAAGTAATAACTTTCTACTAAACACAATGAAATACCATTTTGTTCAAAAGTTTAAAAATGGTAGAATTTCTTTCCTATATGCATCCTTCCATAAGCAATTCCACAAATAGGAGATAAAAATTAAACCAAAAAATTCTAGAAGCAACAATTATTGATCTTTTGTTGACGGCCCGTAGAGGTTACTACTTCAATCATAAATTCTATTAGAAACGAATCACAATAAATGAGATGGCTTTTTCTTTTCTTTTGTTTTCTTTTTCCAAGATTGCCAAAATATTCATCTTAGATCTTATTTCATAGTTAGTAAGTAATAACTTTCTACTAAACACAATGAAATACCATTTTGTTCAAAAGTTTAAAAATGGTAGAATTTCTTTCCTATATGCATCCTTCCATAAGCAATTCCACAAATAGGAGATAAAAATTAAACCAAAAAATTCTAGAAGCAACAATTATTGATCTTTTGTTGACGGCCCGTAGAGGTTACTACTTCAATCATAAATTCTATTAGAAACGAATCACAATAAATGAGATGGCTTTTTCTTTTCTTTTGTTTTCTTTTTCCAAGATTGCCAAAATATTCATCTTAGATCTTATTTCATAGTTAGTAAGTAATAACTTTCTACTAAACACAATGAAATACCATTTTGTTCAAAAGTTTAAAAATGGTAGAATTTCTTTCCTATATGCATCCTTCCATAAGCAATTCCACAAATAGGAGATAAAAATTAAACCAAAAAATTCTAGAAGCAACAATTATTGATCTTTTGTTGACGGCCCGTAGAGGTTACTACTTCAATCATAAATTCTATTAGAAACGAATCACAATAAATGAGATGGCTTTTTCTTTTCTTTTGTTTTCTTTTCCAAAACTTCAATACAAAGCTTTCATTATAGGAGAAGGAATTGAGATATGATTCTAGACAATGCCATACAACTAATTATTTTATGGATCTTTCATATTTGGCAGTAATGTTGAGATCTTGGGATTACCCATGACAAGCAAATGATACTCGGTAGTTGATATCTTATGATTACCCAGTTGATTATTTTTTCTTAAGTAGAACAAGAAATTTATGTCCACTTACTTTTTAGCCTCACGGCACAAAACCTTATCCACAAAAAAAAAGTTTGGACTGCTTACTCTATAATGTCAGACAAAGGAGCAGGTAAGCAGTAGCGGATCCAAACAAAAAAATTTCTTGGGAGCAGGTAACAAGTAACAATATATTTACCTAGAAATAAAGATATAATATTATTAAACTATGCTATCTATATGGGAACACACTCACATTTAAAATGGACTAATTCAATCAACTCCTGCATATCAATAACTTCAAAACTACAAAATCAAAATACTATCTACATATTACATCCAATTGATCAGTTTGATCAGCTCCAATAAGAGTTCAACCACCAAAGTTTAGTAACGAGTTTATTTATTAAAAAAAGGCAGAGAAGAGAGAGAATGCACCCAATAGTTAATCCAAATGCGTGTTTTCTCTTTCTAACCTCCAAATTAGTTGATATCGATAAGAGCTGGCGAGATATTTATAATGAGCTCAACAGCTACAAATTGGGAAAAAAATAGGGTTTTCCTATATTAGTCCCTTAAATCTTCAATACTTTGAAATTAGTCCCTCAAATCATTGAAATTGCAACCAGTCTCATAAGTTGTCTCAAAATTAGGCCATCAAAATTTGAAATTTCTCTCAGGTCCAAATTTCAAATAATCCCCCATAAAATATAAGAACCGAAGTTCTAGTGGCAATCCCAATGACTTGAGGGATAAATTTCAAAATATTGAAGAGTTAAGGGACTCTGAAAAACCAAGAAAAAAAATTATTATCAAGCAAAATAAAGTGTGGACCACTAAAGGAAATAAGTGTGATTCGCAATGATTAACATCCTTATCCCTTTCTTTTCGTTAGAGGATTAAGGTTTGGTAATGGATTTAAGGGACCACAATTTGGTTGACATCCTCATGTGGCTGGTTGATGTGACTCCATTTGATTGGCTGTGAGGCTAGTTGGAACTGACCATTGACCATTCATTGTTCCTCTGTGTGGCTCACTATGGAATATGTAATAATCTCCACCCATATTTATCGCAACACAAACTTAACAGTACATCCCCTTTATGAGTGAGCTGACCTGAACCATAAAGAGAACGATTACAATTTTCAAATTGCCCATCCAGCGTCTCTGTTAATAGTCAAACACCATGTTCGTAGCTTAATGACGCTATTCTGATAAAGTTTATACTCTATGTTTTGGGCATGAGTAATAGCCACCAATTTGGATCATTGGCATTTGGCACAGCATAAGGATGAAGGAGAAAAATTCATTGCTTCTCCATTACAAAATCTTAATCCTCTAACGAAAAGAAAGGATTAATATCATTAGAAAGTTGTCTAATTTGTATTACATTCTTCTTTTCTTGTACGAATGTTTTACAGCTAGAACACTAAATAATTTCGGCATGGAGATCTATTCTTAATTGAAATGGATGAATATGTCTGCAAACCAGCAAATGTAACATACCTTTTAAGTGAAAAATAAAGTTGAAACCTTCAAAACTTTCAAGGAATTAAGATACTTTCATTATTTTAAAAAATCTAATGTAACAACAGTACGATATCAATCTATAGGAAATCAATCAGTCACCCATCTCAACCATACAACTACTGTGAAAATGACTTCCATAAATAGGTGACACCAAAACCATCTTATATTCTCATTTGCTATTCTTCCTAAGTTTCTTTGTTATCAATCCAAACCAAAGGGAAACAGAGGGTCATAATGCTCATCACCAACATTCATTGGCAGCTGATCCACAGACTTAAACCAAGTTCTAGGGAGCTTTCCAGTGAATCCCCAAAGAGAACATCAGTGACTCCTTTGCCCTCTGATCCAGGAAGCCAAGCAGCAACCAAAGCATCCATCGATGAGAGATATGGCTTGATGACAAGTGGCCTACCAGAGACTAGAACCACACCACACTTGATATGGCTGCAGACTGTATTGATTGTTTCTGGACCGGGAGAAGGAAGTGTAAGGTTAAGGTTGTCTCCTTGAGTTTCAGCATATGGGACCTCTCCAACCACAACAATGGCATAAGAGAAACCACCCTTTTTGACAAAGTTACAGTTGGGGTTCTTAGAATAGACAATTTTGGTTGAAGGGTAGACAGTGGATTTGATTGCATCAAGGATTGTAGTCCCTGTAATTGACAATATAAACCGATTGTTTTGATGTTGAGTTCAGATGTTACGTAAATGTATGAAGAGGACATTTACGTTTTGCGTTTCTCTTACAAAGTTAAATTGCAACACTTAAAATATGATGGCATGTTTGTAAGTTAATTTGAATGAGCTATAAGTTGAAATTATAAAATGACATAATACTGGAACTATTATTTGATATATTATCGCCTGATCGAACAAGCAATTTGTTAATGCAAGCTCTCATTACTGTGATTACGTTTTTCTTTGAACCTAGTTTGCATGATTGAATGCCGCAAGAGCTTGTGAAAGAAGATTAAGGGCCACGCTGCCAAGGTGGATGTAACAAAACACTACATCTGGTGATAAGAATAAACACAAACTTATAAAGATTGAGAGGTAAAAATCCTCACCAGCTGTGATGTTTCCACTAGCTCCTTGCCATTCAATTGTCCATCCACCACATTGGTATCCTATGTTATCAGCATGGCTTCCAGCAACCAGGATCTTTGGAGTCTTCTTAGGGAGAGGCAACAATGGCTGATTGGGATTTTTTCCACATTTTTCAGTAGCACAATTGATTTTCTTACAGCTTTTCTAGCCAATTCTCTGCGTTCCTGTTAAAATCAATAACTTATAAGGATCACATTTGCATAAGTTCTTTTGGTCCTTAGTAAGTTATGCAAACTACTTGATTAGAGGAGTATATGCTAGTGAGAGACAGAGAGAGAGAGAGGAAATAACCTTCTTTCCAAGTGATCAGCAAAGCTAAGATTAGCCAGGGGTTCTCAAATAGGCCCATGACATACTTAACACGCAGAATTCTTCTCACAGCATCATTAATTCTGCTCATGGGGACAATTTTCTTAGCGAGAGAGGTAAGATCATTAATGAATTCCTTATAGTTGTAGGGAACCATCACCTACAATACATCACAACGTTAAATGATATGGAGAAAATACAAAGCATACAATATAGTTTGGATCTTAATATATGAAGCTGCAACAAAGTACTCTCATATAAGTCATATTTAGTTTTCAAGCACCAAACTGCCATCTTAACTACAAAAATATCAGATTACTATGAGGACTTGAATATTTCAGATGAGTTTATATGCATTGATGCAGACTGCAATATTTAAATATCTAGTCTAATCTAATCTAATACTATTATAAAACTGTGTTGCTATGTTAAAACATTTCTTCCTAAAGTGCCCTTTAATATACATGCATACATGCATAAACAGACACATAAACATAGTGAACATTATTTATTAAATGCCCTCAAATACACATACATGTATAAACACTCATACATATACATACTCAATACCATTTATTAAATGCCTTCAATGTTGCATGTATAAGCACCAGATTTCATTATTTATTAAATTATTAAAATCCAATTCTTTCATATATATATATCGACTTGGTGGTAGTATGGAATAAATGAAGATTATATATATACTGCCATAACTTTGTATAGCTTTAAATTAGATGTTGATAATCAGGAATTTGACATTGCTACACCCGTATGATGGAGTACGTCATTGGAACATTTTACAACATTATAATCACCAAATCTTAGGAAGGATTTTTTCTGTAAAAGTTACACTATTAATCTTCATATATTAAAAATTACATAATGATCAAGAGTTCTTACTGCCCATATACTATTGATTATATATAATTCATCAGTTTCTTAATTTATCCCATCAAATACCTATATTATTTACTGAAGTAAATATATTTTTAATTGCATTTGAAATAAATTATTATTACTATTTTTATTATTTATTGAAGAAAAGCCCACCAAATACCTAATTAAATCCATTACTTGCTCATTTCTCCAATGATCTACAGTTTTAATACCCTTAATTCTATCGATTAATCTCCATTATTAGCTTATTAATTTCCCCACTAACTTATCAATCTCCTCCCACCTCTTAATGCTTCCGTTACAAGGACTTTAGAAACCCTCTATAATATAAGACACAAACAATGAAAAGGAGGAGCATTCCATCTCTTTTGACTGAAAATTAGAAAAAGAAATCCCAATCACCTGTTCTATAAATTGTGATTGTGAAAGTTTTTTGCAATTTGTTTTAAACTTTGCTGCTTTTCGTCTTCGTTCGATCGGACACTCTCTTTGTAATTAGTGGGAAAATGAATCTAAGATCATTTTCTATCTATCTATATAAATGGTGGTTAAGAATCTAGGATTTCATTTATTTGTTTCCCCTTTTAGGAGGAATTCTTTCGATACGCTTCAAGTTGCAAGCGGATCAAACAAGCTTATAGGTAACATTGCATCATTTCAAAAAAAAATTTTTTGTGAACCAAGAGCATTATATTGATTTAGTTCTAAACCCTCACACTCAATCTAAAATCATTCTAAAACTCAAATTGGAACTATTTTGAACACAGCCAGATTTCACCACTTAGTGTCTAGCTATAGTTATATTTTGCTATAGTTATGTATATAAAATCGATTAAAAAAACAAAAATTAATATGTTAAAAAATAATTTCATATGGACATTTGGTTGTAAGAATAATTATGGAAATGAGTGGGGTTCAAAAGTAAATGAGGATAGAACTTTGGATTCATAAACATGACTTAAATGACTAGCTTTTCCATATCTATCCATTTGGTAAATTATCAAATAAGTTGATTTACAAGCCTCATTTTGAAAAGCTGGTATAACCCAGTTTTTCAAAAACTAGCTTATAAGCTCACCTACATAAGTTAGGTTTGACCCAAAAAAAAGTATTCTATCCAAACAATTTTATAATATTTTTATCATAAAAGCTAAAAGCCAAAGATAACTTATAAGATTCAAAAATAAGCCCTACCAAACACCCTCTAAATGTTGATAGATCTCTTTTCCTACAATAGGTAAATATGGAAGGACTGACAGAGTGATATCTATGACATATTATTCTCGAAAAAAAATTTAGAATGATTTGGTTTTAAGAAAATGGGTGGATATAAAAATAAATGAAGATAAAACTTTGGGTTTGTAAACAAAATACCCTATTTTAAAATGCTTGATTATTTATGAAAGTTTTGTTTGGGTTTCAATCCTAAGTCAGAAGCTCCCATTGAAGTATCATTTTGATAAGAACAAGAGAATGAGGAGGCGAAATGGAGAATGAGGAGGCAAACAAGAAATTTGCATAAATCAACAATCAAAATATTTTCTCTGTATTAATTTATTTGATGTTATTTTCTGGATTGGAAAGAGATGTTGTTTATTTTGTTTAGTCAGCATATGAAGTTCAAGCGATTGGGAATAGTATAGAGGGATTGAAGCAGCATGCTCGTGCTGGAGGGAGAGTTGAGATCAAGGTTTTAAATGTCGGATGTCGGGTTCATGTCGGATAGCTGAAATTCATGTCGGATAGAGTCCGAGGAAATCGGGGATATGTCGGGGGACATGTACTAAATATCGGATTGTCATATCGGATGGATTTCTACTCAATTTTGGTCATCAAGATGGAATGCACTTGTCTTGTTATAGCTTATCCTACTTGAGTTGAGTATTCATCATCAAGACACGGGTTGTTTTCCATTTCTTGAAGGGAAACAGTGAAATATTATGCCAACAAATAAACAAAATACACATTGTCAAACTAAAACTTTCGAAGTGCCTTGCATAAAATTAACATAAAGTAAAGTGCCTTGCATAAAATTGACATAAAGTGTTAGACTTTGGATTGATTTTAAGCTACGGTTCAAACTTATTGTTTACATCACACTTTTATGAATTCACAATTTCAATTTGTAGAGACGAAGACGAACGAGAGGAGATCACGGTGGAAAAGAGAGCAACATTTTTTTTCTTTGCCCTAATCTATATTATATGCTATCGGGTTACTATGGGAACAAAAGGCTAAAAAAAGAATTAATCGGGTTTGGATTTTGAGTACTAAACCCAAACCCCAATACTTATCAACTCAAAAAAACAAAAAAGAAAAAATAAAAATAAAAAACAAAACAAAAAACGGCCGATTCCGATTTTCAAGTCCGAAAATCGGCGATATGTCATAATATCCCCGACATGTCCGACATGAACCCCAAAACGATATCCGACTTGAAATGGCCATATCAGGTGTCGCTCTAGCCTCTAATCCAACATGTCGGCCGACATTTAAAACCATGGTTGAGATATATTATTTTCTCATGAGGAAAGAATATTGGTTATCAAACCAGTTTTCTAATGGAGACACAATTATGATATTTACAGTGGAGATATATTATTTTCTTGAGAAAAAGAAGAGATGTACTCATCAAATTTCATGAATTTTATATTGATTTATAACTAAGAAAAAATATTGAAATACTAACAAGATGATCCATAATTAATAGTTTACAAAAATTTTAGAATATAAAATAAGTATATCCACGTGCAAAGCATTACACTTTACTAGTTACTTATAAAGAGAATACTCAAAACTTTTGATTTTCTTTTTACCCTCTCAATTTTAATAATTCATAATTATACCATTATTTATATAACTAACAATCCATAACCTCTTATTAACTATGCACCTCTTAATTTTCCCAAATATTTGGTCATTCACTAAAATATATTAATAATTTGTAATAAAAATAAAAATTTAGAAAATATATTATAATTTATTATAAAGAATTATTAATTATAATAAAATAGTAATAATTATTATTTAATAAATTATTGTACATAATTATAATTATTAACAATAGTATAAATAAAGTCATCACGATATTAAAACTATCGCCATTATTTAATAAATGTTATAATAAAATATTTACATAGCGTAAATATTTAATAATATAAATAGTTTAGTTATTTCAATAGTGTTACTTAAACTAATAATTACATTATTATTTAAAAATTATACTCTTAAATAAATTGTTTAATAACACAAAAATAAGATAATTTAAGTAACTATTAAATGATGTTAATAATAGTATAACTACTAATAATAGTATAACTTAATTTTTTAATAATAGTGTAATAAAACAACTTATAAAATATTTATACATACTTTATTAAAATAATATAATATTAAATACAAAATCATCCACGTGCAATGCATGTGCATTATTATACTAGTTAAAAGAAAAGAATAATCCAAGTACACAAAACATGAAACCGAAGATTAAGAAAAGGCAATTATAAAACAAAGGTTATTTTCTTAACATCATTGCACCTAGTATCAAGTGATAAATAACTACGGACCATGTCAATACCAGCGTTGACTGCAGCTTGGACTGAATACGTGTAATTAGCACCCAGTGGATTGGTGATCCCATCAATACCCTGCCAAAATGAGATGACAAAGCCATGAAATGTCATTAAACACAACAGTTAGTGATAGTATCAAACAGAGAATGATACTGCTACATACCAAAATTTCTTTGACCATGCACGCTGCATTGTGCAACATACCCTAAACCGGAGAGTGTTTTTGAGGAACCCAGTGATAAGACCGCGATTGGCATGCATTTTCACTCCATTCCAACTTGAATAAGACACCATAACTGTAGAAACACCCTTGGCAATGGAGTTGTAGTAAGCTGGCATATGGATGCTAAGAAGTTCATGACGGTCGGTAATTGTGTTTTTCCTATCAATGCCTTCAAATGTCCCACCTTCACCAACATAATGTTTAGCACAGGCTGCAACTTTGTCCCTGTCAAAATGAAAATGGAATGAGAGATACAAACATAAGTGGCACATGTCCATAATCAGATACAAAGTAGCATTTAACTTACAAACTTGGCCTTGTACTTGAAACCACTGCTGCTGCTACTACAATATAATGTCCATCTTTCCCCCTTTTCAAGGAAAAAGAGAGATAGTATTACCGCGTATCTTCGCTAAAAATATCTTAATGAAAACATCGAAATTCACAGATTGAGAAAGTGCCAAGCAAAAAAATGAAGTTCATTACACATGTACTGTTAATTTGTTATAGTACACGAGTGAGACTAAAACTTTCACTTTTTGAATCTTAATGCTACAATGATCAAAACAGCTAGGGGTGCTTGACTAAAGTTTGGCCACCAAAAAAACTCAAGATGTCAGAGTATAAAACATTAAAACTATAACCACCAACCCTCACCACAACTTCGGAGATAAGGTGCAGTGGTGGTTCCTTTGATATGGTATCAGAACAACCCACCAGCCACATTTAAAACAGCTTCTAAGAAAATTTGATACCACTGCTTGACTCCAAGTTTCGTCCCACGAAAAAGGGGGTTCAACCTGCTGGGGCATATTAGAGTATAAAACTACATCCCTCAACCCTCGTAACAACTTTGGTGCTTTGGTGAAGCGGCAGGATCCTTTGATACAAGAATCATTTGTTAAAAGCAAAACACGAGTTACTTTTCCAGTAAATTTTTTAAAGGTAGGCTCCATGAGTAGATAGGATAATTGTTAAGATTTTGACCAATGTATATTGATGTGATAAGTTCATTGAAAACTCTTGAGCATTGCTTGAGCCCTCCATAGATGGTTTGATCACCTCTAGAGCTAGCCTTGAACTTTTCTTTTGCATGTTTTCTGTTCAGATGCATTTCTCCCTTCTAAGTGACCCTCACTTATGCAAAATAACCAGCAACAACTCGAATATAACAGGGGGGAAAAATCAGAAACCATCAACAGAAATTGATGATTATTGTATAATGGGAAGGGCCTTAGACTACCTTTTTCCCCCAAAGAGATGTATGCCTATAATCAAACCTAGGAAGTTACATGAATTTGAGTTAAACTAAAGAAATAGCTGGCTGATAATTATAGAAACAGTAAGACTTGCTAATGGCTGGAGGTTAGATTTAAATAGTGTACCTTCCAGCAACATATGGTATTCCTTTGGAATAATTAGCAGGAATTTCTCCCTGTAGCCCAGGAATAATTTCTGTCATTGCTTGAACAATCCTATGATCTTCACTGTAGCTTTCATAACAGAGACCCCACCTTGGATCTCTACATACCTGAAATGGCTCAATGGAATATGAAAGACGAATTGCCTCAATTTGAAATCAAATAATGGTGAACTTTAGATTGCAAACAAACACAACTATCTATTAGCCCTTATCTGCTTACCGCAATGCACGGAGCAAAGACATAGGGGATTCCTGTAGCCCTGGCTTCAAGAGCAGTTGCAGCTCCGATCTTTTTCACAAGTTCAGGATCTCTAGCATATTGACAAATTCTCCAGTTATACTAGGGTAAACATTTTAGCTGTGCAGGACTACAACTCCAAGTAGCTCTCATGAACTATCAACATTTAGCTTTTATTCCTGAAGGTTGTACTGACATGACCTCCCTACTGACATTTTGACTGATAATTCATAAACTTCACGCTAGAATTTCAATTTGAAGAAGTAACTCCTAGTTAAACAAGAATAACAATCTCCAGCCATCACAAGTTGCCTAAGATATCAATGCAACAATTAATGGAATGGTATAGCAAGAAAGAAACTAATGTAAGAGAAATTTCATCTAAAGAAGTGTCCATATGTAAGAGTTACAAATACATTAAAAGTTCAAGTTACCAAGATTTTTCATCCTAACTGACAAATTTTAAGAACTTGCCTCGTGGCTCCAAGGCCAATATTGTGCGGGAAAATTGTTGCCTTGTAGATATTGCTACTTCCATGAGCTGCATCAATCCCGTATATCATTGAAACACCAAGACATGCCGAAAGACTGCCCTTCTGGAATTTATTTATCATATATATCCAATCCTTTGGAGTTGCCTGAGAACGAGGAACACTCCCAGGGCCACTCAATACACTTCCTGTTAACATATTAACTTCAGTGCATAGTATTTACCCTTTCCGGTCTAGAATAAATGCATGTATAAGAAAAGATAACTATTGATAAATAATTAAATTACCTATGAAGTAATCTTTCATTACTTTAGTGCTTGCAACCTCTCTTTCAATCTGAGTCATCTGACCAATCTTTTCGGCTAGCGTCATCCGTTTCATCAAGTCATTGATCCTAATATTTAATGGTTGTTTTGGGTCTTGGTACTTCAGATACTTGGACTCTATAGATGATGCACATAAAAGCAGGAACAGAAGTAATAGAAAACACATTTGGGAGCTCTCCATGTTCCTGAACCAAGCACAAACCGTTTCAGAATAATTTAACTTGAAAATAATTTGCTGTCTTCTATTTATATAAAAATATGAATTGTTTAACAACATAAGCTACACATGTGATGATGACAAGCGGGCAACAAGCTGCGCCGCTAATCCTTTTTGTATAAAGATTATTGAGAGAAAGATTGAAGATAGAATAGAATGGAGCAATGCAATAAGAGAACCTTGTTTTCTTTTCCAAAACTTCAATACAAGAAAGCTTTCATTATAGGAGAAGGAATTGAGATATGATTCTAGACAATGCCATACAACTAATTATTTTATGGATCTTTCATATTTGGCAGTAATGTTGAGATCTTGGGATTACCCATGACAAGCAAATGATACTCGGTAGTTGATATCTTATGATTACCCAGTTGATTATTTTTTCTTAAGTAGAACAAGAAATTTATGTCCACTTACTTTTTAGCCTCACGGCACAAAACCTTATCCACAAAAAAAAAGTTTCGGACTGCTTACTCTATAATGTCAGACAAAGGAGCAGGTAAGCAGTAGCGGATCCAAACAAAAAAATTTCTTGGGAGCAGGTAACAAGTAACAATATATTTACCTAGAAATAAAGATATAATATTATTAAACTATGCTATCTATATGGGAACACACTCACATTTAAAATGGACTAATTCAATTTGCTACTAACTTATTTTGTGTTTTTAGTTAGATAGACTTGGAAGCAATTTTGAAATTTTTTCCTTTTTTCCTCTCTTTTTTTTGGGGCAACTTGTAAATATCACAAGGCTAATATGCAATTTCTAATTTTTTGGGGGTGCAACCTGCACCCCAACACATAAGCTAAATCTACTCCTGCGGGTAAAAGTTTGACTTTCATATGAAAAAAGAGAACTTTTTCACATTTCTTTTTCTTTTGTTTTCTTTTTCCAAGATTGCCAAAATATTCATCTTAGATCTTATTTCATAGTTAGTAAGTAATAACTTTCTACTAAACACAATGAAATACCATTTTGTTCCAAAAGTTTAAAAAAATGGTAGAATTTCTTTCCTATATGCATCCTTCCATAAGCAATTCCACAAATAGGAGATAAAAATTAAACCAAAAAAATTCTAGAAGCAACAATTATTGATCTTTTGTTGACGGCCCGTAGAGGTTACTACTTCAATCATAAATTCTATTAGAAACGAATCACAATAAATGAGATGGCTTTTTCTTTTCTTTTCTTTTTTTTCTTTTTTAAATAAACACCAATCTGTGCACGCATTGCGCTCATGATACAGAATGTGGGAGGTGCTCAAATAGTGCAACATGGGGCGCTGAAAGTGGGCTTTTTTAAGGATTTCTTTGAGTCTGCCCCTCCCAGGAGTTTTAAAGTGTTATAAGTAGTGTTATAAGTTGTAACATCATTTCTTGAATTTTTTTTTTAAATGTGACTCACACAAGAAAGAACAACAAAAGTTTGTGACCAAAAAGGTCAGCTTTTTTTATGAGTCCGAATGAATCATTTTCTTCCATTCAATGTTAAATTAACAGTTATGTCAAAGTCGATCAATTCAATGTCGAAAATTCTAAAATAATTTAACAATTGGCACTTACTAAAGCGCTGCAATCGATATCTACCTCGGCCCTGGCTTGAATCAAAACCTCAAAAATCAACAATCCACACAAATAAAATAAAATAAACAGCCTCCAGATCCATCCGCACGAAAAAACAAAATCAAACCCTAATTCCTAAAAATCGACGAAAACCTGCTTAAGAGAGAAAGGACATGTGATCGTTCAGAAGCTCCGGCAGAATCTCCGTCCGGCGATCCTCCGCCTCCATCGCCGCCTCCGCCGTCGATTCTCGCCAGCGGCGAAGCTCGTTTCGGGCATCGAAGAAGTGAGATGTGAATCGGTTTTAGGGTTTTAGTTGAGACTTTGGAATGCCCGGAGTGCTGTGAATTTGGAATTTGCTATTCATTTTGCATAATTAATTAGGGTCGTCCATAAAAAAAAAAAATAATAAATAAAAATTAGGGTTGTTTGCACTTTTGTGCATTAACGTTTACTCCATATTTGTGAGTTGATTTTAGAAACCCCTCTATTATGGGGGTTGTCTTAGAAAACCGCCCAACTATTTTAACTTTAGGAAACCCCCTAACATTTGGGGTATTGTAAATAACCCCCTCAACTTTCAAAATACTACTTAACCGCCTTCAACTATGAGAGATCTCACAAAATCCCCCTCTCCTTTACAATTTTCTCAAATGACCCCTTGACATTATTAATTAAAAAAGTGTAATGACTAAAACATCCCTGTTTAGAAAAAAAAAACTCATGAGTTAAAAAAGACACAAAGTTAAAAGAATCCACAATTTTTCTTGATGGAAGAATTCACAATTATTGCTCTCGATTCAATAGGTTTCGATGAGGAAACATTATCTTGAAAAACCCCGAAAATTTAATTTTCTTCAAACATTAGAAGCATGAATAAGTACGAAGTAAAAGAATTTTAAAGTTTCAAAAAATTAAAAAAATAATTTGGGTTTGGGTCTGGACCTAACAATGGCGCTAGAGGAGAAGAGGGGAAAAATACAAGGAATTTTTTTTTAAAAAGGACGATATAGTAAATTCTTAATCTCTTAGGGGTGGTATGATCATTTTGAACCACATGTTTGTCACATGTTCTGTTAGATTTAATATTATTAGGTTCAGGGATTAAGTGAAAAAAGTTGAGGGGGAGAAGTCTTATTTTGAAAGTTAAGAAGGATTATCTACAACATTCCCAATTTTGAGGGGCATTTTCTAGAATAAAAATAATTAAGAGGGATTTTCTGAGACAACCCTTATAATTGAGGGGGGTTTCTAAAATTAAACCATTTTTCTAACTTTGATATCTTAAAGTTATTTACATTTAGCGCCTAAAGGTTACATATTTTGTAACTTGGCTACCTCAAATTTTTTATGTCACTTTGATATCCCAAATTTTACTCGGTTTTTAACGTTGATGTCCTAAAGTTGACACATTTGATAACCTTTTCAAGTGTTTCAAATTAAACGGATGCTGACTAGATGGAGTAATCTCTAATAACTTATATGATTTGGGAATTTAATAGCAATTTTCGTGATTTGAGGGTCTACTTTCAAACTATGAAACACTTGAAAAGACTATGGATTACATTCAAACGCGCATTGATCAGATTGATGAGCTCCAATGAGAGTTCAAGCACCGTAAATGCACCTAAGGTAGTCCAAACGCTAGCTTGTTTTCTCTCTCAAACTCCAAATTAAATTGAGAGTAATAGAACACAAATAGTGGGATATTTATAAGGAGCTTGACGGCTAAAATATGCAAAAATCTAATAATTATTACATAAAAATGAAGTGCGTATCGTTATAGGAAATATCAAATACGTGTGATTCGCTATGATCAACCTCATTTCCCTTTTGACGTTGGCTCATGATGTTAGATTCATACCCCTTTATTTTCATTAGAGGATTGAAGTCTGGTAATGGATTTATGGGTCCACAATTTTGTTGAGTATTCATTGTTCTGAATAGCTCACTATGGAGAGCATATAATTAAGAGGGTGTTTGGGGGAGCTTATTTTTTGGTCAAACTAGCTTTTAAGCTAGCTTTTTCATATCTACCTGTTTGGTAAAATATCAAATAAGTTAACTTATAAGCCTCATTTTGAAAAGCTGGTATATCCCAGCTTTTTAAAAACTAGCTTATAAGCTCACCTAAATAAGCTAGGTTTGACCAAAAAAATTACTATTCTATCCAAATAATTTTCATAACATTTTTATCATAAAAGCCAAAAGCCACTAAAAGCTAGCATAACTTATAAGCTTAAAAAATTAAGCCCTCCCAAACACCCTCTAAGCATACCCATAACTGTTCCTCAACTCTCTCTATAAATAACTTAGAACGTTCTGTTCGCATGTTTACTACTTCAACCGCACCAATTTTACGGCCTTCAGTGAGTTTGAGGGGTTGAGGTGGAGCCTTCAAAGGGATATGGGAGAAGGACGAGGAGAACTGATGATGATGGGTAAGGAGCAAGGAGGGAGGAAATGAAAAGTGAACGACAGAGAGGTCAATTTCACATAAACTACCTATCTCTTGCTAAATTATGACGGGTTGGATGTAGATTCAATGACTTTAAGATGTTAGGGGGCTGGAAAAAAAATTTACCAACAAAAAATTACATCACCCTGTTTCGGGTTTTTTTTATATTGCAATTAACTTGGATTACAATTAAAAGGACTACAATCGAAACTTAGGAAAATTTGTTTTTCCTAGGGGTTCTTGTCTGCGTGCCGGTGGAGCGTCGATCTTGTACTCCGTTGACGGTCCGACTAAGACTATTGGCCTTTTGCTGTGGATGCAAGCTCAATGATTTGGAAGATAGCTCGGTCTTCGCTTGACACTTTCGCTTGATTGATGATCTCTGATCTCTTGGAAGATAGCGCGGTCTTCTCTGGATGAAGAGATATTAACAGATCCTTTCTCACAAGAACTGTTGATTAAGCTACATGACTAGCTGAGGATAACGAATCCTTTCTCAGAAAGATCGTTGATCGGGCCAAATGATTAGCCGATGATAATGATCTATAAAGATCAATGAGAATGGAGAAGAGAAGACATTTTCTCTTTTCTCAATGGCTAAGATCTTTCCTCCGCCTCTCTGCCTTGTGCCCTCCTCCCCTTGCTTCATGTTGATCATGCCTATTTATAGGTTTAGGAGTATTATGGAGTGAATTAGTGGGCTTTAACTCCTCTTAAATGAGGGGGTTAGTGGTCATTAACTCCCCTTTAAATGGACGAGTTAGTGATCATTAACCCTCCTTAAATGGGTGAGTTAGTGGTCATTAACCACTTCCTTTAAAGTAGCCTCTAAAAACGGTGATAGGCGAGGTTCGCCAATAACGGCCATGCACGAGTGTTCGCGAGAAAATTTGAGAAATATAAAATCGAAGTTATTCTCTCTAACTGACTTAGAAAAAGAATGAAAACAATCTCTCAAAGTAATCCCTCTCTAACTGACTTAGATAAAAAATTATAAAATTCCTCGATCGGTTGCCCGATTTATAAAAGAAGAAAAGATCAACGGAGATCATTCCCTTTGTTTAACCTGGGTTCTTCACGGTAATGATGGGAGCTTGAATCTTGTATCCCGTTGACTATCCGAACATCTCGACTCGTGGAACAACGTTGAAAGGAACTTGCAAAGCAAGTTTGGAACTCTAACGAGTTTGAGAACCTTACTTAGAAAGAGCTCCCTCAGAGAAGAATTGATCTGCCAAGCCAAAGTCTCCCTCACCAAGAAAAATCTGATTTCCCCAAAAGAGAAGCCTCCTCCCAAAAAGAGAAGAAGATCCCTTTTTTTATAGGTAATTTAGGGGTGTAACCGCCCCCTTAAAACTCTCCTTGATGAGGGTTTAATGGGGTGTAACCGCCCCCTTAAATCTCTCAATGATGGGGTGATTATCCCCTTAAATCATGAGCAACGGTTTAGAAACCGTTCAGCTCGTGTTTGAACGAGTCAAATGCAGGAGTTACATTCTTAAAACGCAGAGGTGAGCTCCGCGTCTTGGTGAACTCTGCGTCTTAGCGAGCTTTGCGTCTTAGCGAGCTTTGCGTTTTGGCTGGCGAGCTGTGCGTCTTAGCGAGCTGTGCATCTTAGCGAGCTCTGCGTCTTAGCGAGCTTTGCGTCTTAGCGAGCTTTGCGTCTTAGCGAGCTTTGCGTCTTAGCGAGCTTTGCGTCTTAGCGAGCTTTGCGTCTTAGCGAGCTTTGCGTCTTAGCGAGCTTTGCGTCTTAGCGAGCTTTGCGTCTTAGCGAGCTTTGCGTCTTAGCGAGCTTTGCGTCTTAGCGAGCTTTGCGTCTTAGCGAGCTTTGCGTCTTAGCGAGCTTTGCGTCTTAGCGAGCTTTGCGTCTTAGCGAGCTTTGCGTCTTAGCGAGCTTTGCGTCTTAGCGAGCTTTGCGTCTTAGCGAGCTTTGCGTCTTAGCGAGCTTTGCGTCTTAGCGAGCTTTGCGTCTTAGCGAGCTTTGCGTCTTAGCGAGCTTTGCGTCTTAGCGAGCTTTGCGTCTTAGCGAGCTTTGCGTCTTAGCGAGCTTTGCGTCTTAGCGAGCTTTGCGTCTTAGCGAGCTTTGCGTCTTAGCGAGCTTTGCGTCTTAGCGAGCTTTGCGTCTTAGCGAGCTTTGCGTCTTAGCGAGCTTTGCGTTTTGGCTGGCGAGCTGTGCGTCTTAGCGAGCTGTGCATCTTAGCGAGCTCTGCGTTTTGACTTAGAACGTCGTGGTGAGAGCGCGGAGGTGAGCTCTGCGTTCTGACTTAGAACGCCGTGGTGAGAACGCGGAGGTGAGCTCTGCGTTCTGGAGCTTAGAAACGCCAATTTTATTTTGATGTTTAATCCCTCCAAAATTTTTGAAAGTTCGCGATTGACTGGAACGAGCTTTCGAAATACTTTGGATATATTCTTTGTTCGATTCTGAGAAGGTATTGCGCTTCATTTTCAAAGAAATTGCGTTCTGCTTTTGTCCACGCTAGTCGTTACAAGGATGCATTCTGGCATTTTGAAGTTGAAACGCGTGGCTGACTCTTGCGTCTTTAAGTTGAGACGCAGTGTTGGCTTTCGCGTTTTGGAGTTGAGACGCGGGGCTGACCCTCACATTTTCAACTAAGCCTTTTAGACTTTTTTAAGGTGCCAAAAGTATAATATTAACTTGGCATGCCTTTCAGACTTGTGCTTTGAATAAGATTTTAAGGACCTATCGCTCTATTGATAAGAGTCAATAAGTTTAGATTTTATCGGGGGACAAAATATGAAACTTGTGATTTGTGATGTGAACAAGGCTTACATGGCTTGTGGTATGAACAAGGCTTTGGGCTTGTGGTGTTAACAAGACTTTGGGCTTGTGGTGTGAACAAAACTTTGGGCTTGTGGTGTTAACAAGGCTTTGGGCTTGTGGTGTGAACAAGGCTTTGGGGCTTGTGATTTTAACAAGGCTTTGGGCTTGTGGTGTGAACAAAGCTTTGGGCTTGTGGTGTGAACAAAGCTTTGGGGCTTGTGGTGTTAACAAGGCTTTGGACTTGTGGTGTTAACAAGACTTTGGGGCTTATCATCCTATTGAGGAGGATTGATAAATTGATTGCGATTTAAGCAAATTTGAGGACTTATCATCCTATTCAAGAGAGTCGATAAATTGATTGTCAGAGGTGTGAGGTTAACGTGACGAGGATACGTTGCGATCGGAGCAACTTTGAGGACTTATCGCTCTATTAAGGAGAGTCGATAAGTTGATTGTCAGAGGTGTGAGGTTAACATGACAAGGATATGTTGCGATCGGAGCAACTTTGAGGACTTATCGCTCTATTAAGGAGAGTCGATAAGTTGATTGTCAGAGGTTTGAGGTTAACATGACTAGGATATGTTGCGATCGGAGCAACTTTGAGGACTTATCGCTCTATTAAGGAGAGTCGATAAGTTGATTGTCTAAAGAGTTCGTCTTGCTAATAACGAGACGAGCTAATCTTAACTTTGTGGGGAGGTTAATTGTTAGAGGTGTAATGTTAACTAGACGATGCTTTGTGAATTTCATGGTTGACAGAGGTATTCTATTAAACATGACAGCTCAGAAGATTTATTACTCATAATCCAACGAACAACCCCCAGTCTTGAACAAGTGCAAGGGGGAAAAGGGGGTAGGCAGGGCATATCGCCAAATGGGCCACTATCCGTCAAGTCGTTCATTGACATTGGAGTATAATGACTATGACCAGAACAGAGGCACATCACATGACAGGCCGCTATTTGAAGAGTTTGGTGGGGTAATTTGGAGGAAATGGACTATCAGAGGTAACTGTTAACATGATAGCTTTGCGGACCTGCCATCATATTGAAGAGGATTATTTTCAGCGTCCGTAGTATCTTCTCCTTCTGGCTGAGAAGATTGGGCTTGGTCCCATTGCTCGCTTTCTTCTTCAGCTTTGATTATGGCAATAATTTTTTGAGCCTGTTCACCTTGAGAGATTAACTATCTCCAGGAACGACATTCTGCAACTCCCATTCGGGCTAGGAGTTTCGTTTGTAAGTTGTGTCGACAGGTTTCCACCAGTGCATATTGCGTCATACCTGTCGGACATCGAAGAGCCACGCTTCGGAACCTCTTGACAAAGGCTTTGATGGACTCTCCCTTCTTTTGCTTAGTGGCAAGAAGGGTATGGACAGAGACTTCAGTGTCGTCTTCAAAGAATCTTGATAGGAAGAGTCTCTCTAGATCTGTCCATTTATGAATACATCCTGCGGGCAGTTTCATAAACTATTCAAAGACAACCCCCCTTGAGGGTGCCAATAAACAAGCGAGTTAGTATGGCGTCGTTTGATATCACATTCCCAGTCTGTGACTTGAAATGATAGATATGTTGGTTCGGTGACCCCTTGCCGTCAAAAGCTTGTAGTGTCGGGGCCTCAAACTTTGGAGGATAAGGGGCCGAGTCCCATTCTGCCGGATAGGGCCTGACAAATCCCTCGTCTTGAAGCTCGCTTCTATTGACAATGGCACTGAGGCGGGCTTCCAATTCTTCCATTTTTGCCGACTGAGGATCCTGCTCGTTCTCAGTCCTCTTCTCCTCTTCAGATGAAGATTCCATGTGATGAGCTTTTTGATCAGAAGCTTCATTCACTTTTTCTTTTCGTTTTGAAGATTGACCCCTCCTTCGTGATGATTCCGGCTGAGGTGTTGAGCCAGATATCTGAAATTGAGCTCTATCGATAATAATTTGGGCCATCATATTTCGAAGTTGATCGATGGACTCTTGTTGTGTTCGCAGGGTCTCTCGCATGGCTTCCTGTTGCGACCGTATATTTTCTTGCATCACAGCCTGATACTCTTCGAGCCTCTTCTTGAGATATTCAGTATTCTCCGTCGTATAGACAGCGCTCTCATGCTCCATGAAAAAACTGAAAGATTAGAAATCTGCAATGGCCGAGTGCTCATCATCAGGTTTTTGCCATTTAGCTAGCCTCTGATAATTGACAGGAGGTATGACTCCCTTTCGTGTCCGAGTGTGTTGGTAAATCCCTTCAAATTTATTCGAGATTTCTCTAACACTTGGAGAATGATTGGTACCCGATTCATCCGAACTGGAGGCTGGTGACTTTTCTCTACTAACCATATTGACGGTAACTCCAGGGTATTCATCCTCTGAAGCGACGTTCATTGGTGGGTTGAATACCGATGAAATGGTTGTGCATGAGCAGCATTGGCATCTCGAGGGGACCGTAGAAATCAATTGTTCGCATTGACATGAATGAACGATTTGTTGTATCGGTCTTTCTCTCGATAGGAACTCTCTCAAATCTGCTGCAGAGACTCGAGAGGAGTTACTCACTACTCGTGAGGTTTGAACTGGAACCCCCAGTCTATGATTGGACGGGACTAGCTCTTGTTCAATCTGGATCTTGTTGAGATGCCTTGAGTTTGTAGACTTCTTAGGTGCACTTTTTAATCCCTGAACTCGACTTGACACATCGCGCTAGAAACGCGAGGGTCGTGTTTGAAAGTGGGAACGCAAACTTGAGGTCTGCATTTTGGTTGAGCAACGCAGGTCTTAGATCTCCGTTTAGATTTTGAAACGTACTCCTGAGAGTTGAGTTTTATTTGAGAAACGCACCTCTGAGGTATGCGTTTGGATTCTGGAACACACTCCTGAGAGCTGCGTTTTGTTTGAGAAACGCACCTCTAAGGTCTGCGTTTTATTTGGGAAACGCACCTCTGAGGTCTGTGTTTGGATTCTAAAACGCACTCCTGAGAGCTGCGTTTTGTTTGAGAAACGCGCCTCTGAGGTCTGCGTTTTGCTTGGCTTACATAGAGCTCATGTTTGGGCATATAATCACGAGGGTTTCGTTCTAAAATAGAAACGCAGAGTTCATGTCGAGGCTCACAAACGCAGAGCTCATGTTGATTGGAGGATTGGCTCTCTCGGAGTTGTGCTCGTCATTGGGATCTTCTCCTTCGTCGAGCGGCATTTTTCTTAGCCTGTTTTAAGGCTTTTGTAACGATGTCACCATCTGTACTGATCAGGTTAATCGCGGTGATAGGCCTCTTGTGACCCGTTGCCTTAGGTTTGGGCATGGGTGTGGGGCTTCTAACTCGATTGACGATTTCGGTTGGAGCCGAGCCTTCTCTTTCAGAGAGGGGACTGTATGAACAGTTCAACCCTCAGGGGAGACACTCCTTTGATGAGTTGACCATGGATGGAGCTTTAGTCTTTTTAGAGATTTTACGGATCTTGCACATAGCCTTGGGGCTAAGGGATCCGAAGGAGAGTGCCTCCTCGTACTTGGCTTGGTCAAACTCTACGACAAGAATTTTGACTGTTGTTCCTGCGAGCTTGACGTCGGATTGCGCCACCACTTCTTCGTCGGTGAAGCTAGTCCCCAGCAGAGTCGCCATCTTTTGTTCGCGAGAAAATTTGAGAAATGTAAAATCGGAGTTATTCTCTCTAACTGACTTAGAAAAAGAATGAATACAATCTCTCAAAGTAATCCCTCTCTAACTGACTTAGACAAAAGAAATTATAAAATTCCTCGATCGGTTACCCGATTTATAAAAGAAAGAAAGATCAACGGAGATCCTTCTCTATGTTTAACCTGGGTTCTTCACGGTAGCGATGGGAGCTTGAATCTTGTATCCCGTTGACTATCCGAACGTCTCGACTCGTGGAACAACGTTGAAAGGAACTTGCAAAGCAAGTTTGGAACTCTAACGAGTTTGAGAACCTTACTTAGAAATAGCTCCCTCCGAGAAGAATTGATCTGCCAAGCCAAAGTCTCCCTCACCAAGAAAAATTCGATTTCTCCAAAAGAGAAGCCTCCTCCCAAAAAGAGAAGAAGATTCCTCTTTTTATAGGTGATTTAGGGGTGTAACCGCCCCCTTAAAACTCTCCTTGATGAGGGTTTAATGGGGTGTAACCGCCCCCTTAAATCTCTTCACGATGGGGGTGATTATCCCCTTAAATCATGGGCAACGGTTTAGAAACCGTTCAGCTCGTGTTTGAACGAGTCAAATGCATGAGTTACGTTCTTAAAACGCAGAGGTGAACTCTGCGTTTTGGTGAGCTCTGCGTCTTAGCGAGCTGTGCGTCTTGGCGAGCTCTGCGTTTTAGCAAGCTCTGCGTTTTGACTTAGAACGCTGTGGTGAGAACGCGGAGGTCATCTCCGCGTTCTGACTTAGAACGCCGTGGTGAGAACGCGGAGGTGAGCTCTGCGTTTTAGCAAGCTCTGCGTTTTAGCAAGCTCTGCGTTTTAGCAAGCTCTGCGTTTTAGCAAGCTCTGCGTTTTAGCAAGCTCTGCGTTTTAGCAAGCTCTGCGTTTTAGCAAGCTCTGCGTTTTAGCAAGCTCTGCGTTTTAGCAAGCTCTGCGTTTTAGCAAGCTCTGCGTTTTAGCAAGCTCTGCGTTTTAGCAAGCTCTGCGTTTTAGCAAGCTCTGCGTTTTAGCAAGCTCTGCGTTTTAGCAAGCTCTGCGTTTTAGCAAGCTCTGCGTTTTAGCAAGCTCTGCGTTTTAGCAAGCTCTGCGTTTTAGCAAGCTCTGCGTTTTAGCAAGCTCTGCGTTTTAGCAAGCTCTGCGTTTTAGCAAGCTCTGCGTTTTAGCAAGCTCTGCGTTTTAGCAAGCTCTGCGTTTTAGCAAGCTCTGCGTTTTAGCAAGCTCTGCGTTTTAGCAAGCTCTGCGTTTTAGCAAGCTCTGCGTTTTAGCAAGCTCTGCGTTTTAGCAAGCTCTGCGTTTTAGCAAGCTCTGCGTTTTAGCAAGCTCTGCGTTTTAGCAAGCTCTGCGTTTTAGCAAGCTCTGCGTTTTAGCAAGCTCTGCGTTTTAGCAAGCTCTGCGTTTTAGCAAGCTCTGCGTTTTAGCAAGCTCTGCGTTTTAGCAAGCTCTGCGTTTTAGCAAGCTCTGCGTTTTAGCAAGCTCTGCGTTTTAGCAAGCTCTGCGTTTTAGCAAGCTCTGCGTTTTAGCAAGCTCTGCGTTTTAGCAAGCTCTGCGTTTTAGCAAGCTCTGCGTTTTAGCAAGCTCTGCGTTTTAGCAAGCTCTGCGTTTTAGCAAGCTCTGCGTTTTAGCAAGCTCTGCGTTTTAGCAAGCTCTGCGTTTTAGCAAGCTCTGCGTTTTAGCAAGCTCTGCGTTTTAGCAAGCTCTGCGTTTTAGCAAGCTCTGCGTTTTAGCAAGCTCTGCGTTTTAGCAAGCTCTGCGTTTTAGCAAGCTCTGCGTTTTAGCAAGCTCTGCGTTTTAGCAAGCTCTGCGTTTTAGCAAGCTCTGCGTTTTAGCAAGCTCTGCGTTTTAGCAAGCTCTGCGTTTTAGCAAGCTCTGCGTTTTAGCAAGCTCTGCGTTTTAGCAAGCTCTGCGTTTTAGCAAGCTCTGCGTTTTAGCAAGCTCTGCGTTTTAGCAAGCTCTGCGTTTTAGCAAGCTCTGCGTTTTAGCAAGCTCTGCGTTTTAGCAAGCTCTGCGTTTTAGCAAGCTCTGCGTTTTAGCAAGCTCTGCGTTTTAGCAAGCTCTGCGTTTTAGCAAGCTCTGCGTTTTAGCAAGCTCTGCGTTTTAGCAAGCTCTGCGTTTTAGCAAGCTCTGCGTTTTAGCAAGCTCTGCGTTTTAGCAAGCTCTGCGTTTTAGCAAGCTCTGCGTTTTAGCAAGCTCTGCGTTTTAGCAAGCTCTGCGTTTTAGCAAGCTCTGCGTTTTAGCAAGCTCTGCGTTTTAGCAAGCTCTGCGTTTTAGCAAGCTCTGCGTTTTAGCAAGCTCTGCGTTTTAGCAAGCTCTGCGTTTTAGCAAGCTCTGCGTTTTAGCAAGCTCTGCGTTTTAGCAAGCTCTGCGTTTTAGCAAGCTCTGCGTTTTAGCAAGCTCTGCGTTTTAGCAAGCTCTGCGTTTTAGCAAGCTCTGCGTTTTAGCAAGCTCTGCGTTTTAGCAAGCTCTGCGTTTTAGCAAGCTCTGCGTTTTAGCAAGCTCTGCGTTTTAGCAAGCTCTGCGTTTTAGCAATTTCATTTTTGACAGCCTACATCAGTGTTAAAAGGTTGCAACCAAATTAGTTCTAGAAATAATTCTTTCAATTCCATCTTTGTCATTGTATTCATGTGTGCATCAATCTATCCCTAAAGCCAACAAGAACAATTTCTGTGAGCAAAGTTAATTTGTTTCCTCTCATAATTTATTTTTTTTTATGTCTGTTTCCCTCTTCCAGTTGCCTTTTATATTTATAAGATCACGAATCAAATTAATCATGCTCATTAGCTGCACTTCTATGACTCGCATCTATCAAAATTCACCTATTTGGATATAAAAATGATGGTTCGACATGTTATTTGCTTGGCACAGTACTATGTTGAAGCTGTATTTCATACAGAAGTACTACTCATAAAGAAATGTTCTCTTCTCTAGAGTTTTTATTTATTTATTTATTTATTTGTGGGTGCATGGCGTGGCCTCTTTTTTTTTTTTTTTAGTTGTTGTTGTTGGTGTTGTCGTCGTCGTCGTCCTTGGTTTGATATACTGGAAAGCTGTCGATACGGCCTAGAGCTCCTAATTGGGCCAAAATTAAGGGCCTTTAAATTTAGAACCGAGCCAGCTTATTTTGATGTGATGTCTGCATATTTTGCAAATGATGCTTGGATTGGCTCTTCAAAGCCTAAAAATTCCTTGAACTAATCGAAGATATTGACACGCTGCCGGCTTCCGATGTCAATTTTCTGCTTGGAAACTGGCCGGAAAGTGCAAAATAGCTAGCAACAAGTCAGGAAGAGAAAAAGCAGGTGATGCTCAACTCTCCTACATAAAATTTCAACGATCGATTCGACAATTTTTCTGCTTATATATATTTACTGCCTACATCCTCTAGCTTGAATGGAATGCTAGAACATAAGTAACTATGTGGTACGATTAACACAAGGACCAATCATTGTAGACTTAACGACTACGGTAAAATGCTTCGGCATACTTTTAAGTTTGAAAGACAAATAAGCGGTTATCTGAGAAACACCCAAACTTAACAGTGGTTTTCTGATCTGAAATTTACCCATTTATTTTTCCGTACTCGGAATCAAGGACACCGACATAACATAATAATCATCATCATCATCTAGTAATATGCTGAACAAACGAATCAAACTCAACCTTAGACGATCTATTTTCCTTCGCAGCGCCTCTAATCTCCTCCCCCAACCCCTTCGCCCTCTTCCTGATCTCCTTCCCTTCATCATCAGTACCCATCACTCTCTCAATCGCTTTCTCAACCTCCGGACCCGAAACCGTTTCCTTCCTCCGATCCCAGTCCCTCACCAAAACCCCAACCTTCAGATACTCGCACACCATCACCGCATTCCTTGGCTGATCCGAATGCATCGGCCACGCGATCATCGGCACTCCAAAACTCAAGCTCTCGATGCACGAATTCCACCCGCAATGGCTCACAAAAACACCCGTGGACGGGTGCGCCAAGATTTCTAACTGCGGTGCCCAGCCTCGCACTACGACTCCATTCTCTGTCGTGGATTCTTCGAAGCCTGATGGCAGCAGTTTCCTCTGTTCAGTGCTGTTGTCATTATCAGCGAAGATATCGCCTTTGTCTGCGTCTTTCAAGACCCAGATGAAGCGCTGACGGCTGTGCAAGAGGCCGAGGGCTAGTTGCTCGATTTGTTCGTCGGAGATCGATACTGTGCTCCCGAAAGAAACGTAGACTACGGATTCTGCCGGTTGCTTGTCCAGCCAATGCAAACACTTGTGGCGATCGCGGTCGCCACCGCTCGCTGAAACTGGATTCATCGGTCCGATTGCGAACAGCTTCTTGTTTCGATACCTAGGCACATGCGACATCAACTCCATGAACTCCCCATCGATCTCCTTAAAAGTATTTATCACGACTCCGGCCCGCGACGACAATTCTCGCGAGTACTTGGCCAAAAACAGCCAGAAGTCTTCTGGATAGCAGTCAGGAAATGGGGTGAGGACCACATTTCTCACTTCTCGACTCAGCTTGTCATCAATATTCCTGAGTTCGTCGGTGAAGAACGAGAGCTGGTACGACGCCGTGACGATCTGAAACTCGTACGTCTCGGCGTTGGGTATCGAATCGGCCTCGGCGCAGGCGAATCTCATGAGAGGGTCGTGGACGACGACGAGGCGGCGGGAGGAGAGAGAGAGGGAGCGGAGGAGGGAGGAGAGGTGGAGGGATAAGTGGAGGAGTGGGTGGAGGAGGAGGCGAAATGGACGGGGATGTGGAGGGAGGAGAGGTGGAGGGATAAGTGGAGGAGTGGGTGGAGGAGGAGGCGAAATGGACGGGGATGTGGAGGGAGGAGAGGGAGGCGGAGGTCCAGCCCTGGAGGCGGGTCTTGGCCTGGAGAGAGTGGGTGGAGGAGGAGGCGAAATGGACGGGGATGTGGAGGGAGGAGAGGTGGAGGGATAAGTGGAGGAGTGGGTTGAGGTGGCCCTGCGCTGGGAAGGGGACGGCGACGACGCAGACGGATTGGGTTTCTGGTTGTGCTTGCTCGGCCATGGTTTGTTTGTTTGTTTGTTTTCTCTATGAGGGGGCACTCTACTTATATAGGGGAGAGGTGCAATACGCCCGTCCACATGAAATACTTTTCCATGAGGTGCAATGCACCCGTTCCCATGTGATAATTTTCCCTTATTTTCCTTATGAGAAAGTATTTCATGGGCCGTCCCTATAGAGACGACCCATATGTGAATCGTCGGATTCCTTTAAGATCTGAAAATTTCCAGATTCCAAGAAGATCCAACGGATCAAAGGGGAGGGGTGCAATGCATCTGGAAATTTTCAGATCCCAAGAAGATCCAACGAATCAAAGGGGAGGGGTGCAATGCACCCGTCCCCATGGAATACTTTTCCCTTACATAGATGTGTAGATGGTATTCTATCTAGTGGTGCCTTGCACACAGGGGATTCTCGATGCTTTTGATTGTTTAGTCAAGAATGATGATACTATAAATTATATAAATTAGGAATGAGTTCATTTCATGAGTATCTGATATACGTTAAATTTACAGTGATTGCAACTAACTATATACAATTGTTAAGCCCGTGCCCGCACGGGTGGGGCCTTTTTTTTTACTAAAGTGTAGTGAGGAATAAAGTTGAGGAATTAAAATAATTTGGAGGAAAATTTATAATTATTATGACTTGCAGGTAAATTTAAAAATGCATACAATTTGGGGGTTATGTATCGGAAAAATTCAAAACTAAAATATGAAAAATTTCAAGAAATCCCAAATCAGTTTTGATATTTGGTACTAAATCCCCAATATCTTTGAAACTCTGAATAAACCCCAATATCTTTGGAAAAAACCCTCAAAATTAACATTATTAGTTCATGTACAGTTAAATGACCAAAATACCCCAAATACATTTTGGAGGAAATTCCAATAAGTTTTATGCTTTGTCACTTAATTCCCAATAACTTTTGAGAAAACTCCTACTAATGGATGTTTATAATTTATTAAAATTTTTGAGAGGTTTGTTTGTAATATTTAATTTTTAAGTGGGTGTTTATAATTTTAAATTTTAAAGGGGTTTGTTTGTAATTTTAGATTTCGGGGTTGCTTGTAACTTTTAAAATTTTAGGGTTTTTGGGGTTCTTTGTATTTTTTAATTTAAAGCGTCTATTTGCAAATTTTTTCTATTTTTAGGCAATTGTTTATAATTTTAGATTTTTCATTATGCTATTTGTCATTTGTTATGGGTTTTTTATAATTATCATATTTTTAGGTGTTTCTTTCAACTTTTCAATTTTTGGGGATTTGTTTGTAATTTTAGAGTTTTCTAGGGGTATTTATAGTTTTCATTTTTTCTAGAAGTTCTTTGTAATTTATAAAATTTTAGGGTCATGTATAATTTTATAATTTTAGGGTCTTTTCATAATATTTATATATTTAAGGGTTTTGTTTTTAATTTCAGATTTTTCAGGGGCTATATTTAATTTTTAAAGTTGCAAGGGTTTGTTTGTAATATCCTAGTTTGTTAGGGAGTTTTCTATAATTTTTGTAATTCAAAGGAAATTATTTATATCCTTCAAAATTTTCTATATATTTGAAATTGTTTGTATCCTTCAAATTTTTCTACGTATTATTTGTGATCTCTTGGAAGATAGCGCATTCTTCTCTGGATGAAGAGATATTAACAAATCCTTTCTCACAAGAACTGTTGATTAAGCTAGATGACTAGCTAAGGAGAACGAATCCTTTCTCAGAAGGATCGTTGATCGGGCCAAATGATTAGCCGATGATAATGATCTATAAAGATCAATGAGAATGGAGAAGAGAGGACATTTTCTCTTTTCTCAATGGCTAAGATCTTTTCTCCGCCTCTCTGCCTTGTGCCCTCCTCCCATTACTTCATGTTGATCATGCCTATTTATAGGTTTAGGAGTATTATGGAGTGAGTTAGTGGGCTTTAACTCCCCTTAAATGAGGGAGTTAGTGGTCATTAACTCCCCTTTAAATGGGCGAGTTAGTGATCATTAACCCTCTTTAAATGGGTGAGTTAGTGGTAATTAACCGCTTCCTTTAAAGTAGCCTCTAAAAACGGTCATAGGCGAGGTTCGCCAATAACGGTCATGCGTGAGTGTTCGCGAGAAAATTTGAGAAATATAAAATCGGAGTTATTCTCTCTAACTGACTTAGAAAAAAAATAAATACAATCTCTCAAAGTAATCCCTCTCTAACTGACTTAGACAAAAGAAATTATAAAATTTCTCGATCGGTTGCCCGATTTACAAAAGAAGGAAAGATCAACGGAGATCATTCCCTTTGTTTAACCTGGGTTCTTCACGGTAGCGATGGGAGCTTGAATCTTGTATCCCGTTGACTATCCGAACGTCTCGACTCATGGAACAACGTTGAAAAGAACTTGCAAAGCAAGTTTGGAACTCTAACGAGTTTGAGAACCTTACTTAGAAAGAGCTCCATCCGAAAAGAATTGATCTGCCAAGCCAAAGTCTCCCTCACCAAGAAAAATCCGATTTTCCAAAAGAGAAGCCTCCTCCCAAAAAGAAGAAGATCCCTCTTTTTATAGGTGATTTAGGGGTGTAGCCGCCCCCTTAAAACTCTCCTGGATGAGGGTTTAATGGGGTGTAACCGCTCCCCTTAAATCTCTCCACGATGGGGTGATTATCCCCTTAAATTATGGGCAACGGTTTAGAAACCGTTCAGCTCGTGTTTGAACGAGTCAAATGCAGAAGTTATGTTCTTAAAACGCAGAGGTGAGCTGTGCGTCTTAGCGAGTTGTGCGTCTTAGCGAGCTGTGTGTCTTGGCAAGCTCTACGTCTTAACGAGCTCTGCGTTTTGGCAAACTCTGCGTCTTAGCGAGCTGTACGTCTTGGCGAGCTCCGCGTCTTAGCGAGCTCTGCGTTTTGGCAAACTCTGCGTCTTAGCGAGCTGTACGTCTTGGCGAGCTCCGCGTCTTAGCGAGCTCTGCGTTTTGGCAAGCTCTGCGTCTTAGCGAGCTCTGCGTTTTGACTTAGAACGTCGTGGTGAGAACGCAGAGGTGAGATCTGCGTTCTGACTTAGAACGCCGTGGTGAGAACGCGGAGGTGAGCTTTGCGTTCTGGAGCTTAAAAACTCTAATTTTATTTTTGACAGCCTACAGCGAGGTTCGCCAGTAACGGTCTTGGGCGAGGTTCGCCAATAATGGCCATGGCGAGGTTCGCCAATAACAACCATCAGCGAACTTCGCTAGAATGGATGACACGGCTCACGTGGGCTATTGGGCGAAGCTCGCTGCTGTTTGGGTGACTTTGCTACATTTTTGGTGAGCTTCGCTGCGACTTCGGCTAACTTCGCTAAGGCTTTGGCGAACTTCGCTATGGCTTCGGCGAACTTCGCTATGTGGCCCATGTGGACTATTTGGGCAAAGCTTGTCTTGAGCGAGCATTGCTAGAAGCTTTACTTTGAC
Organism: Asparagus setaceus; assembly: GCA_012295165.1. Taxonomy (NCBI): domain Eukaryota; kingdom Viridiplantae; phylum Streptophyta; class Magnoliopsida; order Asparagales; family Asparagaceae; genus Asparagus; species Asparagus setaceus. Next base: position 29,060,582 of record CM022706.1, read on the forward strand.
TTAGTCGACATGAGGATTGTCTCGGACTCAGGTCCTCTTTAGCTCGGATGTAGTCATGTTCACATGTGATCCAAGTGAACTTCGCTGTAGCCTACCATATGTTGATGCTTGAGTTTCCCTGATGTGTTTAGCCCATGGGTGTTCACTTTCTGGACTCGGACTGAGCATTGGTCCAAGAGAGAGTATTTTTTAACCGTCTACACACCCACTGGAATTTTCGCCACTGACTGAGAAAAAGAATCTTATTGGTAAAGAGGGGCGAAATAAAATATCTTAATGTCGCCGGAGCTTTTTTAAAAACCTTATTGGTAAATGTGGTTGAAATAAAATACCAATTTGGTAATTTAGCAACATGTTTTGCATAATTGAGTACATCCCTGAATAAATGTATGAATATATGCTAGGAGTGTCTAAGGAGTTCGGGTATGGATATGGGTACGGATACATGTACGGGTACGGGTACGGATACATGTACGGATATGGGTACGGTTTCAAATAGAAGTACCCAGATAACATAGCATACATGTGTTAATATCATATCAATTCCAGGAATTCGACAGGATGAATCATCAATTAAATATATTTACCTATATTGTTCTATTTATCTGTTCAAACAAATTTCTGTGCGAAACTGACATGCCAGAGCTGTTCTCATACACCTCAAATTAAAGAAATACCAAAATATGATATTATTGCATACTATGTGATACCAAAATAAAAATAAAAAATATAAAAATAAAACTGAAAGATATATAGTTTTGATTATGAAATCTCATTGGTCAATCATGTGACAATTAATAATATATCCTTTCTAGATTTAAATAGATCATTTAAGTTAATCTCCTTGTATGTTGACTTATATAATTATATAATCTAGTACTAAAATAAATTAAATTATAGTGAGATGGTGAGCCGGCCGACTCGCCTCGTGATCCGGATTCGAGGCGAAAGGCTTTTCCGACCCAGATCCCACTGGATGTCCGAGATGAAAGGCGTTCTCTACTCGGACCAAATACAAGGCGTCTCGAATAGTGGAACGACCTGACAAGCATCATCAAAAGTCACAATTGCACAGTCTGCGCCCGCACTTCACCACCTAGTCACAATCAAGCAATTAATATGATGTCAGTCATTATGACCTTTCAAACTAGAGTCTTTAATGCTCCTCGGACACGCCATTACTCCAATGGTCCCACTATTGTGCAAAAGGCGACTCAGCCAATTAGCCGCCGACATGTGTAAAGTAGGGCCTCAACCAATACTGCACACACTTGGTTAAAATTACCT